>VYXB01007428.1:0-169532 GCA_013397135.1 Pachyramphus minor | reverse complement strand
CCTCCAGCTGTGCCAGGGGAGGTTTAGATTGGATATTAGGGAACATTTCTTCACAGAAAGGGTGTTTAAACATTGGAACAGGCTGCCCAGGGCAGTGTAGGAGTTCCCATCCTTGGAGAGATTTAAAAGCTGTGTAGATGTGGCACTTGGGGACATGGTTTAGTGGTGGCCTTGGCAGTGCTGAGGGAACAGTTGGACTCAATGGTCTTAGAGGTCTTTTCCACCTTAAATGATTCTATGATATCAAACTGTCACACCTTGCCCTGAGAGCTCATAAAATACCAACTTAAAAATCATCCTTAACTCCCAGTGCCACCTGGGTGTTTCAGCCCTGCCTGCAGTCTCCAGCTGGTGACCCTGTGCTACAAGAACTGTCAAAGTGAATTTGTGCACTGCCAAATCCCCCTTTCTGTGCCTACAGAATACATGAGAAAAACAGAACTTTGCTAGTGAAAAACAAAGCAGGTAAAGCCTTGTGCAGGAAGATAGTCACAAGAACAGCACTGGCTGAGGCTGATAGGTTTGTGTTTTCCAAGAACCAAGTGTGAGAAAGCGTGTCATTTCCAAAAAAACCTGTGTTTTCCTTTGAAGTGCCAGGGGGGAAAAAAAAAGAGAAAAAGATGAAATTTTCCTCTGGATTCAATGCCAAGATGCAGAATCAAGGAGGGTAGATTGGAGAGGAGGTAGCAAATGCAGAGGATCTCAAGTTCCTCACAGGGTGGTAAGGACTCTGGAGTCACCAAGAGAACCCACTGCTGAGCAGAGCTCTCCCCGTGGCTGGGAATGGAATCCCACAGCACCCACCCTGATGGGAGATCCCCTCAGGGAATGGTTTCTCCATCACCATCAAAACAAGAGACCAATAATTGTGCTGCCTTCAAGTGTGGTAAGACAGAGAAGAGACAAATCAAAAATTAATCCATGAAGTGCCAGCTACTTGAGGGTTCCTCTCCTCTCGTGTAACAAGTGTTGTAATGGGTGAATTAGCCATGCCAAACGTACTCTTCACACAAATTGCATGATTAGGCCTTTTTGAAAGCTGTTATCTTTTGCCACTCACTAGCAAGGTGGCTGGAGACACCAGCACAGGAGGAATGGCAGCAGCTCCTCCCCAGCAGGCTCCAATCCTGAAAATGATGCCGTGTTTAGCAGCCAAAAACCAACTTACACATGGAATTAAAAAGAAAAAATAAATGCAAAGCACTGGGATCTTCTAGAGAATCTGTGCTAAACACACTTCTCACTATCACAGAACTGCACTGGAAATCTCAGGGGAAGGATCCTTCAAATTATTTCAGCTCTCTTGGTTTCATTCTCCTGGAAATGCCGTGTGAAGGGGCAAGCACGAAGCACACTGGGAATGTGGCAGGGGACATTTTTCTGAACCAAAGACAGACAAAAATATGAAAGGGAACAGGAATGGGAAGGAAGTGAGTTTGGGAGGAAAATTTTGGCCCAAACTCACAATGTATTTATGTAATATATAAAATACTTATATAAAACTTTCTTATACTTTTAAATATAATTTTATTTTTTACTTTTATATATATGAAACGTTTTTATACATTGATAGAAAGTATTTATCTAATACATATTTATATATGTTTCAGCTTGGAGAAGACAAGGCTTTGGGAAGATTTTATAGCAGCCTTTTAGTATGTAAAAGGAGCTTACAAAATGCTGGAGAGAGACTTTTCAGAAGGGTATGGAGTGACAGGACAAGGGGGAATGGCTTCACACTGATAAAGGGTAGGTTTACATTGGATATTGAGAAGAAATTCTTCCCTATCAGGGTGGGGAGGCCCTGGCACAGGTTGCCCAGAGAAGCTGTGGCTGCCCCATCCCTGGAAGTGTCCAAGGCCAGGTTGGATGGGGCTTGAAGCAACCTGGGCTGGTGGAAGGTGTCCCTGCCCATGGCAGGGGGTGGAACAAGATGATCTTTAAGGTGCCTTCCAACCCAAACCACTCCATGATTCTGATCCTTGTTAAATGCGGTAAGAATCAGCTGCCTTAGAAGGAGCCAAGCATGTGGACGTACTCTTCATTATACCCCAAAACATTACCTATTACTTTCCAGTTCCCCCTCCATTATTGGGGTGGGGAAACAGGGCACAAGGAAATGGCAGCAGGAACGCTCTGAGAACCCCCTGGATTTGAGAAGGGAGTCACATGACAGACATGATGAAGAATCACTCACTCACCTGTGCTGCATCCATCTCATTCAGCATCACCACAGAGGAGCAGTTGTAATCAAACACCAGCCTCCAGAAGTCTGCAATGGTGTTGGGCAAAGGGTGTTGGGTTACAATGAAGGCAGCAGGTTGCTTGTGGCTCTAACAAAAGAATAAGATTAGTTAAAAAAAAATTCAATCAACTTTTATTCAAAGGAATATTATACCCAGGAGGCTCTGGCAAGGCAATCTGAGCCATTTAACCAGATTATACAAATCACATATCCCTCTCCTTGTTATCTCACTGCAATGAATGAGCGGCTCATAATGGGATTCTTTTGCTCCCAATGAAGACATTTCATTAAAGAAGTGTCACAAGAGCAGAGATTACCCAAATCAATTATTTATATTTTGAGACTCAGCAAATAATACTAATTCTACTATTACTACTACTACTAGTACTATCAGTAATATTAATAATTGGAAAGAAAACAGCTGGAAGCAAATGCTCTCCTTTCTGCTGCGATGGCCTCGAGGAACTCCAGAAGGGATTAGCCCTGTCTGTTATTGCTGCCTGGGGATGGAGTGTGACAGAGGTGGCACATTTGGACCCCAGCCATCCTTTATGAGCTTGTGGGACAATATTCAGAGCCTGTGACACTGGCATTTCATTTCTGATGCTATTCTTTCCCCTCAAAAAGGCCCCCTGACCTCAGTCTCCCTAACCATGGAGGGGTCTGTGCTCCTGACCTCTGTGGGGCTGTGCTAGTGAATGTTTCTGAGGCTGCCTGAGATGAAAGGGAACAAGCTGAAAACTTTATCGCTTTCCAACCACGGCAGGCAACGCTTAAATGAGCCTAGAAACTGCCCAGGCCTTTGTGCTGTACATCTGTGAAGCACAGTTCAATCAAAAGGCACACTAATTCTGCAGAAAAAGAAAGAAAGAAACCAAACCACCAAAACAAAAAGCCCACAGAATAAAATTTTGGACTCAGAGCAAAGAAACAAATAAAAACCCAAAGTATTAAGCTGGCCATTGTTGTGGGGGGTTGCCTTTCCTCCTCCATGTGAGTCAGATGTGGGTGGAAGTGCTGAGCATACACTTCTGGGAGGGCGGAAGGTGCTGTGCACACTTTGCCCCAGCTTGTTTTAGGGGAAGGTGAGGGACAGTATTTCTCCTTTCTTCTTAACAAACCATTTTGCAGATGCAAACCTGGCTTTCCAGTGATTCTCACAGGAAAGATCCTAAGGTCTGTTCACTGGAAAGGGACAGAAGACATGAAGAGGAAAAGTCAGGAGCCTCAAAATCTGCGGGGTAAGAATTCCTCCCCTCTGGGGCAGCAGTAGCCCCTTGGCTGTACTCCCAAAAGCTAACTCAAGGCAGAAGAGGCTGGGTTTTAATACTCCCCCTGAGACAGTCCCAGCTCAGTTGTAGCATAAACCCAGGGCTTCATGCCCTGAGGGAAGGTTCAAATGGCTTTCTGTGCCTGAGGTTAATTTTGGTTGACAGACTGCCTTCCTGAGACAATTCATGCTTCCAAACACAGGCTGTCCCCCTTTCCAGGTGCACCATCACCCCTTCCTGCTCCACCATTTCTTCCATCACAGCTTTCATGTAATACACCAAGCAAGTCAAATAAGATTTGGGGAGAAGTTTAAAACCAGAGACAAACATGAGAAATCTGTAAATAAAATGATCAGCACTGGGACTGTGCTGTCAGGAGTTCCCCAGCCTGTCCTCACACAAGGAAAGAACGGGGCAGTGGTTCAAGGATGGAACCTTCTCCTCTAAGAGTTCATGCTCAGCACAAGACTTCAGACATGAAGCTACTGGGAAAGAAAAGAATTTGCAAGGTCTGTCCTCAACAGGAACAGCTATGAAAATGGGGGATTTTGGCTGTTCCCTTCTAATTATTCTTTTCCCAAAAATTTGCTGATTCCTCCTTGGAAGGATAAAGGAGATGCAGAGAACATCACAGTGGCTGAATTTCTATGATAGGTGAAAAATTCCTTTGTACTAAAAAAAAAAATTAATTCATACAAATTTTGTGGGTTACAAAGGATACAAAGGATACAAATCTTAGCAAAGTGATTGGAAGTAATGAGGGCTGAAATGTGCAAACATTCCCAATCCCAAAGGAAGCAGAGAAGAATAGACTGTGCTTCTTCAGAGTTGCAAAAGCACAAAACACACTTTAAAAAAAAAGTTTCCTTAGGCATGTTTGTAATGAAAACATCACCATCTTTCTGAAAAGAATCTAAAATAAATTCGGTGACCATTGGGCTGAACCTCTTAAATGCAGCAGTATCACTGTTTCCCAAAGACAAAGAGCAGACAAAATTAAAAAATACTGATCCTGAGGTTGCTGGGGAAAAAATGATGACATTTCACCCTGGATCGTATTTTCCCATACTCCAACTGCAATAATTAGTGGCTTTAAAGACATCTCTGTCCAAAGGCACCACAGCAAAAAGAAACCATCAACATAATTCCCCCTCCACAGATGACCTGGGCTGGGAGATTTGAGCCTATAAACAAAGCAAGGGAAAATGCCTTCAGACAGAGTCACATCAGCTCAGCTCATGTCCTTCAGCCTGAAAATATTTTGCACATCTGATCCCCTCAGTCCCACATTCTTAACCACACAGGCTCTAATCAATCACTTGCTCCACACTGCAAATTATTCCTTGCAAAGAGCTGAGCTGGCAAACATTTCCCTTCCCAAAGTATGCAAAACCCTGTGCATGGGAAGAGCTGTGCCACCACTTCTTTGTGTCTTTCTATGATCCAAGCTCAGGAGCTGCTTTGCAAAACAATTTCTACCAATGTGATGCAGAGTGAGTGTGTGTGATAGTCACAGTCTGGGTTATACAGGATCACAGAACCAACTAGGTTGGAAAAGACCAACCTTTGACCCGACACCACCTTGCCTACTAGACCATGGCACCACCTCCAGCCTCTTCATAAATTCTGGGAAGAAGAGGAAATTCTTGTTTGGAGCCACCAGACTCAGAAATCACAAGTAAAGAAGTTTTTTGCTTCCCATCCCTTTCCCCCCAAAAAAACTTATCCCGAGAAGCAGCGAAGCCCGAGCGCGGCGGGGCCGGGGCAGTGCTTACATCCATGAGCGCAGCGTTGATGTAGTTGCTGGATTCCCCATCCACGGAGATGAGGAAGGGCAGGCAGCGGTCCAGGGGCAGCACGTCCATGCAGCGGTTCTTGTCGTGGTTCCTGGGCAGGAGCCCGATGCTGCAATCCTCCGGCCGCACCCGCGGCGTCACGATGTTCAGAGTCTGCCAGGGGGAGAGAGGGGGAGAAACAGGCTGAGTGCCTTGGCATTTAATTCCAAGAAGGGTGCCTCATGCAAAATATGATTGTTTTAAATGTGCTTCCACTCGCAGATTTTTGGGATGCCAGAGAAGGAAAATGAAGGAGCACTGAGGAGCTTGTTGCTTTTGTACATTCAGTGAACCACACAGCTCCCAACCATTTCCAGCTCTAAAACCCCAGAGCAGTCAGATAATATTCCTGTTCTTTCCTAGAAGCTGGAAATAGCTGTCACAGGTGCAAGCTGCAGCTTTGAGCTCCTTATTCCTTGTGTTTCTCCCATCCCTAGGCTGGAAGCTCTCATCCTTCTCCCCCTGCAAGAGGGTCCTGTGCAGGTGTACCCTGAGTCTGACCCAGCAGTTCAGACTGGGTTCAAATCCTCCCGTGATTCCTCAGCCAAACTACTGATTTATCTTAACAATGCATACAACAATTGCAGAGAATATATATGTATTTTTGCTTTTTAACAGGAAAGCCTATTTGTTTCATACATTATTTAGATTGCTACTTGCCTTTTGGAGTGACACAGAGGAAGCTTCATTTACATAGTCATACCCAATCTCTGGGGTCTTGCTGTCAAGTCTTTTACTGTTATCTGTCTTTTCCACAGCTTGACAAACTGTATTTCTTTAAATATATTTTTCTTTTGTGCTTTCTGTTGTGGAGGCCTCCTGACAAACTAGTCCAGGTTGGTCAGCAGGGATAAAATATAGCAAATCAAAGCAAACACATCTTAACACCAGCACATAAGTGGTGGTAGATCAGTGGCCATCTGATGTCATTCTGCTTTCTTTTGTTATATGTTCTCTTCCTGAGCAAAGCCCATGGAGTAATACAGTGAACTCTTTGCAACCAGAGAAACACAAAATATTTAGGGGCCAAAAAAAATCTTACAAAGGGCTTGACTTCTGCCACAGAGAGGTTGTGGTTGGAGAAAAGAGGAGGGTCAAACAATGCAAGATAAAGGAACGTGTCAAACTGTAAGATTTGAAATTATCTAGTTGCTATAAATTATGCACATTCTACAGAAAGGTCCTTGTCTGGAGGAGGAGGGCACGTTGGATAGGGAAAAAACATGAAAACTCAGAACTCTGACAGTGCAGATAATCAGGCAGGTGGACTTGTTAGAGATTTACTGCTGTCTATTTTACATCCTTCCCCTCTCTCCCTTGTTTCTGTACTGACTCAGATTACAAAAACTCTCCAGAACGAGCTTTTGTGTGTTCAGACAACCTGTAGTGCATGAGAAATACATCCTGCCTTACCTGAGGGCCAGTGGGACCTAAACAATACAAACTGCATCCCCAGATCTACAGTTAGATCAGCAGGTTCACAGAGATTGCAGCGAAGATACCAACTTTTGCATTAAACCCAGACAATTAGGGCTGAAGAATGCTCTGAGCCAAAATCCTGTAAAAATAGATCCTACAACCAGACAGACACCGAACCTCTTATGCAAAGTACATTTGCAAAGAGCATTTCCTTCCCACAGGAGCTGCCAGTCCCTGGCAGCTCAAAAGAACAAGCGCAGAGGTGACAAATCTCATCTCATATCATGACAAAATACACCCAGCAAGTGAGGACTATTTTTTTTTTCAGTGGCGTAACAGCATTTGATGAAGTTCAGCTTTGGCTCCTTCATGCCAAGCATTCAGAACCAGAAACACTTTTATAGATCTGCTGTGCCTTGATAAAACCAGACCCTTTTTTAATTGAACTGTCATCAGTTGGGATCCGCTTTCTTTATCTCACTACACCAACCCTGATGATTCCCTGCAAGGCTTCAGATAAAAACACACATTCTCCCTCTGCATAGAGAGGGAGGAAAAGAGGCCTCTGACTCACATTGGGGCTCCCAGAAGACATTCTCTTGCTGGAAAAGATACTTTCCTGGGGAAGGGGGTGGGAATTTACTACAATTAAAGGAATCTTCATCTTTTTGTTGCTGACTGCTAGTGGCTTTAACAAATAGCAGGGGTCTCTCTCTCCCTACCATCAAATTCACCTTGACCCAAATTTCCCACAATCTTTCCCTCGAATTTTTCCCCAAAATTTGCCACAAATATTTCCCACAAATTTTTTTCCATACATTGGTGTTTGCTGAAAATCATGAAATCTCAGAATGGTTTGGATTGGACCATCTGAAAGTCATGAGCAGGGACACCTTCCACTACACCAGGTTGCTCCAAGCCCCATCCAGTTTGGCCTTAAACACTTCCATGGATGAAGCACCCACAACTTCTTGGTTCACGCTATGCCAGGGCCTCACCACCCTCACAGGGAGGGGGAATAAGACTGGAAAAGTTAGTTCAGTGTTCTGCAGGGTGAGTTCTCCACTGAGTGAGAGGTACAACTGCACAGGGCTCATGGCACGAGTGTCCCAATTTATCAGGGTGGGATAAGCAGCAGTGACAGCAAACGGTGGAGGGGTCCCCATTTCCTTGCTTACCCCCACTAATTGAGCACTTGTGAGTTTTACTGTACATCATTTTGGGTCTCATCTTCAGGTACCTGGCAAAACACCTGCAGTGAACTGAGAGATTCAGTTCACTGAAAACTAATAATAGCCAAAATAATGCTCACTGAGCTCCCTCTCTCCTCCGTGTGGAAAGTTGTCAACAAGGTGATTGTCAAGATTTGGAAGCAGCATATGAGCCACAAGAAGGGATAATAAGCAACCTTGAGGCATAAATGCTTCTGCACAAATTACAGAAGAAAATGAACAGAATGTTTGTTGAAATGAGAAGTACAACATTATGTGTGAGAATCAGTACCCTTGCTCTGCTGAAGTCACAGGGAATATTTTTTTCCTTGCCAAAGGGTGAAAAATCCATGCTCAAAAGCAAATCTCTGCCTGATCCAGGAGTAATAACAAAAATCATCTGCAATCAGGCCTTGGCTCAGTGTCCCCTTTCTCTGCTCTGCTGGAAATTGTAAAATAACACACAGAAACTGATTAAACACCTTCTATAAACCAACTGCAGTGACTGAGACACACAAAATTACCTGAAACTCATCTTTTATCTGGCTGGAATTGGTCTGTGGATCCAGTCTGCTGATGTTGTAATAGATGGATCTGAACTCACAAACTGGAATGGCCGTGTTGCCACAGAGACATGCCTCCAAAATGGCATCGTGGACAAACACATACTGCTCCTGCACAGAAGAGGGGATGAGAAGTTAAAATCATATTTAGAATACAGATCATGAAATATCACACTTTTTTTCCCCCTTAAATCATGCCCAATATGCATATTTGGCTCTGTTTCACGTGGAGACAAATTACACAGTGTGCTATGTGACAGCTTTGTGAGCATATTTCATCCATCATTGGATGTGAGGTCTCATGTATTCACTTCAAATTTACAAGTAAAATGGGAAGTTGCCACTCTCAGGAACACTGGGACAAAGTGGGGGTGGGCTGAGGAGGGAATCAGGGTGTAAAGCCTTTCTCTTCATAATTGTGAGGTAATGGTCAGGAATGGGCTTCTGGTAACATCAGAGAATCACAGAATTGTTTAGGTTGGAAAAGACCTCTAAGACCATCAAGTCCAACCACTACCCAGCCCTGCCAAGCCCACCACTGAATCATGTCCCCAAGTATCACACCTACATGTCTCTTAAATCCCTCCAGGGATGGGGGCTCCACCACATCTATCCCTGGACAGCCTGTTCCAGGGATTAACAACCCTTTGGCAAAGAAATTTTCCCTAATTTTCCCCTCTAAGCCTCCCCTGGCACAACTGTATGGAAACAACTGTACTAACAGGTCACCTCCATCTATGTCTTCAGAATCCTGGACTCTTGGCATTCTGGGTAAAGCTGTTGCCCTGAAGTAAATATGGAAATTCCAACAAAGTTAGCAGCCCTTCTCTGTTCCAGGCTATCGCCCTGTCTCTCAGGAGGGGGAGGTATTAAAGGACACAGATAAAACTTGTGCAGCAGGAGCACAGTTCCACAGACTCTGTGCAGCTGCCAGACACTACATGATGGAGCAGAGCTTGCTTAATCAGCACCCAGAGCTTGAATCAAGGATGTTTTGTTTGTTTAGCTCCAACTGATGTACACGAGGTACTACTGGAGTCTGCAGTGTGCCTATGAATGAGTCATGAGAGGATTCAGGAGCTCTTTTTTCCTACTACGAGAATAAAATTAATCAGCAATGCACAGACCTAAACTTTAAGGTTTGCCCTCCTGTCTGGGAGGCCCTGAGTGGCTGCCAGTGAATGTGATTCCGTGCACATCTGGGGGCATGTTCAGCCACCGAAAGTTCTGCATAATCACAGCACAGAGCAAGTGTTGACTTAATGAATTGCTGGGTTGCTGTCGAGTGGGGAAGCTGACAGAAAAGCAGCACCTTGTGAAGGGAGAGCTGCTGGCACCCACCTCTGTCTGCACCAAATTGACCCTCTGGGACCGCAGCTCTCGCACGCAGTTAAAAATGTCCACCACGCCTTCGTTCTCTGCCATGTCGAGCATGATGTCGATGGCAATGAAGCAGCCTGTTCTCCCTGCCCCAGCACTGGAAAACAGAAAACCAGGAGGGTCTGGGTGACCAAGGGAGCGTGGAGAGGTAGGGCTCTGTGGAGGAGAAAATAACAGCAGCACACACAGAGCTGTCTTCTCCTGGGAGCTGCTCCCACTCCCTGCTGGGTTCATTTTTCTGTGTAGCTAAATCAGCTTAGGATTCAAGAGAATGAGGTGAAATAAAGTTTGTTGAAAGGGAAATGGACATGGGTGGCAGAAAGGAAAGCTTCATGTTATTCAACAGCAACAAAGAATTGTGTAAATAATCATTATGATTTTACAGGTCTGTTCATTTGCACCCCTCTCATCACATAGAATGTGGGAGAGCAGCCTATGGGTTGCAAACAGACACAATTCCAGAGATTTTCTTCCATGGGACTCTTTAAAAGGCATGCACACCTTTACTTCAGTGGGCCTGATGAAAGGGGCTCAATCTTCCACCTCAAACATTCCTTTTCCCTTTTTAATCCAGAGGAGTTTAGGTCCCGAGGAGGGTGATTTCAAGCTACAGATTGTAAAATCACAGAGAAAGGAGCTCAAGGCTACTCAAACCCTCCAGTTCAGAGCTCCCTGCTGCTTGTGAGAATTGGGCCATCTCCTGCAGAACTGTGTTGTCATCGTGTCCTCCTACCCTCCCGGGAAATCATCCAAGCTGCTTAGGTGTGAAGGATAGAGAGAGGAGAACGCCTCTTCACATTACTCCCAAGGAAGGAGGAAAACTCTGCCCAAATCAGGGAAACTTCAGCTGCCTCAAAACTCCAGCAGAGCCGAAAGCAAGGAGATATGAATGACCATAAATTAATGGACCAGATTAATCAACTGCTGAATAGAGAGAAGATATTTTTCATTTGCAGAATTTTAATGAATAAGTGGCATTTCCTCTCCCTTTATCTCTCAGCTTTTCAGAATTTTAACAAATAGTTATAACATTTCTATATTTAGAGGATCCTGGCACTTCATAAATATCGAACAGTGATATTATCCAGCCAGGCATCAGTAGGGAGAATTTGGTAATTACCACTTAAAGCAAGTCATTAAAATTCAAAAGCAGATAAATAACACAAAGGAAATGACATTTATTCATTAAAATGGGAAGGGTGAAAAATCTCTCCTTGCTTTCTTGGTGACAATGAATCAGGTTGAGACACCTTCCAAGGCAAGTCATGGCACCGAGGTAGCAAACTCAGACCCCAAGCTCTAAGTGAGTCCCTTCTGCCAGCTCCTCAGCTTAGCTGTATTTCATTATAAAACTGACTCGTTGCTTGCTAAAAAAACCACTCCAACCAAATAAAACACCCACCCAATCCAAAAATGTTTTAAAAATATAAGATTTAATTGATTTTCCTTTTTAAAATAGTCGTGGGATGTGCTCTCTCTCTTTCTCAAGACACAGTGTGGGAATTAGTGGCAATTCCCTGTGGATTGATTAGGGGTGAGATTTTGGGACAGCCAGCCCTGCTCTTTAGGCTTGTGCTGCAGCCTTGTCTTTAGATCACACATGCCCTGAGCCCTGCAGATGTAACTGCAGCTGCAAACCCAAACTCTGGTTTCACAGCAATGCCTTTCCTTGCACTTGAAGTCACTTAACTCCTTTCATTCACTAGCTGAAAGGCACTGGGCAGGTTCTTAGCCTGACATTCCCATTCCAGCTTCCCGGGCTTTCAGAAAGCCAAGGTGCCCAAGGGTTGGCAGCCAGACTAATATTTCAGATCACAAAATCATAGAATGGTTTGTGTTGGAAGGGACCTTAAAGATCATCTTGTTCCAACTCCCCTGCTGTGGGCAGGGACACCTTTTACCAGACCAGAGAAGACCTTTGATGCTGGTACAAAGCTGAGCTGCAGCACTTGTGGGTACAGAGAAGCAAAGCTGCTTTAAAATTCCCTTTTTATCAGCATTGTCCCTTCTGCCACATGAGGTTTGTTGAGCCTGGAACGGCTGTCCCAGATATTTACCACTTTACCCGCTCCGCTATGAGCATCTAACAGAGTACAAGACACCAGGGGGTCTTCTACATTTAAAAGGCCCTCTCTGCCCTACTTCCATCATCTCCAACTCATGCCAGCTTGGCTCCAAAGCTGCCACTTCAGGAAAGAAAACCACATTTCACTTTGTTTCCTGGTGAGGCCCACAAATCATACTCTTGAACAAAGAAAGCGCAGTTGGTTATTGCCAGACAAGAAGAAAAGAGATGAAGAGAGCTGCAGGAGGGGAGGCTCAGGAGGGGGGCTGGCATACCTGCAGTGCACCACGATGGGTCCTGCTTCAGGGGGGTTGAGGAACTTCACCTGGCGCACGAAGCCCAGCAGGCCCGTGGCGTAGCAGGGAACGCCGTGGTCCGGCCAGCTGGTGAAGTGGAACTGCCGAATCTCTCGGATCTCATGGTAGCCTTTCTGAGGAGACAACACAGCCTCTATTTTTCTTCCATCAGGCTGCAAACAGCATATTCTGACCCCTGCTCCCTTCCCTCACGCAGAGGGATAGCAAACATGGAGCTCTCAGTGCACGCAGGAACGTGTCCAATCCTGCCTTTCACTCCAAGGGGTTTTGAGCTGAACTCCAAATGCCAATGAAGTGAGGACTGTGAAGGTGGATACCAGCTCCCAGCTCAAACCCAGCTCATTAGGCATGTCCAAGGGTGACCTCAGCCCCAGCACACCATGGCTGTGTTTATCCACCTCCCTTGGTGTCATTATAAACCACCCATAAGTCACCTTTAAATCCTGTTTGAGGCATGGAAGCAACAGCCTACGGAATGAACCTCCAGAGAGGGGACATGTCCCCAAACATGGCAGATTTTCTGCAACAAATCCTCTGTTTAAAATACTGCTGGCAGGAAAAAGGGCAGAAAGAGGTACCCACAGCCATCACTGGGCTTTGCTGGTGAGATCCAGTTCTTGGTGAGTGACAAGTGACACCTCTTGTATATGCCCTGCAAAGGGTAACCCCAAAGTGTCAGTCAACTGTGACATCTTATCATACAGGACATGTGGGAGGAATCCAGCAGCAGGTCCTCCACCCTGTCAGATTTTGGTATCAGCACTTCTCACCAACTTTTGCAGTGATTTCATGAAATATGGAGCTGATGTATCAGAAAACTGAAACAATATTCCCAGCATGGCTGAAGTTCATTTAGCAGGAATTTTGGAAAAGGTTTAAAACCACTTACTGAGTGTTTGGAAAGTAATTTGGACAGACCTGGAATACTCTGACACTTTAGGCTTCCAATTTTTAATTACAAGTAACAAAATCTTCCAAATCGTGCCAATTTGGGGATAGTTTTTATACTCTTGCTTTTATTACATTCTCATTTCTGTTCAAAGGGGACCCTACCTGGCATCCAGTTTAACTGGTACCTTTTTTCATCTGCCATTTGCCACTGTGAAACAAGACAGTTATTATTCCTGGCATATCATCAGCTATCTGCTGGCTTTTGGATGCATTTAAACCTCATGCACTGTGGATGCTACTTTTGTGGCTACATCAAGATGTTCCTGCAAAATCATTTGTCCAAAAATGGAATTCTGTCAAAAATTTAGTCTTCAGAAGTGAAACCTGTCCAAATAGTAACAGCTCCCATCTCCAGGAGCATTCTGGATATGTTTCCCATTTCTGCACACAAATGAAGTGTTGCATCAAAATTTCAGCTGCCTGAAGACTTCCTTACCTTTTGGACCGTGAATGTCCTTATGACATACTCTGCCAAGGGTTCTGTCTCAATTAGTGTGACTTTAATATCTCCATAGACCTCTGTGTCATCTGGCCAGTATCGAACACACTTCACCTGGGGGAAAAAAGACACAATATTGAGAGGAACTAGCTCAGCTTGAGTCACAGCTGACCTACATTTTCCTCCACTTTCAAGCTGAAGCCAACGCAAATTGAGCTTTCTTCTGATGTACAGACCTTGTCAAAATTAACTGTATAAATCAGATCAAAATTCCTTTACCAGATATAGAAGCCACAGGGAGGATTTTTTTTTTAAGCTTGCTCTGTTGTCAATAAAAATGCAAAGGATGCATTTAGCTCTTTTTTTAGATAGTTTTCCTTGAATTTCCATACATATCCTGCCCATAGATCAGATGGGATGGCAGTCACTGCCACCACCCCCTTTGAGAAAAATCTGTGCTACTGCTCTGTAATTCTGAACTCTCTGTTTAGCCAAAGAATTTCAGTTCATGGGGATTGTGGGGCACTTGCAGATACACTACATTTGTTTGGCTCTGAGCTTTTTCTATCAGATGTGGACACAAACTTGGCATTTTATCTCCTGAGCAGGTAAACATATCCCAGCTCAGCCAGTTCTGAAAAAACACACTAGAAATAAAAGCTGTGAAGCTCCAGAAGGGATATTTAGGCTAACAAAGACTATCAGGTTATTAAATGCTCTAGCATGAAAGAGTGGAACAGCACCTAAAAGCTGAAGCAATTAGCTGCTGCAAAGCAGGTT
Source organism: Pachyramphus minor (assembly GCA_013397135.1). Classification (NCBI taxonomy): domain Eukaryota; kingdom Metazoa; phylum Chordata; class Aves; order Passeriformes; family Tyrannidae; genus Pachyramphus; species Pachyramphus minor. Next base: position 155,056 of record VYXB01007428.1, on the reverse strand, counting down.
TCATGTTCCAGTTCCAGTCGTAATTGAAAGGGCTTTATAAATATTAAATATGATTAATGTAGGCTTGTTGTGGGTTTGGTTTTGGTTTGGTTTTTTTTTACACAGAGGCATTTATTTCAAACTGAAGTGTCAGTAGAAGGTAAAATAGAATAAATAACAATAAATGAACAGAAGCAGCTGGCATTCAACCATGAGATCTAAGGGAAAGTGTATTTGAATTACTAATGGCTGTGAGTAAACTATAATTTAATTTTTTTCTTTGTACCAAAGCAATGGAAAGGGACAAACATCAGGACAAAGATTTTAAGAACTCCAGTTTCTGGCTGAGAAAGTCTCTAAATCAAAGAGGCAAGAATATTTTGGGGAAAGCTACCCCAGACATGCTGCCTTCTTGTCTCCTGAAGTCAAGCCTCCACCTTTGGAGTTATCCTTCTTTGCTCCCCCTGTGGGCTTTGGAAATTGCCTTGTGCTGACACAAGGACTTCTGCTCCACCTGAGAGAGAACTGGTGGGGGGTTAGGATTTGGACTGTCACTTAAAGAACTCCTTTGATAATTTGAGCACCAGCCTCACGTCCTCACCCCTCCAGATTTTTAGAGAAGTATTGAAATCATCAGAAAAAGAGTAACTATTACAGAAGTACATTTTTCTTCCTGTACTAAAAAAAAAGAGAGCTTCTGAGCTGCATAAATTTGTATAACTCTGCCAAAGCCCAGACTTACAGCAGGTACATGATCCTTATCAGTCTAGAAGGGAAACAGTCAAGTATTAGAAACTCCTGCTTTTTAGGGAAAACTCAGAGTGGCCGAATTAATTTCCTTCCTACAGGAAGCAAAAGGCATTTTGCTGCTGAGCTTGACTGAGCAGCAGCATCATGTTATACCCAGTGCAGCTCTGGCTTTACACACTGGCAAAGTGGCACCTTACCCTGCCCACTTCCACCAGGTTGGTGACCATGACAACACTTGCAGAGTTTTCTTGCCATATCATCCTCCAGAAATCCTTCACTGTCTCTTGCATCGGTCCTGGGGCAGGAGAGAAGACAAAAGGACATCTCAAGACAGTGCAGTGAATGCCAACAATTCTTCCCAGACGTTCTCCAGCCATTGTCCTGTTCCTACAGGATCCTGCTCTCCCTCTCAGAGCATCCCTCTGTGATTCAGGGTTACAGGTAGGAACGGCCTGGAGCTCTCTAAGAGCTCAGACCCTTCCTCACAGTGGTATTTAAGGGTATTTAAGAGGGTATTTAAGGTTCCAGCACTGTGGTAACAGAGGTGATGGTGGGATTGTAGAGAGTGGAGATGGCTCCAGTAATTGTGTGCAAGTGATGGGACATGGATGCACCCTACAGTGAACCTGTAATTAAGGCTGGATAGAAATTTGCATCTGATACACCATCAAAATTCTTCCATTTCACACTTTATATTGATTAATTATGAAGGAGGAAGGAAACATGCAGAAATTAGGCCTTTTCTGAAGTTTCCCCAGAAAAATGTCAGGTTCCAACAGCCAAATAGCCAGTGCTGACAAGAGGTTTATCAGACTAGAGCCTCTCTCTGACCTTCTTTCCTTCCTCTTTTCTACACTGGAGGTGAAGTCCTTCTCCTGACTCAATTCACACACTTTGCCCATACTCCATCCTCCACATTCTCTGTCTTCCTGCATTCCCTATCCCCATACTTCCCCAAATACCAGTTTTGTTCTAACACCTTTCTTTACTCTTTCAGTAGGGACTCTCTACTCTTTCAATAGGGACAAGCCAGCAATGAACCCATAAAGCAGAAACTAAGAATGAAATCATTTCTGTGGACATCACATTTGGGTTAAGAATGCCCAGAAATGAGGACAAATAATGGCAGAAGAAGTGGTCATGGCATAAGAGTTGGGCCAGTGATGCAGGAAAACAGCCCCCTGTTGTAAAGTCCAGGACTAGGGAGGTTTGTAATCTAACACAGATAGTCCTAAGCATTAAACTGGGTTGGCTTTTTATCTATTTTCCTAAAGACACAGGAAATCCATCAACTAACTCACAGAAGGTGATGTTCAAATGCATTTCCTACTAGTAACCAAAGGCTCATCAGTCACAGGCTTATTCACATGTCCCACCTCAAGCAATTTCACTGCAGGAGGTAAACCCAGGATCCACAAAGTCCCCTTTAGTTTTAATCTCAATACTTCCTGCACAAAGGACACATTCTAGATTGTACTGCAACCTCTGAGTCTGTGGTATTTTTTATTCCTGTAGCCAAGGTTTTACATTCGAGTGCCTTAAAGATCATGCAACACTCTGTATCCTTCCCTTTTGTGCCCCTACAAGAAGTTTTCAGATGTTCCCCAAAACAGGTGATATCACCCTATAAATAGGTCCTCAAACAATTTAAAACAGCAGTGGTTTCACAATTATTTAGACACACAAGAGTGAACTTGCCTTGAGTTGCAATGTAATGGCGAGGCCGGTGGTACCCCTGGAAAAAACAGAAAATACATAAATGCCTGTGAGATCACAGCTCAAGGAAAGCACTGCATGGATTTGATACTCTCCAGGTACCCACTGCTGCACTCTGGCAGTGTATAACTGGTTACTGAATGAATAAAAGGGGCAACTAGGTTTCCCTGGGAGATTTTAAGTGAGGGTATCTTGCTCAGGCTGAATAATAAGATTTCATTATGCCAAAGAGAAAATTGGAATGGGCATTTTTTAAGCATTTCCTCGAAGAAATGCAAGTCCTGTGATTAACCTGTGGGTAACTCTGAAAGCTGACAGGCAAAACACTGCATCTTCTTGTTTGAAAAGAATAAAGGTATGAATTTGCCTCTGTGTGAAAATGCTGCCTAAGTGTGTTTTTCATCCCTTAAGGAAACTATTCTAAACATTTCACGTTCCTGTGATTTAGGAGCTGCATACAGGAAGTACATATTCATTTGATCACTGGGTGTGAGAGGGAGGTTGGCTTTCAAATGCTATTTTGTAACACTAAAAACAGTCAGTCTATTTACATGTCTTCTGCACTACAACTTTGTAAGTAGTTGGCAAGTCTCAGATATCCACTAATGCTACTGTGAGGGGCTGATACTGATTCCTCCATCCATCATTTAGCCCACATTCCACTTTTGTTGGTGGATCTGTCAAACACAGGGAATCTCCATCTGCCCAGATTGGTCAGACAAAATAAACTGGAGACTGAGAACCTTCTCCCTGTCACAACATGATGTCTGTGTAACGTTCAGCTGTCACTCATATCAGATCAACAGTCTGTCCCTATATCAGAGGCACCAAATTCCTGAGCAGGCTCGTCACAGGAATGTTTGTCACAGTGGGGATGTCCAGGAGCCTTACATCGATGTAATTGGCATTGATGTAGTCAGAGTGAGGGTCCCCATCCAGCAGCTGCAATCTCACTCTTGAGTGATCATCTGAAAGAAGGAAAGGAAAAAAAGTGACAGTAACGATAAATGGGAGTTTCTAAGTGGTTTATGTGCTGGTTCCTGCAAATGGGTATCACAGAAACACAGAATGTCCTAAGCTGGAAGATCATCAAAGTCCAGCTCCTGGCCCTGCACAGGACAAGCCCACAAATCCCACCATGTGCCTGATAATTGAGTAATTCAATATTTACAATAACATCACACGTATTCCTGTTCCTAAAGGCCCTTTATTCTGTGTTTAAGATGTAGTGTTTAGATCCTTAAGCCAGTCATGCTCTGTATTCATTAAATTTACTGCTGTCACCATCATCCTTATGGAGATTTGAGACAAGTCCCAAATGTTGCCTGGTGTGGGAGTCTTGGGACTCCCAGATCTTTGCAGGGTGTTATCTCCATTACAAAGGCCATTTTCCCACCAGGAAGTTACAACTTCCCTGGCTTCATCTGATCTATGGAAACTGAGGCAAGAGCTAAAACTGGCAAGACCAGGATAAAAATAAATAGGTCACAACAGAGGTATAGAAGATTAAGGAGGGTAAAATGGCAAATGAAACCCTGTAAATAAGAAATGGGGCAACCCAGAAACCTGAAGGGAAATATGAAAGGAAATCAGAGCAACGTTCCTTTATGCAACCCCCAGAACTCACGGCGGCAAAATGGCATCAAGGCAGTGCTGAAAAAAACAACAAAATTAGAAATGTTCATCTTTTCGAGGAGGTTCAAAGTTACTTTAGATAAGGAAATAAAACAGCAGAGATCAATCTTTTCATGTCTCAGCACGCTCCACAGTTCAGACGCAGAAAGGAACTACCCCAGCGGGCAGATTATGTCACGATTTTCCACCGAGGGAATAGTTTGATCTTTCCCTGGAACAGCTGGTGCTGGGCTCTGTCACAGGAGATACTCCTGAGCCAGGCTGCTGATGTGATTTGCTCTGGCAATCCCAGCACTGGTATGAAATTAATTGCAGAACTGCTATCTAAGGGCCAGTTGCTTGGCAAAGGCTCCTGGGTTACAGGGGTCACTGCTGGCCATGCTGTGCTCATTTCTAAATGATTTTTTAAAAGAAGTATAATATCGAGTCCATTAAGTTTATTTCCTCCCTACCAGCTATGGAGACCGTAGCTCTGACAGTAAAGCTTTAATGTTCAGCAACACTTTGCAAAATACAGGCCCAAGCATGATTTACATTCAATTAAAAGGAACCACAGCAATGAAACATAAAAATACAAGGTGTAATTCTGCAGCAACTCAGTCAAAAAGGGTTTTGGTCATGACTTAATTAAATGTAGAATCAGATAATAATTCTGAAGACAGATGTTTGGGCAGCTCTGAAACCCCAGACTTGGATATAGATATTAAATATTCATTTTGTTGTGTAAAGGAATGGTCCTACTCTGTTCATTCTTCGGGTGAGATTCACATGCCTGAAAAATACAACCTCGTTGCTGTGTTTACGAAATCCCATATTTGCATTCAGAGAAGGTTATGCAGGTGAATCCATCAGAAGCTCTGTTATATTTGTATTAATAAATATAACCTTTGTAGACACAGGGAAGTGGGTACATTTCTCAGAGTGCTGATGTTCCCAATTACCTGCGCTCAAGGCAACCGCACGAGGAGCTGCAGTAAATCATGTGCTTAGACAGACAACAAAAGAATTTATACTTAGAGCAATTCACAAAGACAGACAAAGAGCTGATTAAACTGGACATCTGGATGAAATACAGAAAAACTCCCGCAGACAATTTCACACTTGCAATTCAGGGCAGCAAACTGAGCTTGTTGAGAGTCACGAGGAACAACAGCAAAGAAAAATAAACCCTGGAGGTGATGGTTGGGAGGGGAAACATTTACTGACTCTGTGCCACAAGAGAACAACGTTATGGAAGTGTCAACTTACTGCAACTAAAAATGAGACCAAAAATGCCCCTCATGACAAGTGAAAGGAATCTCAGGTTGATTTTTTAGAGTGGGACAAAGACAATGTCTGTGCACAGGGTGTAGCTCACGTGCTCTGAATAACCCTCAAGGAAGGACCTGCCTCTCTTAATTTAACAGAGACAAACTCCAAAATTAAGTTTCAGCTCTTTGAGCCACTCTTTAGACAGAAGCTTAAACCAGGTAGGATGAGTATCTCCAGAGGGAGCAGAGTGGGGAAGACCTGAGAAGCAGACTGAGAAGCTTCAGGCATTTCAGACAATTATAGATAATTCTGGATAAAGAAAAGAAGCTTCACAGGTGCAAAAAAAGTGTTGTTGGTTTGGGGTTATTTTTTAGCCAAATAAGGGAAAACTCATAAAGGATGAAGAAATGATCATTAAAAATTAAAGCTGTTTATCAAAAAAAAAGAAAAAAAAAGAAAAAAAAAAGGGGGACATTCAGGTCCAATCATATTTTGGGACCAAATGAGAAATACTTTGCTTTGGGAGGACAGAATTCAAAATATTTCATTGTATATTTTACAAAAATGAGATTAGTTCCTGAGGGAGATTTATTGCTCTTACAAGTGAGAACAGTGCAGCAGAAAAAAAAAATCTGTGTATATGCTAAGCACACAAAATATTAATGACATCTTAATGGTGTCTTTAACCTTGTTCAGAAGTTTAGAAGCAGAGTCTGGATAAAGCTTCATAAAATGACTTACCTTGTAAATCTCTTCTTTCCACAAAAAACTTTGGAATTTGGCTTTTCTTATTTTTTTTTCTTTTTTAAATGGCAAATTATCATGCTCGTAGCAGTAAAAATCATAGGGGTTTTTGCCTACAGACTTTAAAGGCCTTTTCAAAGAACAGCAAATGTCTTCATTATATCTTCTCTCAATGGTTAAAACTTATTTCTGATTCTACACTTTATTCACTGGACTACACTAGACAAGGTGACCACTTATTTGTCACACTGAAATGAAAGGTTCACTCAACTCTTCATTAAATTTATCAGACATCATATCCACAAGTGCTACAAATGCACTCTAAGAAAGTTTAAAAATGGGGGGAGAAACAGGAAAAAAAATTGCATTCAGGAACCACATAAAATGGAAACAGGCTTTAACAAATGTATAAATAACTTTATTTCTCCCTGTTTACTATAGTCTGTATGCAAGTTAGCACAACTCTAAATTTATATGAAGAGTCCTTTCACTGAAAATTGGTCTTAAAACAGATTTCAAAAATGACAAGAATTTCAGTGAAAAGCACTGTGATCCCATTTTAGCACAAAATTGTCACCATTTTAAACTTCTGTCAAAATTCCCATTAGTGATCATTTGAAATATCATGGCAATTTCTCCCCATCTCATTTTGACACCAGCACTGGATTAATCTCACACAACTTTTGCCATCTAAATATTACTCAGCTTGTCTAAATTGGCTGTCAAGGTTCCCCACAGCCAAGGGAGAAATCCAGACATCTTTTGAAATGACTCAGCCCAGTTCTGGTACAAAAGGATGATTTGCCCTCTCAAGGACACTCTTTCGTCCCCTTTTTCCTTACTGATCCTGGACTGTGCCTGGAGAGCTGGGTAACAGCAAGGTGGGATAAATCCCATCCTCTCAGGGTCATAAGCCATGGGCCTTGCAAGAGTTTAGGCACTACAGGAGAAACCTTGGAATAAAAATACTTGGAAGATGAAAGATTTCTGTTCTAAATCCAACACTGGGTGGGGAGGCCCTGGCATAGGTTGCCCAGAGAAACTGTGGCTGCCCCTGGATCCCTGGAAGTGTCCAAGGCCAGGGTGGATGTGGCTTGGAGCAACCTGGGCTGGTGGAAGGTGTCCCTGCCCATGGCAGGGGGTGGAATGAGATGAACTTTTAAGTTCATTCCCAACCCAAACCAGGCTGTGATTCTATGTAGGGTTTTAAGTGCACTGCACCTGCATGGCAGCTGAAAGCTCCTTCAGTCTCTCTCTTGTTCATCTCTTCCACCACAAAATTCTCTGATTAATTCTCAGTCTTCCAGCCCAAAGCATATGGCACTCAGAGCATGAAGGAAATAAAGCAAATTTCTCTATTGTCTTTTGTCATCAACTCACTAGTTTTTTACTGGAACACCACAGGACTTTAAACTCAGGATGGCTCAGGGGGGAAAAGAAAGGGACAGGAAGTGCTTTCCTATAAACTAAAGCAAAACACAATCCTATGTCTTTGCATCCTCAGCTCTCATCTGAGAGTTTTCACTCCCCTATAATGTAATGGCTCTAAATCTGACCAAGATGGGGAGAAATCAAATAGTACCAAAGGTCCCACACAGCTTCTGGGTATTTTCTCTTCTATGGAATAGATTCAGCTCAACCCACAAACGCTCAACATCCCTCCACTAACAACCACTTTCTGATGCTCTTTGAAGGCCTCAATATCTAGGCCCTAGAGCAGATTTAAATCATTTTGCTTCAGCACACAGATGGATACACAGCCTACCCTTGTCCCCTCAAGACAAACCTTGCATCTCCACAGTTGTCTTTGTGTTTACAGCTTTTATACCCCGAGAGCAGGAGCAAAGCTCGTGGACTCAGTTGATACAATAAAAGGTTTGAGCAGGGCAGATTCCTCCAGCACAGTCTGGGCCATTGCAGTGCATCCACCAGCCACAGTGGATTTCTGTGGTCATACAGACCCCACATCCACTGCTCAGCTTTTTTACTTTTCCAAAAACATAGCACTGTTGTGGAAGGGAACCCTGAAAATCTGGGATTTAAAGCACGGTAGAGTTTAGAGTTCTCCTGTCTCTGCTCCCCACGAGCAGATTAGCTCTGAGATTGGTTTGCAAATGAAGAAGAGCAGGTGTTGGGGCTGACAGCACGATGTGAGTTTTCACAGAGAGGCAGGATGTTAATGCAGCCCTGGGAGAGCAGTGAGTCAAACAGTCCTGTAACTGTGCTATTACCCAGAAGGCCAGAAAGACAAGATCTAATCTGCTGTGATTCAATGAGCAGTGCTACTTATTGCAAGGGCTTACAAACCCCCATTTTAACACAAGTCTCTGAAGCAGTTACAGAAGTTAGATCAAAACCTGACTTTGCAGTTCACTCCCCAAAAGGCAGGGGATACCTTGTTCCAGGAGTGATAAAACAGCAATGGTGGTTAAATAAATAATGTTAATTGCTATCTGCAGTCTTTTACCAAATCAACTGGCAGGAGTAATCAGTGCCTGCTCTGAGTTTCCCCAGCCATTACAATTCTAACTAAGCAGCTCAGGATGTAACCATGTTCCCCCTCCTCTCCTCAGGTTTTTGCACAGCTTGTACCCAATGGAGCACAATTCATTTTCAGGACATGCCTAGAGGGAACCCCTTACCTGCTATTCTGAGCTCTGTTTTTGATCCTTTGCTCTGGATCCTGTCACTGCCTTTCCTCAGGGAAATTGCCCAGTGTTGCCCATCAGTAGGGTCTGGCTCAGCCAGTCACACCACTGTTATTCCCCAGTGGTTTTACAAAATGATGAATGTTATGCTCCTTCCTCAGGCATCCTCCCTTCATTCTCCAAGGCCTCCTCAATAGAGGCAAGGACTTCACTTCATTTTATCACTATTGCACATTACTAAATTCTCCTTGCTGTCTTCTAGAAGACCTGTTGTCCCTTCCTCAAACTCTTTGTTCTGATAGTTAAAGTGAAGAAAACCCACTCAGCTTTGTTATTCACCTTCAACTGGTCTGCATCCTTCCCCTTTCACTTTGCTTTCCTTATCTGTGCCTTTCCACCCTCTAAACCCAATTCTGAAATCTTTCCCAACAGCCCTTCCCACTTGAGCTTCTTTTCTGACATTTTATCCTGTGCAGATACTTCTTCCTTAGCACTGATTACATTTTGCATTCCCTTATTCAAGTTCATCACCTCCTATCTGCTCTGCTCCTGTGTTTATATTTATAGCTGAAAGGTTCACATCACTCTTCGTTAGACAACAATTCGTCTCTGTGAGCACCTTCCCTTTAGATAACACACGTTTATCTTCCTTGATTTTGCTTCCTAACTTCTCACTTTTCACTTGGAGTTCAATGTTTTCTCTGTGACCACCTTCAACCTAAACGGGATGGTGGCTGTTGCACACAGAGTGGCCCCTTTTCACCTCCACTTTTAAATTATGCCAAGTGCTTCCTCAAAATCAGGCAGAGAAACAATGTCTTTCACATTTCCTTCCTTATATCCCACGATGGCACTTCCACCTTCAACCCAGTGTTTACAGCTGGATGATTCATCTGTTTTAGACTCATTTAATCTCAGTTAATTGTGCAGACAGGTAAATTGAGCCTCTGGCTGGAGCTCTCTCTCTTTGCCACAGGAAGCTCACTGCTTTCAGATGGAGCTTTCAGGCAGCTGAAGTTAAGGGAGACAATTTTCATGCTAATTGTAATACCCCAGTACTGTCACTTCCATTTGCCACATGGAGACAAAAAGACTGATGGACTTGGTGACCTGCTCACAACCAGTGCAAAGCCAACAGCAAAAGTGGGATCAGATCAGGGCTCACAAACTTCTGATCTTCGCTTCCAGATTCCTTCATCTTTGCCACAGGGGCTCTGAACAGAGCTGTTCTATGCCAGTCTCCCCCAAAGTGCCACATGAATAATTTCTTTCAAGTCTTAAAAGAGAGGAGATGATTTTTCTTTGTAATCTAGGTTTAGTTTGGTGGGGTTTTTTGTGTTTTTTTTTTGTTTGTTTGTTTGTTTGTTTTGTTTAATTCTTTAGTAAAGTCTATTTGTTCTTCAGGAAATATATATTTAACCCGAGAAAAAAATGCAGTGCAAAATATATCTCTCAGCATGACTTAATTTTGCTTTTAAAGTATTCTATAGATTTATCCAGTCATGAAAATCTATGGCACATTCATTTATATTCTTATTTCGTGTTCTAATGGTCTCAAGCTTGGCTTCTCCAACTTGATGCTGCTCAGCAGCCCTTGAAAAGAATTACTTTTCACACCTCCTCCCTGCAGTCATAAGGAATAATGAAACACTGGGATGAGTTGCCTGGAGAGCCTGTGGAAATCTCAGCCTTGGAGATCAACTTTGGAAAAGGCTTCAGAAATATCTGATTAAAAAAAAGAGATATGAATCTAATCCTGACTTGGAGAATAAAACTGACCCAAGTGGTTTTATGGAGTCCTTCCCTGCCCTGCAGTTCTGCAATGTATCAATATTCCAATAACATCAACAATAACTGATCACTGAAAGAAGTAAACTAAGAAGTTTCAGCGCATTTTCAGCTGCCTTGTGACTCTGAGGCAGAAGCTGAGCTTGTCCCACCCATCAAACCAGCTCTCTGGGGACAAGCAGCATGTGCTCCACTGGTTCCTGACCACAAGAAAGGAGAAAATCTGATCTCTGAGCCACATCTAAAAATCTGATCTACCTACAGCTCCTTTTGTGCTCCCTTTTGTGGCACTGAAAGCTCTGGGATATGAGGCGAAACTGGACAGAAAATGGGCATCACCACATTCTGTGAAAATCTCACAGAAGTGTTTAACCCTTAAATTACAAACATGAAGTACAAAGCAAGGCCGATATGAGTAAAAACCCCACAAAGCCGTGCAATGATGTTATGCAAAATAATTATAACCCCCCCCCATAAAAAAAAACAAACCAAAACATGAACTCTGGAATGCTCAGCACTGTAAACCAGATTGCAGTGAGCTCCTCGAACACACTCTTTCCCACAGCATGCACATAAAATCCCTCAGGAAGCTCAGTTTAATGGGAATTTACACCTACAGGAGATTATGTTTCCGTATCTGTTCTTATTGCGGTTTTCATCCTCCTTGGCCGTGTCCCAGGATGCCGTTTGCCCCTCGGGGAGTGCCTGCAAAACAAACAATAGTTTATAAAGAGCTGCCCAGTGCCTTCAGGTGGGTGAAGAGACCTGAGCAGGACAGAAATAACGGCACTGAATAATTCAGCAGCTGACCAAGCAAAAGGCTCTTGGAGTAAAGGGTGTCTCCACTAACGAGAAATGCGCAGACCATTTGCATCTCTTGGCTTCTGCCAGCCAAGAATAGTTTTCCTCCTGCTACTTCTCCTCTAAAAGGATCAGAAGAATTTGTTTCTGGCTGCACAGTCACAGGTTAACCTCATTTTCCCCTGCAGAGAGCAATGCTCGTGGAGATCTCACCTAAGTACACCTCTAAGGAAACCCAGGTGGCTGAAACGCAGTGCTCAGCCTTTCCTATTGAAGTTGAAAATAGATACAGTGGTTTCACCAATTTCTGTGTTAATAATGGGTGATGCAATACGATCCATTAGCTGGTTATCTCCGAGGAAAAATAAAGCAGCTCGGGGTTTTAGATCGTGTGTAAGGAAGAGGGGCAAAAGGAGGTAAAAACACGTCCATGAAGTATGAAAATAAACAGCCATTTTCCTAAAATCTGCTCTTTCAGATGAGGAAGGATGGGGTAGGGGAAACTGGCAGCACTCAGGGCTACCCTACCTACAGCTTGGCCCTACAACTGCTCTGAACACACTGCAATGAGCCTCTTCCCCCTTGAGACACGGCCAGGGAGGAATTTAAGGCAGAGCCTGGAAAGCAGCAGTTGGCACGGGATGGTGGCTGAAGGATGGTCCTGGGTGTGAAGAACAGCTCCCCCTGAACTGCCTCAATAGTTCTGCCTCCTCCAAGATGTGCTCCCTAACATGATCCTACATCACCAAAACCAAGATTATAAATTGTATTATTTCTGCTCCCTGGGGAATCACGGGGGTTTTATACCCCAATCATTGTAGAATCATATCTGCCTCAGCTAGCAGCTGTGCTAGGAAATGAATTTATATTCATCTTCACAAGCCACCCAGGTCTATTATGTGCCTGAATGCAATAGCAGAGAGGCACAATTAGGATCTACAACACCGACATTACAATTAAACTTAATATGAGCAAACCCCTGGCAGAGCAGATCGCTGTGAATGTCCCCCAAAGGGTTCCAGGACAGCAAATGTCAGGCACTGCAGCACTGCCAGGAGCACTGCTGACAAACACAGGGACAGCCAGTTCCCATTCAAAAACCCAGGAGAAAGAGTAATAACTCTGTAATTGGGGAGGGCTTTGATCACACACATTATCTCCTTTGCACACAGTTGTTCCCAAACAGCAGCTCATCTCCCGAGGAAAGACACCCAACCAACCAAACCCACACCCAACAAAATAATCCCCCAGTAAAAGAAAAGAGGTGAGAAAGGCTCATTTTCATCTTCAAAGACCGAGGAAAAAGGTGCCTTATTTTTCCACTAATGTCAAATTACAGGTTGACCAAAGAACGGCAGCAGGCATGAGGCACCTAATCAGAGCCTGATCTGAAAAGAAAAAGAAATAAAAGAAATAAAAGCAAACCCTTTCTCATGACTTCCACGTGGACTGAGCTATCTTGGCCAGAGAAAACACATTCAGGTCCAATAAATCCCTTTTCAACAAACCGTATCCTTTCATGAGATTTGAACACGAAATTCTCCACTGAAATGGATGTTTTTATATCTGCTGATAGAGCCTCCAAAGATTTAAGAGTCCAGGATTTTTCATTTTCTTCAATACCACAGAAATCTCTGCTTCCCACAGGACTGTCCAGCCCCAAAGGGAGGGAGCTGTGTGAGCAACACAAACTACCCTTGCAGCACCAAGAATTGAAACTGCATTAGAAAGAAAGGCAAAAATGGGGTTGCACCCACAAAAAGAGGAGCACACCTAATGCTCTGCTCCTTCAGGTTTTGTTGGTACAATAAGTATCTCCATTACTGCAGAAGAGTTACTAATTCTGTTTCTATCTGCATTATCAGCAATGTGAAATCAGGACAGATCACTCAGGCACTGGTAGTTAATCCATATTTCACAGGAAACGCTCCCCCTTCTTTCTTTGACTTGGTAACAGCAGAATTTCAGTGTTCAAAAAACTAGACTTGATTTTTAGGCTTTTTCTACTTCTAAAACTTTCTAAACTGCTTTTAGAGAAGTTTTGTGAAATTTATACTGAAATATCTTCCCACCAGTGGAATTTAGGTTACAGTGAAGCTTTTTAAACTAAATTGATCTAAATTTTAGCTGAAATTACAAGGATAGATCTCTCAAAGTCACATTCATCTCAATCAAGCTTCTTAAGCATCACGGCCCAAACATGACTGAAGTGTTCCCATTAAATTGAGGCTTACTGCAAGCCAATTTAAATTTCCAATGGATGCATTTAGTGAGTTTGCTGTTTGTTTTTAATTTAAATACGAAAATTTGAATCCTTCATCTACATTGATCTACCTCAATGCTGCAGTATTGCTGCCAAAGGCAACAACATCAGTTAAAAGCCTCCCTGCTCATCCCAAATTGTGCCATGGAGCCCTGGCCCTCTCCCTGCAGTCACTCTCTTCTCAACAGTGGTGGAAAAACTGTTCCCACAACTCTGCTGAGAGCCAGAATTAAAACCTGCTTTGGCTAAAAATAAATAACGTGAAGAGAAATATTTCAGCCAATCATTTTGCAGTGTTACATCAGAACCTGGACCACTGGAGCTGTTCTTTTGACCACATGAAGCTGTGTAGGCAGAAATTAAAGGGTTAAAACCCAGAGGTGACTTCCATAAGCTGAAGAATTTCAATACTAAGATGCTTGAGGAAGGAGCCACAAAATCCAAAATAACTAAACGGTCTCGGTAATGCAGCAGGAGAATGTGCTTTAGTGACATCCTAAATCATAATGGAAAATGAGTTTGGGTAATTAAGCTTATTATCTCCTCAGCCAGTAATTGGTGCTTGCAGTAAGTCTATGGGACTAGTCCCACAGCTCACAACAAATCAGGGCTGATATGTTCTGGAAAAGGAACTGGAGACATTTAAATGAGCCCTGTTTAAATGTTTATGGCTATTCCTAATCCCAAATAGTGCCATCTACACCCACAGCCACTGATAGGATTTTTCCCCCTTCTGTTCTACTTGTTTCATTGCTGAACAGAAGCAGCAGCCAAAAAAGGTCCAAGTCACACCTTGCCCTCAGGTGCACAAGAAGGCCCAAAATAACCCCCCCACGGGGAGTGCTGACAGATTCCCACACAGTTATCATCCACTTCACACCAGCACTGACACCTCTTACACAACCACATCCTGCCTCTCATCTCAGCCTGCAGCTACCAGAAACGCTTTTTTTTTTTTTCTGGACGCCCTCAGTAAAACACGCTGCCCGTGTCCCAACATGTAGGTGCAGACAGCCTTTAAACAAATATGGAATGCAATTTCCAGGTTACCGAGCGGAGATGAGAATGCACAGAGATAAGAGATTGTCATGTGTGACTGATACGCTCCCTTCAAAGCGATTTTTCATGAGAGTAAAATTATTTGGTAACATGTCACTAAACAGGCTGCAATTTATGCTATCAATTTGCAAAGTAAGTAGAAAATCAGCTCCCTGGAAGACAAAAAAAAAGAACATATTTGGAGGCGACACTGATATTAGTGTCTGAAAACACGTTTTAAAAGAGACATCAAATTCTTTCTCAGGATTTTATCAACTGTTCTGCAAAGCTTTTTGCAGAGGCAGTTTTGCAGCTCTGTGCTCCTGCAGGTCCCCACTCTCAGGCAGCTCGAACCTCCCACCTTTCCCGGGAGCCTCTTGACATCCTCCCCGCCTTTGTGGCACCGCTGCTGGGAGCTGAAGTGCTGCCTGCACCCCCTGCTCCAAAGCCCAAATTCCAGCCCGTTCCCGCGGGCAATTCCCGCTGATTGAAGGGTAGAAAAGCACAGGGGATTTGTGAGCTCGAGGCGTTCTCCAGGCTATTCCCCGTAAAGAAAGGAATTATGCAAATCCATATAATGTCACCGTCATTATATACGTCTGTAGACGGCACTTTCTGGGAAAGGCACAACTTGTGGAGCTGAAAGTTGCATTGACATTTTTCATGCTAATGTGCTATTTTGATAATTACCCGTGCCAGTGCCAGAAAATTACATATATGCCAGCACCTGTTTTCTTCTTGAGCATCAAGAACTAGATCTTAGGGCATCTGTAATTGGGTTGAATGTAGTTTTGGGTACTGTTCATGGAAATGGAGGCCGAGGGGGGGCTCAGTAAATCTCCTAAGGGAATTATTACCCTTTCTCAATACTAAACACAGCTCTTTATATTGATAGTTTAATTAGCACGCTTGATTATGGGGCAAGAGTGACTAGACCTGGTTAACATGCAGTTTCCAGAAACATTTGCTATGAAATAGTCTTTGATTCCATCTGATTAAAAAAATGCTCCTGGTGACAACCAGGAAAAGACTCCCTCTCAATTACAGCAAAGCCCAGCACTGAGGGTACAAACCCCATGGACTCTCACTTGCAGGGTGCAAAAGTGAGCTGTTTTCATTAAGTAACTTATTTTTCACAGCTGTTATGTTATTTTTAAGTAGTTTTAATGTCACTGTGCATATTAATTGCTTATTGCCTTCCCACAAGCTTACTACATTCATTATAATTATCCCTTGCTAGAGCTGAGTCTCACATATGTTTGATGCTATTTCCCTCCTCTGTTTGCTCTGCTTTAAATGTATATTCCTTTTCCAACTCCTCCCCAGTGTTGTGTTTTCTGGTCATTTGGATTACATTCCTGGTCATTCCAGCTTTGGGGGGACGATGTGGAGGGGAAGAGGGCTGTTTTTTTTCCAGCTTACCTTTTATTCCCCTCCTCACACAGATTTGGAAGCGTATTCTGAGCCAGAGGTTTGAGCACACTGGAAAATTCCACCTTCATTTAAGCTGCACAAACTGCTGCCTTTGACTTTACAACTCTGCATTCAGGTCATGGCGCTGTGATTCAATTTGATCAATGGTTGAGGGAGTATTTGGAGCTCCCCAAAAGTTCAAGCAAAACCCCTTCCTTTTCTTACAGCTTGGTTTACACTATCCAAGGAAAGCACATCAATAAGGAAGGGACTGTGGGACTCCACATCCTGCACTGAGTTCAGCACCTGTTAAATATTTACTGTCTGCTCTTTATGGGAGAGGGGGCACATGCTATGGGATGAGCAAAATGTCATCGACTTACTGCTGTAATAAACACCTTCTCTTTGTACCTGAGGGCCACCAAAGGCTGAGAGTGCTGTAAAATCCTGCCCTCATAAACCAAAGTAAGAAAGGAAAGGATTAAGAGGGTGAATTAAGGAAAAGAAGCTCCTAAAACACAGTTACCCTCCCTTCCAAGGTTCTATCCCTCATGCGTGCAACTTCTTGTGAAGAAAGATAATGCACCAGTACCCCCAAAATGCCAGGCAGGGGAAGGACTGTAGGAAAATTTATTTCCAAGGTCAAGAACACTGGACTTCATGAACATTCACCTTCCTGGCGTTTCAAACACGGGGCCTGGGGAAAGGCACACCCCCTGTTCTTCTCAGGGCTTTTATCATCCCTGGCCCCCCTCTGTGGGGACCTTCAAACATCTCTCAAGGACTTACCTTTTTCTCGTACCAGGGACATTTTCTCCGGAATGCAGGAGGAGAAAACACCTAAAACTGTCTCTGGGAAAGATGCCTCTTCCAGGCAGGAAAGTCTCCCTAAGCGAAATAAGCCCTGATCTCGGAATCGATCTTTCAGAAGGATCTTCTACCCTTACACTCCTCTACTCAGTGAGTTCAGGTTCCTCTTACCTCATACTCCTCTTTAAACCCATAGCCCTGTCCCCTCTTCATCTGGGTGATGTGCTGCAGCAGGTCTGCCACTCGGATGGCAGGCTGGAACTGCCCCCGGGGGTAGGACATCTCCACGGGCTCGCAGCTGCGGTACGGGTGGGTCTGGATGGTCAGCGTGGGCTGGGGCATCTCCCCATGGCTGCTGTCTGTTTGAAAGACAGGGAGGCAAAGCAAGCTTTCACCACTCTGGTATTTCCAGGTTCGTTCTCTCTCTTATCTGTTTCTCCACCACCCCGTAGGTTGGGGCAGACGAAAGGAAGCAAAGAAATAAGTAAGAAACACACATTATGCAAGTACATAAATAAGAAACAAACAGCCTACAACTGCCTGGAAACTAAATCCCACGGGAGTAATTTCTTGTGTCAAGGAGACAAACTCAAAGAGGTGGGAACAGCTCCCCCAAAACTCCAACAAAATTACATACCTGTCTCCACAAACCTCAAAGAACACAACTGAGAGATACATACAGATGAGCAAGAGATCCAGGCAGCATTTGGGGTGTACAGCATGAGATAACTGCAAGGGGCCCAAGTGAGCAGCAAACAAATTATTAGCATTTCAAATAAGCCACACGGGACGCCGAAGGTAAATTAAACTGCTCCGCTAGTTCAGGCCTAAAATTTTATACATCAATTACAAAGATGCAATATCATCAGAAATAATAAAGCAGCGTAAAAATGTAGTTATCCTGCATGCAGAAATTTAAATTTCAGATGTGTTAACTTAATAGGAGAAGGGTGTTTTTTGAAAGAAATGGATTTAAAGAAATCTATCACTGTGCAGATGGAATTGCAGCTTCACATCTTCAGCAAAACTATGTACCCAACAAGATATTCCCAGTGAACTAATAGAAAAGAATTTAAATAATAACTTCAATTACCAAACAATTGACTGTAGCAACTTTTAACAACAGGAACTCAGATGAAATGAAAAATTCAGTTTCTTATCTACCAGAGTTGACCAAATTTAAATCGTTGGCCATGTACACCATTGGTTTTTCCTGTGATTACAGGGATCTGAGATGCTCAGGTCCTTCCACACATAGAATTCTTTCTGGTCTTACCCAAGCCCAAGCTTTAGCAAACAAAAAAACCTCCCTCAGATTGTTGATAAACTCCCTCAAACGGGCACATACAGGGCTTGTTCACTGACAAAGAGCTGAAACACCCATCCCCTTGTAGGAACACTGCAGCCACATCCTTGAAGGGATAAAGAATAAATAAATCAACTTGCAATTTCAGGGTGATTTTTGTGAGGCAGAAATACGGTCAGAATGCTACTGTAAACATTGCTCTGCTTGAGAAACCACTGTGGAGTTGGATCAGAGGCAGTCAGGGCTCCCCGTGTCCCTCCTGCGAAGGTGGGCAGGAGCAGAGAGGTGAGGGATCACTCTGCATCCTTGGCAGCTGGTGAACCAGTGATGTCACAAAACATCACAAATAACACTTCAGCTGGTTTATTGTTAGATTAGGGGGAAGATATGAAGACAGGATGTGCTGTGTTTGGAAGCTGGAGGACTATGAGGAGGAGACAGGAATGCCAGCGGTGGACACTGCTGCTTGATCATCCCTGAGATAAAAACATCTGGTGGGTGAATTATCACATCCTGCTCTTCTGAAATAAATTAGCACAGTGATCACCTGCTTTGAAGATTAGACTTCTGAATTTAAGGATTTCTAGGTCCCAGGTTCTCATCAACACATCTCCCACACAAAATGTGAATAAATTTGGGATTTAAGGAAGAGTAACATCCAAAGCATTTGTATAATCATCCCTAATGCTCTGACTAATGACAGTGTGAGAACTCTGAACAGAGGGAATTTCAAGGCCTATTAATTCCCCTAGTTGGATTCGCTTTCCCAACGCATCTTTCCTCCCCTATTCCCTATTAACCTCCTGTAATGAAAAGGAGAAGATTTTTATCGCGGACCATTTCCAACAGACGTACTATGCTTAATTTTCCATCATTAGGTTTAATACAAACCCAATCTCACAATTGGCTTCTCTGAGGAACCTGCAAGTAATGCCACATTTTTATCAGCCCCAATTAAAAAACATTATGAGATCCCTATTGGAGAGGGAGCCTTAAAACTAATGTGTGCTCTGGAGCTAATACAGAGAGGGCACAGCAGAGCACAGGCCACCTGCAAAATGTAGCTCTGATCAGCCAGCTCCTTTGCAGGCAATTACTGATTTCTCTCTTCATCAGTTCCTTTAATTCTGCTATACTTGGCTCTCTTCTCAAAGAGATGTATCACAGGAGATGTGACAGTCAGGAAAGTGGGGCCCCCTCCTTTCCAGAATAATTCCTTTCAAAGTAGGTGCTCGTGTTATGGGTCTGGAATAGGACGAAGGTGCTCAGAAGCAAAGAGGGGTCTGTCTCTGGCCTTTGAGTCTATAGTGACAACTGGTCTCTTTAGTCAGTGAGATAAAAATTGGTACAAACCCCACTGATTGTAGGAACAACTCCTGCAGCATTGTTTTGGAGTCACAGAATGGTTTGAGTAGGAAGGGACCTCAAAGATCATCTTGTTCCATTCCCCCATCCACGGGCAGGGACACCTTCCATTAGCCCAGGTTGCTCCAAGCCCCATCCTTGGACACTTCCAGGGATGGGGCAGCCACAGCTTCTCTGGGCACCCTGTGCCAGGGCCTCACCACCCTCACAGGGAAGAATGTCAAGTGTGGTCCATGGCATCACACCTTCTGTGTGCTTCTCATCCAGCCACATGTTTCTGCTTAAAGAAAAGTATCACACAGTCTGGGCCATCCTACTCTCAGCCCTGTGACACAGTTAAAACAAGATCATCACCTCCTCCAGACCTCCATGACAAACACATTGTGAACATCTTCTGTGCTACCTGCAAGAAAACCCAATCCCAACAACTGCACCAGCTCTGGACTGTCTGTTGTTGCCACCAGCATTTTATCTGGGCCAAGGAAAGCGCAGAGATGCTTTAAGGGAGACAAATTGCCACGTGAGAGGCAAGCCTGGACTTTACATGTTGTGCTACTAAAGCCTGATGCAAGTCACATATTATTCCTCCTCCATCTCATCAGCCCATGAGTCTGGAGCTAAGTGTGGCTAATGAGGTGCTCAGCAAGGCACCCTCTCCAAGATGTGCTGTTTACAGCAGTTCTGTGAACAATTCACAGTGCAGGTACGAGGGGAGAGAGCAGCAAAGTCATCTCTCCCTAGGATAGTCAATCCAAAGAGTCTTTAGAGGGCTTTGCTTTTCCTGCAGGTTGCAGCTATAAACCACACCTCATTCCTTCTGGCCCAATTATTACTGGAAAAGACAACAATAGATACCAGCAAAGTCAGGCTTGTACTTTAACTGTTGCACTAAAGGCAAGTCAAAGCAATTTTCCACAGTCCCTTTTCTCTGTCAGCTTCTCACAAACATGTCCCCAGTCCCTTGGAGAAGAGGATGACTTTGCAGGACAAATTGACCAAGACTAAATTTTTGGCAGTGCCTCTAAAGCATGTGTGTCTTCCACGAGTTTTCAGCCAAAAAAGAAAAGCAAGAAAACAGCTTTTTTTTTTGGTGGGAAAGTTGCATGAAATAATTTANTTTTTGGGGGGGGGGGGGGGAAGTTGCACGAAATAATTCACTCTAATGCTCAGAAATTACTAAACATACAGAGTCGTGCATCAGGGTTTTTTGGATCATACTTCATATGCACATCTAGTCATATGTCCTCATGTTCGTGACAGGAACACACACCATCATATTTCATTGCATACCAAAGATGGAGCACAGTTCCAAAAAATAATCCAAATTAAAACATTTCAAGATGTGGTGATTCTGACCCCAAAAGTTGTGGCAATGGTTAATTACCCTTGCTGTCTAAACATTTCCTAATTGCAATTTGATTCTGCTTAGCTTCAATTGCAGGCACTGAATCTTATTATACCTTCTGTTAGATTAAAGAGCCCCCTGAGCATTTGAAATCCTGACCCATGCAGGCACTGATCAAATCACTTCTTCAGATCCTCTTTGATAAAGTAAATCAATTGAGAGCTTCTGAAGTCTCATTAGGGCAGGCTGCTCAGGGTCCTGGTTCCTTCCTAGAACCATTTCCAATTTTCCACAGTTCCTTTTTGTGCAGCTGTAAATAAGACAGGTGTTCTGCATGTTGCTGGAAACATGCTCTTAACGAGAGGATCATTCCTAATATTAGTAGCTTGTGATAGCAGGGTCTGTTACCCTTGTTTGTTAACCCTTTTCAGTGCAGTACTCCCCACATTAAGATGTCCTTTGCCAACTCAAGATGTTTTCATTTCTGGAAGCTGGCACTTCCATGATTCCCCATCACTGGAAGGTGTCCAAGGCCAGGCTGGATGGGATATGGAGCAACCTGGGCTAGTGGAAGGTGTCCCTGCCCATGAGATGATCTCTAAGGTTCCTTCCAGCCCAAAACAATTCTGTGATCAGCCTAAGAGTTCACAG
Source organism: Pachyramphus minor (assembly GCA_013397135.1). Classification (NCBI taxonomy): domain Eukaryota; kingdom Metazoa; phylum Chordata; class Aves; order Passeriformes; family Tyrannidae; genus Pachyramphus; species Pachyramphus minor. The sequence goes on along the minus strand of VYXB01007428.1, from coordinate 133,553 downwards.
AACACCCTGAATTTTTGTAGAAGACATTAAATTAATGATTCACTGGCTCTCACAGAACTAGTCTGATTGGGAGACTTTTCAGCCATCTCAGCTTATGCGTTTAGTGTGTAACTGCAGATGATCAAATTTAACAATGTTGACTTCACATATTTGTAAACTCTCCCTGCTTATGAAATGGTGCTTTTTGTGACTCTCTTTGCTGGAGAAAATAATCATGAACTTGCTGAACTCAATTCTGAGGTCTTATTTTGCCAAAAGAAACAGAATAGAGTCCAGCATGCAGAGGGGAGCTGGAGCAGAGGTCACTGAGGTGGAATCTTCCCCCATTTGATGAGTAACCCTGAGGGTGAGATAGTATTGCTGCTACACCATTTTGTATTATATACTTTTGTGCTGCCCAGACAAGGGAAATAAATATGTTTCCCTCCACAGGAAAACTGATAATCTTCTCCACAGATGTCACAGATAAGATGAAGAGCAGCCGAGAAATTAGATTCCCAGTCTCAAAGTGACTCTGTGTGATCAGAGCCCTGTGCAACATCCCAGTAAGGCTGCTGGGAGGGGCCCTGCTCCTCCAGAGCACCTTTGGGATTAAATCTTTAGATGCTTTTGTAGATATCACCCTGCTTTGTAAACACAGTTTAGAAATGGATATTTGGACACAGAGTATGATGTTGCCTCCTGATCAGAAAACCAACCTATGCCTCAGATAACTAAAAGCAAAGCTGAACTGATGTGTCATCTTCTATACATGGAGAAGGTTCTTTCAAAACTTTTGCTTCAATAACCACAAATTCCTTCTGTCTCTGAAACGACAGGCCCATCATCTCTGCTTATATTTTTATTCTCTTAGCCTTGGCAAGTGATAAGATGTGGTAAGACATCCTTTGCACAAAATAAATTATGTTTTGAGTGGTGTTTGTGATGGATTTAATTACACACAGAGCCAGTCTCTCTACACTAGAGTAAGGGTTGTCATGTTGACATCTCCTGAGGATGACTCCAGCATGGCTGATACCTTCTGCCCTTACACCAGGGATACGGTGAAAGCTGGAAAATATAATTTGCTTTTCTGTGTTCTTCAAGGCTTTGTTATATGATAAATATCCAGCTATAATGTACTATCTGCAACACCAACAGTGCTACAGCAAACCAGAGTCAAAACATCACTTATCAAATGATATCAACTGAGCTATGAAAAGCCTTAACAAAAACCCTTCTGACAGCAGGCTTGACAGAGGACTGGGGATGCACCTTCCATTTCAAAGGCTATGAAGAAGCCACATATCCATACAATTTTCTTTTAAAAGTAAGTAATGTTCTCCAGGTTCTAGAGATTTTTAAGAATTCCTTGGTTAACACCTTATGCAAGAGCATTCTAATTGTATAAAAACTATTCCATACATTTTCTTCATCAGTTAGCTTAGAAAAAAAAATCCTGTTAAAGATGCAAAGTTGCTTTGGCAAAGATTTGGGTACAAGGGTAACTGCAGCTCTTCAGCTGTGTGGACCTTGCCAAGTCAAATCTCTCTTTGCCTCTTCAGTGAGAAGAAGGTGCCAGACCTGCCCACCTTTCAGAGCAATTCATTAGTTACAGCTGAAAAACTATTGGCAGCTTCAAAACACCACATGAAACTAGAAGCCATTAATGGCTGGAAAAGAGAGTTTTCCAAACCACCTGATGTTCTGCAGGCAGAAAGAAATGTAAGAGAAGTTCAGCTCAAGGATCCCTACAAGGGTCTGCCCCTCTATTGCTCCTTCTGCTGCCAACCTCATGGGAGGTGAAATGATGGGAAAGCCTCTCCCACAGCTCCTTGGTAGAGGCTGACATGGCCTGGGAGGCTGCAGATACAACTGAACAGGTCAAGCTCTTGATTTTTGAGCTTCCATTGCATAAAAATATCTCATCTCACAATTAAAAGAACCAGTAACACTGCTACAGCAGCAATACTGGCTTCTTAACATCTTTGAGTTCTTACATTAAGGTTGTGGTTAACCAGGTTAACCAGCAGACTGGTTAAGAGTGAGCAAAGCCCATCCAAGTAAGAGTGAAATCCAGGGAAAATTTCTCTGTCTTTCTAAGCACAAGCCAGTTTTTGTGTTAGACTTCATGACAATGAGCTCTCCATCTGCAAGGAGCTGCAAGGCACTGCAGTCCCCATCCTCTCTGAAGGGCAGCCACTCCTGCTGTGAGGATCCTCATGAGCAGCTGAAATGAGAACAAGCCTAAATGTCCTCACATACTGCTGGGAGGGGACAATGGATTCAAGGGAAAGGCATGCTGGTTCCCTTGAAGAGACTGCTCTGATCAGATATCCTGAACATCCTCAAGAGCTACTGGCCATGAGCATTTTCCTCCAAAAACAACCTCTCAGTGTCAGATATTCAGTTCTCTAGTGAAGGTGTTGGTGCAAAACATTTAAAATCCAGAGCTGTCTAGGACTGGAAAACGACATCCCTAAAAACATGCATTACATAAAAAAGGATTAATCAAGCACAGGGTAGGGTAGAGGCAAAACCAAAATCCCCTGGATCTTATTACCAACAAATCTTGTCCCAGCCAAGCCTAGGGAGTCATCTACTACTGCAGATACAGAACATTTTTTAGCAAAACGTACAACAGATGGGAACAAACAGCACTGAACTGCAGGCAGAGCCCAGAGATGGGTACTGGTAGTGGGATGACTGATGCCCCTTTTAAGATATCTTTCACTTTCCTGGGAATGAATATTAATAAACATCAAAAATTAAACTTACTTTGCTCATATAGCAACTTCCAACATCTGATGAATCTTTCTGAGAAGCCAGAACACCAAGGTTTTAATTTGTCTTCAAGTCACAAGACAGAAATTTCTCCAGTGCCAAGGAATGTTTCACAGCCTGTTAAATTCAGGTGGAACTGGGGTGGGGACCAGTCAGCGTAATTCATGTCCTAAAAGTGCTCTACACTTCACATCCCATGTGTAAAGCAGGGAAATCAATCCTTACTCAGATATAGCAGTTAGTAAAAGTTTGAAAGAGTTTTGAATACTTAAGTTAAATTCCTATTTCCACTTTTTCCTCTCTAAAATTTGGGATTTTAAAGGTTTTGGGGACTTTTTTGGCTTCTGCTTTGTCATGAGAAGCACAGATCAAACCTGTTCATTGCTCCTTGAGCTTCAGAAGACAAAATGTGCAGTTCACACCCTAATTCTGTCAGGACAGAGAGGGAAAACAGCTCCCCCAGATGATGGTCAGGTTTTCCCAGATGCTGAGTGCAAGACAGAGAAGTTTGACATCTTCCAGCAAACTGCAGGTCAGGGCCCTGTTTCTGAGGTACAGCCATAAGATAAACCTGGCTTTAGACTTTTTCATTGAGTCTCTGGGAAACGAGAACAAGCCTTCTGGAAAATGGACTCCTTTCCCTGCCCACCTCATTCCAAGAGGCCTCATTTATTGCTGTCAGCTTTTGACAGACACCAGGATGAATGTGTGTGTTGTGGCAGCCCCTCCAAGCCTCTGTGCCCAGGCTGTCAGTCTGTAAGCCAAGGAACAGCCACTGGTTGCAATTCCTTCCTGGTCTAGCTGTGGCCCTTCAATGTGTTCTGAGTGATGTTCAAGGCAGTCAGTGTAGATTACTGTGTCTGGAAGGGAGCATTTACTGCAGATAATCCAAAATGACAGGTCTGATGAACACCACTGCTTAGATTCTGATCAACCACAAATCATCTTTCTGCTTCTGATCAACAACAAATCATCTTTCTGCTTCACAGCAGAGGAATTCATAAATCAGAGAATCAGAATGGTTTGGGGTGGAAGGGAACCTAAAGGCCATCTAAGTTCCAGTCCCCTTCCACCAGCCCAGGTTGCTCCAAGCCCTGTCCAACCTAGCCTTAGACACTTCCAGGGATCCAGGGGCAGCCACAGCTTCTCTGGGCAACCTGTGCCAGGGCCTCCCCACCCTCACAGGGGAGAATTTCTTTTTAGTGTCCAATCTAAACCTGTTCTCTTTCAGTTTAAAACCATTCCTCCCTGCCCAGTCACTCCAGGCATGCCCTTGTCCACAAGTCCCTCTCCAGCTCTCTTGGAACCCCTTTAGCTGCTGGAAGGGGCATTAAGGTCTCCCCAAAGCCTTCTCTGAACACCCCCAGCTCTCCCAGCCTGTCTTCCAAACCAAACAGTTCTGTGATTCTCTGCTGGCTACACTGGTACAACCATCTCCATGAACTAAAACTAAGCTGAAGGCAAGGCTCTGTGTGGGAATTTGGCCCAGAACTAAAATCCCATTCACAAAAAGAAACACCAAATACTTGTGAGAACTCCTAAACCTTCATTTTTGAACTGTTCTTTCCTTTAAAAAAAAATAAAAATCAATTAATAACAATAACAAAACCCGAAAGAAACAAAAGCTTTCCAATTAACACACGACTGCAGGATTAATTATGATTTTGGAACCCAAACACTTAGCATTGCTCTCTCCAAGTTTTTTTCAGGATACACTGAGTGTGTTTGCTCTCCAGTGCCATACACCATACCTGTCTTCTTACCTAACAGCGTGGTCGATGGGACAGTGTCTGATGATACTTTGAGATGGAATTCCGTTCACCCACACGACACGGATCAATGGAAACCAACAGAAGATCAACAGGAAAAAAAGTTACAGAAAATGAAAACAAGGTTAGCTGTATCTCACACTCAGAAGCCTCAGAAGTCTATAGGTCATATTGGGAAACATAAAAAAAAAGCAAAGGAAATTTAGAAATGAAAGAAAAGTCTGGCACTAGTACCTGAGTAGTAGGAATTCAACATAGATTTGCTCTGAAGGGTTTTGCTTTGGACAGAAAATGAACAAGGAGAGGGTGATGCTAGGTAGGAAAGACATAAGGAAAAGACTTTAGACATATATTAAGAGAGAGAAAGAGAACAGGGAGAATGTTCCTCAAAGAACACAGTAATATGGGATATATAAGCCTTATCAAAATGAATTATATTTTTCATCTCGACATGCATATTACATTTATTACATTGTCATCATGATGGATTTTCTTTAATATAAGCACTCCACACCCCAAATATAGTATTATAGTTACTGTAAATCAATATGTTCCTACACAGGATACACATACAGCTACATTCACAGGTCTCTAGTCTAAATATCAATTTTTTTAACCAAGGAAGCAAACTTATGGCTTTATCTCTAGGAGAAATATTCTTAAAAATGACCCCCAAAATACAAACTACACACAGTCAGTATTAACAGTAAAATAAACCACAAAAACACACAGGCAGGGGAGCAATTTTTTGGTTAAAACAGCACAAGATTACAAGGGACTTGTTCTTCAACTCAGGACTGTTCATAGCAAATCCTATAATCCTTTCCCCTGTGAGTTGGGTTTTTTCAGCAGGACAAGCATCTCTTTTCCCATTAAAGCCTTTTCCCATTAAAGCAACAGATTTCTCAGGACAAGAATCCACAAATTTCCATCTTAATCAAATCACATATTTCCATATTAATCAAACATTTTTGGAAAGGAGGAAAGGCTCAATATCTTCATGGTAGATTCTTGTCTTGATAGTAAATTTATGAGGTTGGTTTATACCTACAATAGCAAACATGTACATTCTTATGGTAATCCATCATTTTTGAAGGCATATCCTTTTGTTATCCCTCTGCATTCACTCTTAGAGTTACAGGCATTTATTTATCTCCTCCTCAGAATGTTGGGAAACAAGCTAATACAAATCTCAGTACATCAGAAAGATGACAGCAGATAACACAGGAAAAACTATTCCACAGCCCAGTGGAAGGAGATAAAACTCAGTGTACATCAAAGTAATTTCAGAAGCAATTTTTCTATCTCTAGAGCAAACACTGCTTAAAAACTTCCAGTTATTCTATGGGGAAAACCAAAGAAGTCCCTGGTCTAGGGAGTTCCACAAAGTCAGCAGAATTAATTCCTGAGCAGTTTATAATCATCTAGTAAGTGAACTTGCTCTCACTCTGAATTCTCCCAGCATATTTTCAGCCTTACACCACTTGAAAACACATTAAAACAATCAAATTTTTCACATTTGAAAAATGTGTCTGCTGGAGCTCTGCCCCAGAAAGCTTCTCTCCTTTGGGGCCTGTTGCTCTGTGTTTCTCAGCCTAAATCAGACCCTCCTCTTATTACACTCAGAACGTGGTCACATAAAATAGGATCTAACCAGAGGAATTGGTTTGCCCAGCACCATGGAGCAAGTCAGTGGTCAGGGCTTGGAGCAGGAGTTTCTGGAATTTGGGAGTGCAAAGAACTCATAGGGCCCTACTGCCTTTCCAGAACTGCTAAGGATGAATTACTGAGGCAGCTGAAGATAAACACCTCCCTTCAGTGAGTTTGACTAAAGATGTTACCAACTGAGGTTTATGAAATGAACAAAAAACCCCAAACCAAGCAAACAAACAAAACCTAAAACAAATCCCCCCAAAAAACCACAAAGAAAACACAACAACAACAAAAGTTTCCCAATGCTTTGGAGAACTAATTCCCCAAATCAGTCAGGTAGTGGCTTGTATAATGAAATGTGTACATAGTGCTGCTTCCTAACCAGAGGTTCTTACGAGCACTCCGCTCTGTAATCAAAGGGAACACGTCCAGAGAGGATTTCACATCAGGGTAGAGATTAAGACTTCATTAAAAATTCTCTTTGTATTCCCTGGAGTGGCACGTGAGGCCACATAGATCCCTCTAGTCATGCAGAGTGGTGGAGGCTTCTTCCTATTCTGAAAATTATTCTTCTTTCATTTTTATATGTATATATTTTTCATTTTTATTCTTCTTTCATTTATATATTCTTTTCATTTTTGTAGAGTCCAAGAACTCTACAAGTCCTTGGACTGCATTTAGCAGGTGACCAGACTATGAGTGAAAATTGTCTCTGGGGTAGGAGCAAGAACCAGATCTTGCTGTATTTGCCTTTTGTGACTCAGAGCAAATCTAAAGACCTTTGCATGTCACTCATCACAAAAACACACAGGATATGGAAAGATGTTAGTTTATATGTTTCTTGGTTCAAAGGGATCCTTAACACCCTGAGTACCACTTGCTCACATCTTCCTCTCATCTTGTTCTCCTGAATAAAAGCAGAGTAACTTGGTAACTATGCAGTAGTGTCTCCTACTGCAAAACTCAGCTCCCCCACATCTAAAATGCTGGAACATTAAAGCCACAGACCTCATCCTGAAGGGTGTCTGGAAAGGGGTCTCCTCCCAAAGTGAGATGTTACAAAAGGTAAGCTCACCTTCATAAATGAGTTTCTAACAAAACTGGCTGCATTTTAAGGGATTAAATCCTCAGAATCAAACAACTCCTGCCAGAACCCCTGCCAGGATGTCAAGATGGCTCTGCTGGGGACATGGAATTCTCCTGGAGCAGCCTGGTCCATGGCATTTTAGCACTGCACAGCAGTTCCTTTGTGCAGAACACACCAGCAGTGCATCGTTGCCGAGCTCAGGTACTGCTGCCTTGGCTGCTCTGGGGTGGCTGCTACAGCACCCCCCCCTGCTGTCCTGTCTCTCAAAGATATGAACCCCAGACAACTCTTGCTGCCTCCTCGGGAGATAGAGCTACTCAGAGCCTGAGAAAATCAGATCTGAAGTCAATTTAATATCAGAGAAAAGTGTTCACTGCTGGCCCTGACGGTCCCAAACACCTATTTATCCATCTCAAGGTGTGTTACCCAGAGTGGCAGCAGCAACACATGCAGATGGAATTTGACATGACCTACAGACAGAGGGAAAGGAAGAATTCACTCAGCCTGTCCCACTCAATCTGAGATTACAAGGAATCAGTGTCAGTGATGAAACACATTTTGTACCGTGAGCACATCCATGTTAGTAATTAAGGGAAAAAACCAGTTCACTGAAGATGCTTAATAAAGACAAGAGTTTTAGTACACACTTGAGTTTCAGAGCTGTTCCCTGTCCAAACTAGCAGGCTCAGTGTCAAAAGAAGGAGTGACATGCCCAGAGTGTCTAAGTTTATATTTATTTAATACGAAAAATGTTTACAAATCCACCATGCAATCCACCATGCACTCAACCTGGATCTAGAGAGGCTGAAGGATGACTTTGTGCTGCTTTACCCACAAAACTCTTTGAGCTACAGAGGTCTGAGTGGTTTACAAGTGTTAACTAAGATCAGCTTTACTGAACCCATGTGAAGAATAAAGTGAGGACACAGACAAAAGAAGAAATGCTGTCTTTCCATTCCAGTTCTCTAGGCAGGAGACCATGCCTTCTTTCATAACAATTTCATACAGAAAATGTTATTTCATCCTACAAGTCAGCTAAGTGATTTGATTTGACTCTCCTACTCACAAAGGAAAAGATATTTCTAAGGAACAAATAAACATGTGCCTCTTTGACTGTCTGATGGAGTTATTAGAACAGACTATAAATTATTCTCAGTAGATTTAGAGCCAGCAGGAATGTTCTCCACCTGTCTAACAGTTAAAACAGGGGCAGTGTCAGAGACATTCCAGATTCCTATGGAGCTTTTGCAACGATCTCTATCACTGCCATTCCTAACTCCTCAACCCTGTGCCCATAGGAATAGGTCCTTTTAAGAACCTAGAGCTCTCCAAGGGGGTCATATCCATTGCAAGCAAGTTAAACTTACTGAATCCATTAACATCTTGGCAGCTGGAAGAAAAAGCTTCTTCATTGTGCACAGCACTGAGTTTGGTGGAGGTCTTGTCAGAAGTAGCCACGGGACCCATCTCCCTCTGTGTGCTGGTCTGAGTCTCCTTCTGCTTCTTGGCCAGCTTCCTTTGGGGTAGTTTGGAGAGGGGAGAAACCAAGGTCAGTTTTCCCTCATTAAAAACAAAGCAATGACAAAACATTTTGACAAACCACAGTTATCCCACTCGGTCAGACATGCAGGGCATTTGAAAAACTGCACGAGAGGAGACCCCACAACTTCTTAATGTAACTGTTGTGGAGCACAGTAAGTATCGTGCTGCCAGTCTTTGAGCTCAGCTGACCCTCCCAGTCACTTCTGTTGCACAAACCTGCATCACCCCAGCAGTGGGAGTGCTACCTCCTCCTTGGAGAGGGTGGTATAGGTACAGCCCCTGGAGGGGGTGAAAACCACTCCAGGAAGAGCAGAGGGCTCGGGATGGGGGCAGTGATCAGCACCACTCACTCGGAGGTGATGGGACATCTGCATCCATCCCATGGGGTGTCTGCACCAGGGGTTTTCTTGGAGTGCTCCAGGGGACCTGTCTCTGTGCGACCTGAGAGCTGGAGCAGAGTTTTGTCCTGTCTCTGTCACAGCAATGAGGGCAGCGGCCTCCTAAATTCTGATACACACCCAAGCTGCACTGAGGATCCACAGCCAGTGAGGGGTGGGGCAAATGAAAGGCTGAAGCTGTTTGAGAAATGCCCACATATTCCTGTGCTCCAGGAAAAAAGGTATTTTCTTATTTTGAGGAACAGAAACGCCACCTGCTCTGAAAACACTAACAGAGCTGAGAACATAAGAGGCTCCTCTTTTGCAAACACAGCTAATAATAAGAAAATGGAGAGAAGCAGGAAAAGTGAGCTGCTAAGCTTCCACTGACATTTGACTGCCCTGTGCTTCATTTGTATCAGAGAGCAAAACCCTTTAAAAATGAATGTGTGACATTCTACAATCCACACCTTGAAAAAATATCACACAAATCCCTGGCGCCTGCAAAGAACTTTGCTTACACGACTTCCCTAGATAAGAAAATAAAACAAAATAAAAGGGAGAAAAACAGATTACTGTAAGAAGGAGCTTTAGATTTCTCTCTTTCCTCTGACTCAAAGAAGAAAAAAAAAACCAAACTAACGACTAAATCATTGTGCAAAGAGGTTTTTCTTCTCTAAAACTACAGGCTTATGGTAAGTGCTACCTGTCTTTTAAACTTCATTAGATTCTTTAAAAAGATACTCCTTGCAGCATAGCTTAACAGGCTCTATTTATCCACAGAACATGTCAGAGTGGCATTTCCAAGTAAGTTCAAGCACACAGCTGAGCCCCAGCCTGCAGGAGATGGGCAGCTTGGCCAGTTACACTCGTTTGCAATGAAGGGTCCGAGACAGCTAAAACCTTTGCCTACGTCTGTGGGAAAAAGACTTCTTTTAAAGCAAGTGGATAATCCAGATCAGGACAGCACAGATTTATGGAGAAAACTCAAATGTTTGCTGCAAACTTTAGAACAAATACATCTGTTTCATCTGCTCCTCCAGCTGGGGTTCAACCTTTTACAATTACTGGTTCCAATCCAAACCCAGGGCTGTTCAAATTGGGTACATAACCCCAGGGGGCATGTTTAGATCTCCCCACACCCCCATGGTGCACCCACTTGTGCAGCTGAAGATACAAAGGGGACCAGTCCTTGAGTGATGAAGCAAAAAACTGGTGTTTAATGATGTTAAAAGCTTTGCTCCCAGTGTTGGGCAACGTTAGCACAGAGCTGCAGACATGGGAGCCACTGTTTTTTGTGCTGTGGTACCTGTGGTAACTACAATAGTCTTGAAGTGTATTAAATCTGCCACGTGGTTCCATAATCCTCCAGATTTGCTAATAGCACATGCCTGTGTGAGTTCTTTTGGCAACAGGAATTAAAATCTCTCAGTGGGAAACACTAATCCAAAATGCAGAAGTCCTTAATAACAAGCACTCTGGACTGCTGGGGTGAGCCCCTACAGACGACCACTACTGATGTTTAAAAAATGGTAGAGTCAAAAAGGGTGAGTTCCTTTTTAAATCCAAATGCAATTATTTGTGGTAATTATTATCTGTGAGTCCCCATGGCCTGGTATTTTTTTTTTCAGAAATGCCAACAGGCTACAAAGAGCTGGAATTGCCAAACTTGTTTTCTCTTTGAGCAACAACATTTCTGCATGTCCTAGGCAGGAAAAAATAACCCCAAACCCAAGCCCATTAGTCCCCAAAGGCCTGCTTACAACAGCCCTATGCAAAGGAGTTCTACCTGGTCCTGTAGAAGACAGAGAGGCCCCTAAAACATTGGCTTGAATGCCTAAAAAGAAAAGGTGACATGAGTTTAAAGGTCCCAACCTAACTCACACACACAAACCGGCCGCCCCTGCGCAGGAGCTCACAGGGGGACCAGAGAACACAGAATGGTTCTGCACCTGAAAACACTACAATTTTCTTTATCAGTTTCCACCTTCCTCCCTCTCTATTCCAAGAATGTAAAACTTCTCCATCTAAATTTAGAGGGAAAAGGAAGACAGATCTCCTTTGAGGATTTCAGAGCTAAGCTTGCCAGACACATCAAGGGGCTCTCGGTTTCTAAACGTGCCTTTTCTGCTGCCGTTCCGTGTCTGGATAGAGTGGCAGCACAGGACTAAGCCTATTTGGTCCTTGCCATCATTATAATTCATAGAAAGGATTATAAAATCAAATGACTAGCACTTTCCAGAATGTTAGGGATGTGACTTAAACCCGCAGCTAGGTAGAGGTTTATTTCCCAGCGTGTCAAAAATGCCTTAGGAATTGGAAAAGCATTCATCTAGAAACGCTGTTTCCAAAAATAGAGATCTCTGTGAATCAGGGACAAGCCACATCAGTGACAGGGCTCCTGCTCTCCCCACTGACCAGCCTCCCCTGAACACAGCCCTGCAACGCCCCGACGAAGCTGCTACAGGAGCATTAGTGTCAATCACGGGTGCCCAGAGTGTCCCCAGCACAGCCTGACACCAGGCACCCAGCAGACACCTCCCCACTCATGCATTATGCAGCTGAAAACGGGAGGAAATAAAGGCCCAGGCAGATATTGGAAAGAAGAGTGCTACAATCAACACAGGGTGAAGAGACTGACATGTCAGCATGGGAATGAGGTGATATTAATGGCTGGGTGACATTTAAGGGTAAGGGGAATGTGTGAAGAAGGAAACAGGAGTCCATGGATGGAGTTTAGTGGGTTGCCCTTTGCAGGGCTTGTGAATGAAGAGATGATGTTTAAAAGCACTACACACACATAGGAGGGATGAGACAGAAAGGTGCTTGAAGTTGAGTAAAAAAAATGAAATCAGCTGTATAATCAGGCAGTTGATGGTGGTCCCACTAAAGCAAGGATAAAACCATCGGCACTGAACCCTAACTTAGCGTGGGTTTTGGAAAAAAATAAATGATGTAGATTTGATTCAGTTATTTTTGAAACTTCTACTCCTATCAGAGACTAGACATAAAATCTGAAGCACTACATTAAAATTGCCGGAGTTCCACTTGAACACTCGAGGAATGCAAACTGGGTATCGAGCACAAACCGTTTAATGCCACGGGCATTAATCAGAGAGCTCAAGCAATATTTTCTGTTGGAAGTATCTGCAGGATCAGATTCCTGTTTTGCAGAGGTTTGGATGAACGTCAGGGATTATTTTTTAAAAACAGCTTCAAACTCTTCTTTAACTTTTTCTATCAATTCTACACGAATGTTAAAGCTGTAACTGCCACTCCTCCAGAACTCTCATACGTTTACGTTGACAGATTTAATTTTAGATGTTTCCCAGAGATGGATTATATACACTATAATGCAGATTTGCATGCACAGGTAATTTAGACATTAGGTATAGATCACGTAAGTTAAACGTGAAATTTCCTCCCACAGACAGGAATTGCATATTGCCCTCGTTTCCAATAAGCAGCTTCAAAAAGCTACAAAATAAAATTCCTTTTGCAGAACTGTGCCTAGTAAACTGCTAGGAGCACACACATTATTCATGATGAAATCTGCAGCAATTTAAGGCAGGCCAAGATGAGCCATACAAATATAACAGGGAGCACTGGTTAAACAGAAGATCTGTTGAACAGGATCTCCATCCCCTAAACCTGCAGTAGATCACAAATTCAATTTGGAAGAATAGTTTCATGCTGGTGTGAAAAATAAGGGAGGGATTATACAAGGCACTATAATCTGCAAGGCCTGGGTGATCCTGCTGCTGTGACTGAGGATCAGAGAGAGCTCTGCTGCAATACTGCACTTCAAATAAGACTTGTGCCAAAGAGACACCCACAAAGGAGGACAGGAAAGGTAAAGCTGGAAAACATGATCTACAAGCAAAGGCCAAAGGAAATATGGATCTTTAACCTGGAGAAAAGGAAATCAAATAGGGTTGAGAGGTCTTCAAACATATGAAAAGACACCACAGGGGAGCTGTTCTCACTGTCTGCAGGGGTGAGGGAACAAGTAATAGGGCTCAGCTTTGGAAAGGGCAGTTCATTTGAAACTTGGGGACAACTCCAAGCAGGAAAAGCTGCCTGTCTCTCAAGTTGACAGGGCAGACAGGCTGTGAAATCTTGGTCACTAAAGATCTGTAAACAGAGCAAGTGGAATGAGAGTTCAGAGCTTTCTGTCACACAGACACTTGGGGAATCTCCTCTGTGCTCTGAAGGTGCTCCTTAAATCTGCAGCTCCTCAGCTGCTCCCCCTGCACTGACTGGAGCCTCAGCAGGGCTGAGCAGTCTTCCTGGAGCAACACAGGGAGGAGTAAAGGTGGAGTGAGGAGCAAGGACCACTGGTACTTCCAGAGCAAACATCATCTGACAGCAGAAAGTGAAGTAATGCAGAGATAAGTCAAAATATGCTCTGAGTATTTTGTACTGAGTGCATACAAACAGAGGGTCTTGAGAAATACAGTCCAAGCTTCACCTGATCAAATGAATCACTATTTGTGGGGACATCTACTTACAATCCTAGAAACTTTACATAAGTCAGAGTCATCCAATATATATAAGCCTATGCTGGTACTGACAGCCACAAACCCAGGGACCTGCAAAGTTTAGGCTTTGTGCAATCACCACACAGACACGTTCTAAATAAACTTTCAACTACTTTCTGCATTTTCGTTAATTTTTTTTTTTTAATTTGCCTTCATTAGACTGGCATAGCCACTGATTAACAACTCTGTTTTTCCAGCATTTAATGAGAAAAGCATCTTACATGAATGTTTCTTCTTAAAATCCTGATTTAGCAAGCTGACCTGTGCAGGCACATCCCACCATCCATGGAAATATATGGAGATATTTCTGTATTAATGTGGTTATACAGAGGTATGCCTATAAATAAAATAACAGGATTTTTTTTTTCCTTTTCAAATGTCCCACAGACAGTGGAAATAAATTCAGCTCAAACTCTTAATTTAAAAAAAAAAAGTAAGTATAAATTTAGCTTAATAACCTTTGACAATTTCTCTCAACTGAAATCATCCAACAATTAAAACTGGTATGGAATTGCAATGGGAGTTGAAAGGGCTTCCTATGTTGTAGTAATTGTCCACGGAGTTCTGGCCAGTGCAGGTGAAAAGGAAAACAACATCTTGGCCATTGAGTGCCCTTCTCTTATAAATAACATTAAACTGAGTGCTTGTAACACATACATGAATCTGTATTTCCAGAAACACTTCCCTGGTCTGATATCGCTCCGGATTAAATTTCATTCTGCAGCCACTACCCAGCCCAGGAGAAAGAAAAAAAAGCAAAACAAACAAACCCCACACAGAAACCATTTCCATTCCTGTTCCTGGTGAGGAAACAATAACATCATGATAGGAGTTGGTGCAGTTGAAAACACTGCTGCAAACGAGGTGTCTGTCACTAAGTGCAAACCCTCCTGTAAAATGGATGAATTGCTGTCTGTGTTTTGCAGCTTCAGCCAGGAAAAAACCCCAAAAGCTTTCAGACGTGGATGGGTTGATATCTTGCACTGCCCATTAAATTTAAGTGCAAAGGGACAGCCAGCAATTCTGTCCCAACCTTAGCCACCATTTGTGTTGGTGTAAATACAGAGTAACTCCTCTGAACAGGCTCAGGCATCACCCTGGGGACAGGGATGCAAGGAGTGCACCAGGACAGGAACCCCGAATTCCACAGCTCCCTCTTCCCAGCACAAACACGAGTTCTGCCCCAGGACCTCAAATCATATGGAACCAGCTTTTGATGGTGGTTAAACTGAAGGACACCATATGATGTGAATCCTGCATGGTGAGTTACCCGTTAGGAATCGAGGCCTCCTGGGTTTGTATTTCCACTCACAGCATATTAAAGATCTTTCTGGCCTTCTCTTTCACCCTTTCCTACATGTTGTAGGAAGTTTTCAATCAAGTGGGGCTATACAAAAATCCCATAACTATGTATACCAAAGATAACTAAAAGAGCTGCTCTTATAAATGAGTGGGTTTGACTGGTTTCACCAGAGCTGAAGGTGCTCAGCCATCCTACAGAATCAGATTTTAAGCCCTGGATTGCAGCAGAACACAAGGCTGGCTGATGGCAGAACTCCAATTAACACAATGCTGTGGCCTGTCTCTGTAAAAACCAGTTACTTATGACAGAACTCTCTGTGACTTCAATAGAATTATCACTAAGAACTGTTTAGAAGAGTTAGGGTTGGGGATTTTGACCTTTTTAACAAGAAGATTTTGGTTCCTAACAAGAAAAAATGCCAGTATAGCAGATGACAAAGGGTTTAGAGGAGTTAGCTGAAAGCAGACAAGAATTGCTCCAAGAAACACAACTTTGAAGTCCAGAAACCGAACCCAAAAATAAAGTGATGTAGTCCATATGGTCTCATTTAAAGGTCTGTCAGCAGATCTATTTGAGAACCTGCTTTTCAGTGCTGGTAACTCATTCAACTGAATTTTGCCTCAGAACTAAAACAGTCATACAAAGTCATAGCATGGAAACCAATTCTGTTAAAAAAAAAAAATATATATATATAAATATTGCTGTTCTTATTTTCACAACATTTCAAATTTGAATTAAAAACCTCTGCTTATGGGAGGCTGTAGCAATTTCTACCAGCTTTGCTAAGAATTACATAGTCCTTAGCAACTTCAGATTTTCATCTGCAATCACAATGAAACACGCTATTTCATGTGAAACTTGAAACATGAAACTCAATAAAACTTCACTGTTTGCTCCTTCACAGATTCTCCTGATTTCTTCCCTCACTCCTGGAATATTCCTTGTGCCTTGACTGTTGTTCAGGAAGAAAAAAACACAACAAAGCTTGGTTTTGCCAGAGCAGGGAAAGGGGCAAATGTCAATGTGAACCCAAATGCTGACACACACAGCCTGGTGATGGAAATGTTTGTTGTGTGATGGTTACTGACCTGTTACTGGCCTCTACTATCATGATGCTCCAGAGAGCAGAGTTCCTGCTTGGTGGGTCAAAAGCTAAGAAGAAGTTCTCTGCAAAAAATGTCAGGGAGGTGAAGCTCCATGGTTTCTGCACCCTGAGTTCCAATCTCCACTGGCTGCTATGAACACTGTGCTTGTCTGATGATACCTCTGGCTTTTCTCTAGTATGAGCTGGTGCATGGTGGACATCTGCCTCATTAAACCTCTGCTGAAGCTCATTGCAGCCTCAGGCTTGGGTGACCCCCAGAGGTTTCTCTCTTCACTTTTCCTGAGTCACTGTACTGTTCCCTGAGAAAAAAGTTCTAGCAAATTGATCCCCAGAAGCCATTACAAGAGAGCAAATAGACCCCTTAAGGATCCCTGTGGTTGCTCCAGCAGAACAATCCTCAGCTGACTGCTTAAAACAATGTGGTGCCGCTGTAAAATGGGTCACATAGGGCTCAGAAGTTGATTCATCTCTTTAAATACATAAATCTCAAAATATAGTAAAGCTGGGAACGTTCTGACCACATGATGCCTACTGGAAGAAGACAAAATTACAATGGAAAACCTGGGACTGAATTTTTCAGGCAATGGTGCTACGGGTTCTAAGAAATCAGAGCAGTAAAATATGAGAAGTGTGCAGAACAGCAAAGGTTGTACCAGGAAACTCCAGCAGCCAGGAGCACGGATGTGTTAAAAGCATCCCCTAATTAGTTAAACTTATCTTTAATCTGACTACTTAAGGTCAAATTCCATTCTTAGAGAAGGGGAGTGAGGTCTAGAGCAAATGGAGTTACTCTGCATTTACAGTGACATCACTGAGCAGAGTCAAGGCTTGTGATGGTGTCCTGAGGCTCCTCATGTGCTCCAGAGAGTGCAGAAGGTGCCTCTTCCAATAATTTTCTAATAGGTCGTTGAAAAGTAAGATCCCTCTGACTGTGGTATGTAGGGATCCTCAGACTTAACTCCTGTCCCTGTTCTTTGCATGTGAAGCAACTCAAGTGGAGAAGAGCTCCAGTGGCAGCACATTAACACACTCACTTTGCTGACCTGCTCAGGACTAAGTCCCAAGACAAAGAGGAACTGTAGGACCAGGCAGAGGATGTGGTTGCTGGAGCAGCAGAGCAGGAGGAACTGGCAGGGCAGACAGGGCCCTTTTGACAACTTTGTGGATTTCAGAGCCCTGACAGGTCTGGCAGGTTGCTGCTCCCAGGAGAAGGTGGATGTCAGTGACACGGCTGCTGCTTCTGAGAGATGGAGAGGGCAGAGCTGTTCCTCTCAGCAGGAACAGCTGCATTTCCATCCCTCCCAACCCTCTGAGGGCAGCAAAGCATCCAACTCAGTTCTCCAGGACTCTTTCCTCAGATCATTGATCTAGTCCTCTCCTCCTCCTGATCCTCAGACAACTATTATCCCAGCAGAAACAGCTTGGCCCTGATTACTTTCCAGCCCCTCAGTCTTTAGACAACAGATGGCTCTGGAAATACCGATGTGTGAAGCATTTTCATGTGCCTTAACAACTGCCATAATTATGCAGCATTGTCGTTAGGACTGGACAGGTGATTTAGATCTGAACATTTGAACCACTTTATAATCCAGCTGTCTAAACCAACCCTGGGAACCTGGCAACTCCAGGAGCAGGGATGTTTGCTGGGATCATGTCAAGCTGTAGTTGTCAGAAATCTTAGAATAGAAATCTTTAAAAAGCTCATATCCATGGCTTCCCTTTCAGGTGTGAATTTCCCTGAAGTCTGGCTATGTACAATGGAATATTAAAATGTGCACTTGGACACTCTGTATCTGTCCATTTATAGAATCATGGAATCATTTATGCTGGAAAAGACCTCAAAGATCATCAAGTCCAAGTGTTAACCCAGCACTGGCAGGTCCATCACTAAACCATGTCCCCAAGTGCCACATCTTTTAATGTCTCCAGGATGGTGACTCCACCACTGCCCTTGGCAGCCTTTGCCAGTGCTGGACAGCCCTTTTGGTGAAGAAATTGTTCCTAATATCCAACCTAAAGAAGAATATTCAATTTGGAGAGCTGTAAACCATAACTGACATATGTGTGGACATGAATGTGTTTGCAGGCACAATTACAGGTGCAATGGGAGAACAGGGGAAACAGTGTGCAACTGAGAAAATTAAACACAAGCTGCTGCAAAGACAAGGATAAATGGAATGCTAAAAATAAAGTGGTAAAAGAAAAGAATACATGTAAGCACAGAACTACCACAGGGTGAACATGCTCAAGAAATATCATCCCCAGCCAAGTACTTACAAGTAATAGGAGTAGGAATAGGCATTTCTTCTAAATATCGACGGCCAGTCAGATGAACAAAATATCCAAAAGGAGAAAAAAAAGAAAAGCACATAATTAGATTTATAAGAACTCTAGAATTCTTTTTCAGTATACAAAAGTACTTGTGCTGGGTTTTGTTCTGAGCTACCATTTGCCTACACTTTTTTCAGGAGCTTTATAGGGTGGTGAGTAATAAACACCGAGCTGGAGACAGGTCGTGTTTCCCTTCTGCTACTGACTTGTGTCACTGTGTATAAATCCCCTCACCTCTTTCTTCCCTCTCTTTGCCACAGCAGTAGTATGGATAATGAGACTTACTTTTGCCTGTTAAGTGCTTTGACATTTTTGAAATGGAAAGAAAGATGTCAGAGCTATTAATACAAATAACAATAAATAGGGAAGCGACAATGTGAGAACACCACAATTTTGGAATATTTAGACAATGAGCAAATTGTCTAATGATAAATCATGCTTCATCAAACTCTGAAATGCAAATAGTTCATTACCAATTCAAGCATCACTCCATATTTAGAGCTGAGCACTGGGGGTATGCATGAGCTTCCTGCGTCACTGTGATTAAGCATTTTCTACCACAGTTTTTCAACAATTCTCTCCAGGACATTTTGGTATGTGTTTGAGCAGTGCCACAAACTGAGCCTTGGCAGTCAGTTAGAACTTCAGAGGTGATGTTTTTTCCCTTTCATAACTGGAAAAGGGCTCCTCTGAAAAGCTGGTTCACAGCAGATGTGGCCCAGGGTGTTACAGATTTACTGCCAGGCACAAGGAGTCTCAAAAGCAGCAGCAATGGTCAAGACAGGGAAAACCAGCAAAACACAAACTTCAATCTACTGCACAGCTTTAAATCCAATGCTTGAAGACTCTACAAACACCAGGAATTGCTACAATTGCAGGGTTCAAGTGTTCACTTTCATGGTTGCTCCGAACACAAATTCCACAAGCACGTGTGGGAACCAGACTCAGCACAGTCACTCTGTCCAAAGTCACCCTCCTTGCTGTGCACACACAGGGCAAAGGACAGTTCATGAGGATTAAACTCTCTCACTATAAACCTGAAATTCTGGCCAGACTCCTGTTATATTCCAAGCTGTTGGAATGGCACAGATTCCAAGGTACACCTGAAGGTATTTTAACATAGTTCTATTATCTCATGAAACTCAGCAATCCCACGTGCCACAGAATGCACCACAAAGGTGCAGTGACTGCCACTGGGTTTCACTGTGAAATTCCAAGTTCCCAATAACCTCCAACAAAGGGAAAACCAACCAGAACGTGTAAAATGAGAGCCCACAAAGCTGAACCTCCTACATCCCCCAAAATCACTCCATTAAAGCAACCCCCACTGAGAGGCCAGGCCAGGTTTCCCACAGCACTCTCCACTGCAAGTGTTCCCTTCAGCATCTTGCTGTTCTTTCTGCTGCTCTCCTGTCTCAGCCAGGAGACATCTATGATCACACCAGACTCTCAGCTCTCATTAAAAGCTGCACATCCCTCCAGGCTGCAGAGGAAAGGCTCAGGAAGATTTGCTCCATAAGGGTAGAAGATAAAGGCAAACAAAAGGAGGGTTATGTTTAGGAATTGGCAAGTCCATTTTGGCTCAAATTCTCCTGAAATATGCAGCCTAAATTAAGGACTTCCTGAGGAGTATTTCAAAGCTTACTGTGAAAACTGGTCTGAGTTATGGTTCAGTAAAAACATGACCTAGTCCTAGAATGTATGAGAACAACCCAAAACCCTGTGTCTGTGTCCCACCTAAATAAGGACACAGGAGGGACACGGAGCAACAAATGTGCAAATATCCCTTTTGCTGATTCTATCCTACAACCTCGGTATGTTCTGCCCAAGAGGCTTTGGGGTTTTATTTAATTAGTTTAAGGTAACAACCTAAATCCTAATCCAGAATAAGGAGCTGAATTTTCATAGAAGGAAATAATCCTAGATCCTACATAGCCCCAAATCTCATTTTTTGCTACTCACAGCAGTTTAAAGACCTTATTTACAGTGCACCCATGACAGGTTGTCTGATCCTATTTATTCAGCCTTATATTTAAGGGGTCAGTGAAGGCTTTGTCTGCTCAAACACACAAGCCTGAGAAGTGTCACATTCTTCACTCCAGGGAAATGCAAGTCACGATTACACCGGAATTAAAACTGTCCAGATGAAATCACAACTGACCAAAATCAAATCCTTTGGGGGGAAAAGTCAAAGGGTATTTTCTCCTGAGAAGAAGTTTACAAATGTCTTGTTTCAGTTTGTTTTTACTAACCAATCCTGTATTCTCTGTTACACAAATACATTTAACTAATATTAAGGACAAAGGCACAAGTTCCTTAGAGAATTGGAATTGTTTTGATACAATTAAAATTAGGAACTTCAAGATATGTATCTATTACTGAAAGAAAGCAATACTGCCTTCTATGGGCAAATACACTCAAGTGAGCACTGATCATCACCTATAAATTAACAGGCTAAATTATCATAGAATCATGGAATGGTTTGGGTTGGAAAGGACATTAAAAATCATCCCATTCCAACCCCCTGCCATGGGCAGGGACACCTTCCACCAGCCCAGGTTGCTCCAAGCCCCGTCCAACCTGGCCTTGGACACTTCCAGGGATGGGGCAGCCACAGCTTCTCTGGGCACCCTGTGCCAGGGCCTCCCCACCCTCACAGGGAAGGATTTCTTCCTAATATCCAACCTAACCCCACTTTCTTTCAGTTTGAAGCCATTCTCCCTTGTCCTGTCACTACATGTCCTTGTAAATAGTTTCTCTCCCTTATGTGGCAGCAATTTGTGTGTCATACACATATGATGATGGTACTGTGATGTAACTCACGGAGCTACTTGGTTCCCAAACCCAAGAAAACAGATTTTGTAATTGATTTTGATTTAAAACATATATATGTATATACACACACAAGTTTTACACATACTCATACAGAATCTGTCACAGACTTTAAGTGATCCCCAGTTTCAACTGAAACTTTTAGATAATAAACATGAAGTCAAACCCAAATTTTCCACTGCATAAACACTTCTGACCGGTTTAATTAACTTCACATATCTGACTAAACCCTATAAAACTTTGTCAGCCCCCAGAAATTTGTGAGTTGCAGGAGCTTTTGCAATATGGTCTGCTGAAACTATGAGCAATTGGACTTGCTCATGCCAACCATCTGAAAGGTTCAAACCAACGTGCTGCTGATCTGGTGTCTCACAAGAACAAAATGAAGCTTCTGACAATCCCAATGCTCATCTCAAACCAGCATCTTCCTTCCCTTAGTGTTTCTGTCTTGTTTAGTCCCTCTCCCTCCTTTAGTGTTTGCAGTGGTTGACAAAATGCTTCACTGAGGAAATCCCACCACTGTGCCCATTCCCAATGCCCTGGATCATGAACAAATGTCACTGTGATATTTTCCAGCTCCATTTGAAGACGACATCCCAAGTTTATCCAATTAAATTATTTTTCTGCATTGTTGCCTTGTAAGACTACACAGCTTGTACAATGAGGTCTTAGTGCACTGAGAAGGGAACTCTTTTAGAAGTGAGGTTAATGCAAAAGTGGAATGCAAGAGCTTAAGCTCCCAGTGCTTCTGTTTGCAAAACAGAAAGAGAACTTTGTTGTTAAACTATTCTCTCAGAAGAGCACAGACTTTGAGCTCTGCATCTCCAAAAGTTCCAATCAATTTGTGGTCCAAATCAGCTTCTCCTTTTCTAAAAGTTGGTCCCAATCCACATTAGTTTACAAATTAAATGAGCCTGACAGGCTTAAGTTCATCTTCAGGGAACACTTGTCCATATGCAGCTCCAAGCCTCAACTGGCTGTGACTGCTGGGGCCCATCCAGGGGAGCCCCAGAAACTGTGGGCTCAGCAGGTCTGGGAGTGGTGCTGGAGGTGTGATACAGCCTCCAAAACCTCCTCCTGCGCTGTCAGACCTTCTAAATAGGAAAAGATTTTAAAGTCAGTGAGCAGTTTATTTCTTAGTGTGGATTCCAGCGGGTAACCCTGCAAACCCAGCAAACTGGCAAAGAGAGATACAGGCTGCAGGGATTTTGCCTGTTTGCACTGCAGGGGGGGTGGAAACAATACAGAAAAATATAATTTTTCAGCTTTAGAAATCAAAAATGGAGAATTTAGATTTCTAATACACCCGCTTCACCTCTGAAGAAAGGTGTCTAAGTTTACAGAGCCTATGGCAAAGTTCTGTCCATGGGACATCACACCCAAATTCACCAAATGTGGGGCATCCACAGCTCCTCTGGGCAAACTGTACCAGGGCCTCCTCACCCTCACAGGGAAGAATTCCTTCCTAACATCCAATCTAACCCTGCTCTCTGTCAGTGTGAAGTCATTCCCCCTTGTCCTGTCACTCCAGGCCCTTGCAAATAGTCTTTTTTTCATCTTTCTTGTAGCTCCCTTCAGGTACTGGAAGGCCACAATCAGGTCACCTCAAAGCTTTCTCTTCTCCAGGCTCAACAATCCCAACTCTCTCAACCTTTCCTATTAGGAGAGGTGCTCCATTTATCCCTTTGTACTTCTACATGCTACTTCATGAGTTATCCCTTCACATTAATTATCAATTAATTATCATTAACTCTTTGCAGTAACAACCATTCCTTTGTTACTCATGTAATATCTCCCAGAACAAGCATTTCCTCTGGGAATACAACCCCCTAAGTGCTAATGTTGCATAAATAAGTATTAACTGCTGCCCTCTGTAACACAAAGGAATGTTTGATCTCCCTTTATTTATTCTTCTTTTTGAAACAACAACACTGTAGCCAAAAGGCCCAAGATGGAAGCAAAGCAGAAACTTACCTTCTCTTGATGGTAAGCATTGCTCCCAAGAGGATAATCACAAACATCAGGAGACCAGCTATAACTCCAGCCATTTTCACTGTGCTGTCAACTTGTTTTTCTGGTTCCACTGCATTGGAATTCTGGGTGGAAGCTCCTTAAAAGATGGAGAGGAAGGAGAAGATTGAAAAAATAAGAAGTTTGTAGGGAAATCGTGCAATGATCCACTTTAAATATTCATCTGAAAGCCTAACAACGTATTTGCAATCAAATTGCAATAGGCAATTGTCCATCTAATCAGATCTGCCTTTAATGAGGGATAATTCAGAGCAGTAATCGGGTGTAAAATCCCAGTGTAATGCAAATGATTCTCATATTTTACTATATGATACTGTAATGGGGAAATTTACTCTTCTGAAGCACTCAGCATACACCCAGAAACAAGAGAGTAGCAGCTGTAATTTTAATCTCAAAAATCTTAAGTGGAGGTGCAATCCTGGCTCATCAAAATAATGAATGCAAAAGTTTGCAGTAACATACAGTAACAATATCTGTAGAAACTTTTTTCCCTCTAAAATCAGCACACATCTCTATAGCTCACTGTACTGGAGGCCCATTTTTTCGTGAACATAAAGTTACAATTCTACATGTTACAAGCATTAATCCCAACACACGGAGCACCCACCACATAATCCTAGAATAAACACAGAATCCTGGAATGGGTTGGGTTGGAAGGGACCTGAAAGATCACCTCATTCCAACCCCTGGCCATGGGCAGGGACACCTTCCACCAGCCCAGGTTGTTCAGAGCTCCATCCAACCTGGCCTTGGACACTTCCAGGGATGGGGCAGCCACAGCTTCTCTGGGCACCCTGTGCCAGGGCCTCCCCACCCTCACACATCATCTCCAGGTGTGATTTCTCCTGCAGCCCAGGCAAGACAACATAATTTCCATTTGAATTTTGGGGATTTTTTTTAAGAAGCCTACACAGCTAAAAATAAAACACATTTAGGAATGTTTTTTGCACAGCATTTCCGCTTCTCCTTCCTCGTTGTGATCTGATTTTGGGAGTCTTTTCTCCCTGCACTAACAGCACCTTACAGAATGTTGCCCTCTCCCCTCTTGCTGCTTCCATAGTGCTCATTATATACCTTGGCTCTGCTGACTTCCCTCCTTGCTGCACAGAATTTTTCCAGATGTAGTTTAAGCCACTGAGCTTGATTTAGAAAGCCCCACAAGATTTGAGTCATGGCTACTCTAAAGACTAAATAAGCCTATCTTCATTATATTAGGGATATACTTAACTACTCCTAAAAATATCACCATTGCAGTTAAAGAAGTTAAATGAATTCATGTTACAGGAGATCACACTCTTATCTTGGCCTTCACCTTTGCTGGGGGAGTCAGCCAAGTCTTCCTCTACAGCTTAAATGCAGTGGGAAAAGGGCATCAAAGGTGAAAACAGAGGGCTGACATCAGAAGACCATAATGTTTTGCTCTTTTAATAATTCTGTGTTGCTGATCTTCAGGAAAATCTGAATCCCTTCTGTTCCTGAAGTTGTTTGGGGAGATAATATTCAATCAAACTCATAGATTGGTGAGACAACACAAAGCCTCACTGGATTATTCTCTACTGCCTGTTTGCCACATATTAAACTGCATAGGCTTTAAAAGATCTTCATTTGTAAGGATGAATCCCAGTGGTCACCATGATCAAATTAGGGAGGTTGGAATGACATGATCTTTAAGGTCTCTTCCACCCCAAACCATTCTATGATTCTATGATATGATACAGATGAAATAGAATATGATACAGAATCAGCAAATACCAATATAGGGCTTTCTGGGATGTTCTGAATAGGGCCTTAGCTGATGGACTTCCAGGGATGAGGAACTTATCTTCAACAAATTGTTATATTCTCCTCCCACTGCATCTTGAAGAGCACACACAGCACACTGACACCAGAAATGCAAAATTAAGAAAACTCACCACATGCAGCAATTGAAGAATGATTCCCTTTCTCCTACAGCTAAGCTGGTAATCTGTTCTGCCAGAGCAAAACCCAATATTTACCAAGCAAAAAAATGCTGGCTTTTGGAAACACACATATAATTTTCAGCTTTTTGTCCCTAACAACTCTGCTGCTCTGCTGCCTTCACCAATTTGCCCATTGAGTTAAGAGTTCACTGGTAACTTCTGTGCTCACATGTCTGAAATGCCCTAATGGGACTCCTGAGCAGGAAAAAAAATAACCTATCAGTTGCATATTACCATCTTTATTTGACAACATCTCTTCCAGTCCTGGAGCAAATCTATCCAAGAAGTGAGCTTTATACCTTCAGACAGGCAATCCTGACACCATCACACAACAAAGTCAATGATAAAGGTACAATTTCTCCCTGAAAATGGCTAAAACTCTATTCATTTGAAGTGAAAGTCAGAAGTACTCCAAATTGTCCTTCACTTCAGTTGCAGTTACTACTGTGACCCTAAATAACAGGAGTTGGAGAATGGTTTTGTACCACAAAGAGTAGTCAGACCCCCCTCATTTTTGTACCATCTGAACACCCTCGTGAAGCGTGAGCCACGTTAAATAAAAACCAAGAGTGTGCTGTCAACTCCATCCTCTAATCCACTCGACTGGCTTGATTTTGCCAGGCTGCTGCTTGTTACTACAGGCAATGTGTGGTCAGTGTATTTTTATCTGGTATTTCTCATCCCATTGTAGGCTCCTGCAGTCCTGGAAGGAGGATAAAGGCTCATTATCCATCCTGACACCTCCACACTGCAGTGACTGATTCACTCGAATCTTCTGTGCAACTCTTTCTATCTGTCTTGGCAAAGGCCAACAATTCCTTTAGGCAACTAGTCCAACCATTTGTAAGTTGTCTCAGCTAATAGTGCCTAGGAATTGAAGATATGACAGTGTCAGCAAATTGCTGGGTCTGAGATCCTTAAAGCCTTGCAATGAAACTACTGCAAAAGTCCATTGTTTTCCTGCCATTCTGGGAGATTTTCCTTGCAGATGCCTCAGTCTCCTCTGGCTGCTTGTACTCCCACCACCAGCTGGAGGTAAGAACATTTCTATCCTGGTAGGAGGACATCTGTGAGCTGTTCCTGCCCTTGTAGAAGATGACTTCTGCCGCTCCTGACAGAAATGCTGCTTTAGAATTCAGTTTTCTTTCTCTCCTTTACAGAGAGGCAGGATCTGAAATCCTCTAAGCACAGCAGCCCATAAAAACTTCTCTGATGGCCATTTCATACAAATACCTTTAAATACACTTGGAAAGCTCTGCACTGCTGTGCTTGAGGGGCCACCCTCTTCTTTATGAAAAACAATGTTTATATGCTGCTGACATTAAAACAAGGAAAATAAATGATAACCATATTTTCTAGTTGTTACTTCCAGCACACCTCCTGGAATAAATTGTTCCTCGTAACAGAAGCTGGATACTGGAATAACAGGACACAGAACAGGTCAGCACTGTTATTAGTGTGTGTATTTCAGTGGCACCCAGAGCCCTGCTGAGGTCAGGACCCCATTACACTGCACCAACATGAAGTAGGACAATTTTCTGCCCTAAGCTTGTTTTCTTAATAAGGAAGGGAAATGATAGAAGACAGTGCAGAGAAGTGAAGACTGTAGGTCCCCTGACTCCCTATCTGTGCTTATCTACTACACCAGGCTACTACTTCCAGAGATACACATTTCTGTACTGTACAAAATGCACCATCCCAGCTGCACCTTTTCCAGGCATCAGCCTTCACCCAGCTCTCCATTTGTCATTCAGAGCTATTTCAACATTTTAGTCCTTTCCTACAAACCCAATTTACTTTGTCTCTTCAAAGTTCCCAGCTCCAGCATCTCGCAGTGAGACAGACGGTGTTACAGGAAGCACATTTATGGGAGATGCTGTTCTGGTGATGCTGCAGAGAAGCAAAGAGGGCAGAGCAGGGGAAAATGGCTTATTTCCCAGAGTCATCCAGCTCATCAGCCCAGGAGAAGCCAAGTTTATGGATCATCAAGCACTGATGGTTTAAATTAAGGTTTTGATTAAGGTCTGATCTGGCCTTGCTGATGTGGAATCACAGAATATGCTGAGATGGAAAGGACCCATCAGGATCATCAGGTCCAACTACTGGCCCTGTACAGGACACCCCAAGAATTCCATCATGTGCCTCAGGGCATTGTCCAAACCCTCCTGGAGCTCTGGCAGCCTTGGGGCTGTGCCCACTGCCCTGGGGAGCCTGGGCAGTGCCAACCACCCTCTGGGGGAAGAACAGCTGAGGGAAAGACACCCAGGTAATCTTTTTCCCAGCCATTTATGCATGGATATATTATTTGAAAATAAGGCACCAGATATAAAGAAACCTTCTCTGTGGAGGTGGCACTCTGAAAAGCACCCAGGAAAGAATGATTATTGAGAGCATGTAGCTAAGCAGAACAGATAATACAAGTTTCTTCTGTAAAACCTATTTCACAAACTGCAATTTGAAACATCTTTTAAGCAGCAATTACAAAATTGAATTTAGAAAAATGTAACTGTCAGGAAAAAGGATTCAAAAGAGCCAAGAGCAGGAGGAAAAGTCAGGTATTTGTGTAAGATTTCCAGGTGGTGAGGCACAGAGAACAAAGTCCTGCGATGGAAGTGGCACCATGGTCGCTGGTAGCTGTGGCCCTGTGTAGGAGAGAGGAGCATCCCAAAGAATAACAGGAGAAGTGAAAGCAAATAAAATGGCTCTAAGGACAGCAGGGTCAAGAAAAGGGCAGTGCAAGTGTCAAGGAGGGAGGGACAAAGTGAGAGAAGCAACACAAGCATTGGTGCAGCCTCCAGGTCCAGGAAGACCCAGCAAGGGGACAAGTCTGGTGATGGCTTGGTTTCCAATTTGTGACACCTAAGAACACAGCCTCTTCAGACAGAAATCCACTCATGGAACAAAAACCAATCAGCAAAAATTAATTCAAAGCATTATTTAACCCAGAAAAATTAATGAAAAATATTGGGTTCACAGTCATTAAAATGAACTGTTCAATCAGAATGATTTCTTTGCAGCACGTAATGGCCAGGCTGCACACTGAATATAAAATCTCCTAATAGACCTAGAGGCTTATATTCAAAAGACAGCTATTCTCAAATCACTTGTAAACATGATTTCCTTTATTTATTTTTTTATGGTGCTTTCTATGTGAGTGGCCTACAAATGATTCAAGCATCTCTGCACGTAGAAATGTTGGCAGTGCCGTTTTCAGAGCCTGATAATACCTGTGGAGCAGAGTCTGACATGCAGACAGGTACCTCCAAGAATGATAACACTGAGACAAAGGTGGGAAAGCACCATTTTATATCCTAATCTGGAACACCAAGCACCAGCCCTGGGCATCAGCTGACCAGTATAAAACTTCCAGCATTGTACTGGGGCTAAAAAGCTGTGCAAAAAGCCAGTGCTGCTTTGTATCATAAGCCAACAATGAAACAGCTCAACAGATCTGAAAGCCACATTCCACTTTGGTTATTTCTTTGTTGTAATTCATTTAAAAAAATGAACACCACAAAGAGTATCACTGCATGTAACATCACTACACCAATTTGCCTCCTCCAGTTATTGAAGACTGCAAACAGCACAGGCTTAAGACTACAATGAGACATATTAATTTCTTCAGCAAAGCTCAAAAAGAGTGGAAAGAATGATGAGAGGCAAAAGCTTTCAACCATATTCTAAGCAGAGAGAGCAGCAAAACAAAGCAGTCCAGGAGAGAAAGGCAGACCAGAATTTGGATGAGGGATTTTCAAGCTCACAGGTGGAATCTGTGGGAGGATGAAGGTAAATACACAGCGAGGAATCAAGATCAGCATTACTAACCTGGATGAGAATTAAAAAATAGCACTAGGAGAATAATTGCTTCTGGAGATTCTGGGCAAATCCACCACAAAGGCTTTTCTTTCCTCCTTCTGTTTTCCCTCCTCTACCTTCAGAACAGAAGCACCTAATTTGTGCTAAAGGCAGATATATGGTCCCCAAGAATGAGAAAGGTTATTACCTTTGCTTGAAACAAGAGCTCAGCTAAAGAGCGGCTGCTGTGATGACAACAGGTGATGGGATGGTTTGGGGGTGAGAGCAGGTTCCCATTTCAACTCCCCCCTTTTGCAGAGTTATTTAGAAACTAGCTCAATATTATAAAAATGGAAAGCAAGCAAAATTCCCATTATCACAAGTTCAAATTGACAGATGTGACTTAATTTTTGTGTGGCCCAAAACAGACACGTGGAGATCAATCTTTTGACTGATACACGTGAAAACCTCACACCCCACAACCATGTTGTGGGCTTATAAAACACTCATCACACTCTATTAACAAAAACTAATTAACCTTTGCATCAGTCAGTCCCCTCCAAGCAGTTACCCTGATCTCATCATGATTATCACTCAAAATCCACACCCACACCAGCTGCAGAAGCTGCAAAACCAGTGAGCAAAGTCAAGGGGTGGGTAGGAAACAAATACTGGAATAAAATCACCTTTCAAGCCTGACCGGTCAAAGGTGTTCCAAGTACCACAGTGGCCTACAAAAACCTACAGAAACCTACAAAAACCTACGAAAAACATGCCTGGTGAGGCTTCACCCCCGGGCTGAGTGAGCAGCATGCAAAGGAGGACTCTGAGCCTCTCCCAGCAAGCAGGACTCAGCTGGGCAGTGTGTCAGGGCTGACGTGTGCTGCATGAAACACCAGGCACCTCCTGTACTCTGCCAAGTGGAAGCAGCACTCTCAGGCATGCCTGGAATGAAGACTTTTCCTCTACAACAATACTACAAAGCAGTCTCTGTCACACCTGCCTCTCCCACGATGTTATCACAGATCCTATATATTACCATGTAGTGTTTAAATGTCCAGTGCCTGGAAGAAGCTCAGAAGCTCATGTGTTAATATTAACCCTGTTGCTGAACACTGGCTCGTTTGGAAATCTATTTAAGGAAACAGGTATAATGTATTTCTAGCAGCCTTGGGATTGTGATGCCTCTGGAAGTGCTGTTAAAGGACACTGACAATGATAACCTGTTTATGAAAACCATTTTAAGTGATCCACAGTACCTGACCAGTAGCTGACACAGCTTAGAAAGGATCTCCAGATATCAGGAAATGGAGACCAAATACTGACCACCCAAATGGTGTAAGTGTGTGAAGGTCAGGAACATGCAACACTGCTGTCCAAAATGTGACAGCCCTCCTCCTGCTTCCCCCTCCTCTGCCCCATCTCTCAGCAGAGGCTTCAGGGCACATCCAGTTCTTCCTCCAAACCTTCAAGCAGGATCTATGAAAAAATGCCTCTAAATTTCACAAGTGAAAAAAACATCTATTGCTCCCTGCATTAAAACTAAATAAAAAACACCCAAATCCTTTCCGATTTACCTTCACTTGTGGCTTTAATGTCCAACTACTATATTTTATATTTTTTTTTCCATTTCCCATCCCTTTGCCTGGCTACCAGTTTATTTGGAAGCAAAAATAAGTGTAGAGCCAACCAGCCTCAGCCATATGGCCAACAACACCCTTTCCCACCAGGTGGGTGCTGAATTGGGACAAGAACCTCCACGTTTCTCCAAGTAATTCCTTGCCTGCTTTGATTCCCAGAAGACTTGGCTCACACAGCAATAACACATTTTATTCTGCTTTTTCAAAAAAATCTTTCTTGTTCTGAAGGTATCCAGTGTGTCCTGGGAGTGGATGCTCTGAATTACAGAGTTGATGTCTGCACAGTCTCCTGTTGCTAAACTATCCCAAATTTTACCTTAAACACTCTGCCTCTTCTCCCCTTCTCTCCAGCTGCTTATTTTAATTGAGGAGCCCAAGATTAGGGCCTGGCAGAGCTCTGGAGTAGAAAATGTTCCCTAGAAACTGGGCTGGAGTTACCAAATTCAGTTCACTGTGGCCTCATCCAGCTCTAGACCAGGTTCTGCACTAATTTAAATCTCCCTGGGAAAAGGAAGCCCCTAAAGGTGACATTTTAAATCCCTCTAAGTCTTGCCATCAAATTTGGAGAAAATAAAGATGCTCACTGGGTTAATACTGAAGTATATTTTTCAGTAAGAGTAACATAAGTGTGTCTTTTAGTAACAGCTGTGTATGGTGACACAAAAACTCCTGCTAAAAAGTAACTTTTAGAAGGCAGAGATTTGTTCAGGGGAAAAAAACAACTGAATATTTTCATGCATTCAACTTAAAAAGTGTGATAAACCCCTCTGAAATAAATAGCACAAAACAGAATAAACCTGTCAAAGGAACAACATTCCAGTGCATTAGAAAACAAAATGCAATAACAAACAGAGTTGAAGTGGGATTAGATCTGTTTAAAAAATGCATTATCTGTCTACAAACCCAGACTGTATTTCAGAAAACAAAAGGAGCCTCTTCAATGAATTTGAGGGACCAGGAGTTATTAAATGAACAGTTTTCATATGCAGCAAAACCATGTGTGAATAGTAGGAACATTTTTCCACTCTTTATTTTCCACTGATTTCTTGCAGTCTCCCCCCCACCCCAAGATTTTCCTGGACATTTTAGATCCAAATTCTTAAATGAGGTCTTAAGACTGTCCCAGGAATTTTCCTTCTTCCAGTGCTACCAAAAAGCAGGATCTTTTTTTTCATCTTAAAACTATTTGAACTTCACAGTGATCCCAGCACTTTTTTGGCCCTGTATCATCACAGCTGTCCTGATATGTAGTTGAAAAAACTGTTGGGTGAAGAAATCATAACTAGACAGGAATAATCATGCAGCACTGGGAGAAGAACAGGAACATTCCTACAGAAATGGAATCCATCTCAAAACTGAGAAACCAACCCCTCCTTTCCCCTCCCTTTCCCATTAATCACATGTAACTCTGCCACATCCCAGTCAGACATTCCATGCACATCAGCCCAAAGCAGAAAAAACTATTTCCACAAGCTGATGGGATTTCCTCTCTATATTTAAATTTTCTCTACATATTCAGATTTAATGGTACTGGTCCCACTGTTACACATGATGGGGCAAGCTAATGACACACAGACCTCCAGGTTCAATCTGATGAAGCCACAAAACCCTTGAGAAGCTCCAGACATCCCCACCTGTGATCTGTGAGCAACTTTACGTGGTGCTGCTGCTGCTGAGGCTCAATCCTGCAGCATCTCTGACTCCAGCAGCACTTTCTGCACAGAGAGCTTACAGAACCAAGCTTCCATTTTCCTGCCACATTTCTTCAACAGCAGCACTCAGCTGTCTAAGTGGAATCAGCCCCAGCAAATTCTGGAGCTACTTTAGTTGAAGATGCAGCTCAGCTCCATGCACACCCAGGGAGATATTCAACCTCTGCAGAGGGGGATCTGTGGGGCTCTTCCACCACACTCCTGTGAAGATTTAAGTGGTTTGAGCCCCCCCAGCTGACCCTCAGCACAAGCCAACACCCACCTTGGAACTGAAGGAGTGACATATAAGGACTGTCCCCCTTTTATACTGTATTGGAGCAATTATAAAAGTATTTTCCCATGCAAAACAAATATGAAACAAGAAGTCATGAAGCTGCTCAGACCTCTGGAAGGTTGACCAGTTTTCTTTCTCCTGAACTGATAATCACCTGTGCTCAAGAGGCTGGGTGGGTTTCGCGTGGTCACCTCTTGTCTACCTATTACTGCTAAAAACAAGCAAAATGGTTCCCAGGCAGCATGCACAGAAAAAAAAAAAGGAAAAAAATAAAAATGTACCTCATAATGATTATTATAGTTCCATTCTTTCATTTGCAAGAACTCACATTTTAAAGAAAGAAGAAATGAGTATCAGGAGATAAAGAACCATTAATGAGCCCTCTGCCTTGGTTTCAATTACACTGTGAAATTAATTTAATGCTCTTTAAGAATATAAGAGGTAATCGCTCTCTCTTGGTAAGAGGTTGCAATTTTCTCTAATAAAGTGTCAATATAAATATGTCGCTTTAAGACAGGGAGAACAAGTCAGTTAATTCAGAAAGAATGGGACATGTTAAAACAAATGCTATCAAGGAAACCAAATGGCAAAACCAATAAATAAACGGTCTGAATGAAAACTGTATGGCAGAGAGCTGGTAAATTGGGGTTTAATTAGAAACTTATTTTTAAAGAGTGTTTTATGCTAATGAGATGCATCCAAGTGACTAATGCTGTGAAAGATGACATTACTCCAGTAATTTAAAAAAAGAGGAGTAGCCCAAGTGAGGAGGGAAGTGGCAAGAAATCTGAGAGCAATGAATCTGAAAATAAATACATACGTAGATACAAAAGGTTAATAATGTTTGTGGATTTCAAACATGCTGGCAAAGCGTGGGATGGGCTGCACAGACTGGACAAACGCAGGGAGCTTTCTGATGGATCTTCAAATGGCACCACAGCAAAGGAGTCCCTGCCACCAGCCCTTCCCACAGGCATCAGCCAACCCCTATATGGAAGCACTGAGCTCACAGCTCTGCTGACCCAGCTGAGGATCTACCAGCTCTGCTTTGAAGGATGCCATGACCTGCTGCTCTGAAGTGCTGACACTGCCCCCACCTCCTGACTTTTCATAACCCCAAACAGAAAGATTTGAGAGCTTTTCCTTGCTGCCACAAGAACCACATTCATCCAACCAGAAGCAGCACACAGGGAACCCTGCAGAGGGGGAAGCCCCAGAGAGCTGGGGAGCAGCTCCTGCGTGGAGCTGGGCTGAACTGGGAAGGGGTTGATCTGAACAGCCTGTTTCTTGCTAAAAGAGCAAAGAAAACTGGGAAACCTCCAAAACCTTCTGTAATGGACTAAAACTCCTTTTGAAGAGTTCTCTGCTTTCGTTTCCTTGGTGTTGAGGCAATGGGACATACAAAGCAAATTGGCTCCCAGGCTGCTGGAGGAGCGTCAGCGGAACAGCCTCGTGTGTCTCTCCAGTAATTAAAGCAACTCAGCTTCTGAACAGGTGCCTTGCAGCAACACCCAAGACGTGTTATAATCCCCCAGTAACACATGCCTAACACATTTCACTGCCTAATTACTCCCACACTCACGTTTAGTGCCCTTGTTAATCCAGCACTTCAAGAGAATACTTGCCTTGCTTAAACATGTCTCGATCCTAATCTTCCTGTCACTGGTGTAAATCAGGACTCATTTCACTAGTGCTAATGGAGCTATTGCAGTGTCAAAAGTCTAGGAATGGAAAAATTAGGCCTAGGTCCCAAATGAACATTTAGTCTGGCACCAGTAGTATGTATTTATTTTCTCACATCAAAAAAAAAAAATGCTTTTTTCTCTGGTACCAACTCAAAGCAGAGCTTTTAAGAGCTGTCAATGCCATGATTAATCCTGACTCCAAAAAAGGGCAGAAAACCCACAGATTCCTACAAAGACACCACAGTGGTGTCCTCACTAGCAGCTCTATTGGTTCTGTTCAAGGCAGACTACAGGTTTGCTCATTGTATCCTCACCAAGACAGCAATGCAAATCAAGTTGAATACAGGGCAATGCCATTAAGGATAATCAATATAATGAGCGGACAGAAGACAGCACAGACACAGTAGGGCATCTAGAACATCCCAGATATCAGCCTTTGGTCAGGACACAAGGTAATTACAGTTCTGTGGGTGTCTCTGTGCATTGCCACACAGCAGAGGGAGGGCAGATATGACCTCCCTCTTTCAGGGGCTGGGATGGGCAGTGCCTGAGTCCTTCTGTTCATAGGGAGTTTATGCAGGGTGGGAATTCAGCCTCATGACCTGGGGAAATCTGAAACTATGGGAAAGCTCTGAACCACATTGTTCAGCTGTTGCTCAGCTGCTGACACTGCCCAGGTGCCAGCAGGGACTGCTACATTATCAACACCACAAATTCACTTGGGACACTGCCTTGCTTGGGAGCTGCAACCAGCACTGCACCTGTGAAGAGCTCAAACTGCACAAAATCAGCCCCAGCTGGATATTCCAGTGTCCATGCTCATGGTCAGGCTCTGAGAACTACAACATTGCAATTCAGAGTGAGGACAAGAGGAAAAGAAAAGGAATTCCCACAGAGATTTCTGCACTCCACGTACAGGAATAAGATATCTGCCCATAAATCAAAAGTGATATGAGTTGAGACAGCAACAATAAACACTAGAACTACCATCATTTCTTGTCCTTTTCCATTCATGTCAACAAAGAAAAATCCTCAAGAATAAGATCACCAAAAAGCAGTGGCTCTAGACATCCTCAGGCTCTACCCATCTCTTTTGTATCTCTTATTACATTAATATTAACAAGAGATCACTTAAAAAAAACAAACAGCATTGACAAACAACAGAATGAGGGTGGCTTATTGACTCTTCCTGGTGATCTAACAGGTTAATGAAAATTAGATCACTTTGCAGAAGTCAACACAAGGTCAAACACTTCTGGGACACTTTTCTGAGGTACCCAAATCAGACAGTGCAAACCAAAAACCCAGAATGGGCTTTTCCAAGCTATGTAAGTTTTTATTTCCCTTTGAATAGTCACAGAGCAAATATCTTTCCTGAGAGCATGACAACATTCTTCCACCAGCTCCAGAAAAATAAATAAATGAAACAGGAAGAACTACAGGTTTCCAAAAATCAATTATTCCAGTATCTCTGATCTCATGAGAAGACTTCCAGCCATGCTTTTGGAAAACCTTGTGGAGCCACATTTCACCCATTCTTGTCTTACTCAGTCCTGCTCTTGCCCTTTCTACCACCAGAAAGCCCAAATCAGGTATTTGAAATGGTCACATCACTACCAGCTGGAAAAACTGAGAGGAAGGAGACACATAGACTGAGACACACAGAATGTTTGTAACCCAGAGAATGAACTAAAGGAAGATTTTACGGGGAACTTTTAAAAAGGAAAGGAACAAGAGGATATGGGGAGCACCAGAGCCACAGATGAGAAGGAGAAAGGGGAGAAATGGCTCATCCTCCTTGTGTTTCAGTGGTGACACAACTTCTTACAGCCCCAGCAGTTTGTGTACCAGGTCTCAGCAGGGAAAACAGCTGCACAGGTGGGGACTTCATGCAGCACCTGCCACCCCAGGGCACAGCTTTCTGGGACAGCCTGGCAGGTCTCCATAGGAAGATGGAAAAAGCCCTTTTCTTCTATCCAACAAAATGACAGATGGGGTTTTTTTGAGCCCTCCCAACTCCTCTGCAAGTGCAGGTGCAGAAAGGATCAGCAGCAAGTGCCTTGAAGTCATCAACTTCTGCCACAAGTCAGCAAGGAGTGAAAGGAATGGAAAAAATGGGATGGTGCCTCAAAGGATGTCTGGGTTCCTGCCAATTTGGGAGAACTGTCAAAAACCTGCACAGGCAGCAA
Source organism: Pachyramphus minor (assembly GCA_013397135.1). NCBI lineage: Eukaryota > Metazoa > Chordata > Aves > Passeriformes > Tyrannidae > Pachyramphus > Pachyramphus minor. The sequence goes on along the minus strand of VYXB01007428.1, from coordinate 96,963 downwards.
TGCAGGTGTTTCACATTCCAGCAAGGCAGCACAAGCTGGCAACTCTAAGTTTTGGAACTGGAGAGTCACTTGTAGCACAGCCCATGGCAATTACCCCAGCATTTCCTTCCAGCTCATCTGAGACTCCAGCATGTGCTGGGGGAGATCTTTTTACAGCTATTCCTCTGTCTTACAAGTAAATTGGTTTCTGACATATTTTCTGGCAAAGTAGCCCCTGGGGTGATCTTGAAATCTTCACAGGAGTTTTTAAAAGCAACTGTGAACTCCAAGAAGGAACTCAGACATTGTCACTGCTGCTCCCTCAAGAGCTACACCTTGTGAACCAACCTGGGGCTATTTGTCTTGGGTTTGCCCTGTTTGGGCCAGTTTGGGCTATTCTGAACAAACCACAACGAAAATAAGCAATGCACTCTACTACTTTGTTGAATTACACCATGAAAATGGTGTGAGGTAAGAATTGTGCCCTGGTGTGTTTAAGGTGAGGCTTATGGGAGATCTTCTCTTATCTGCTTTGTACAGTTGCAGAGAGAACTAATTTAACAGGAACTTAATGTCACTTTTCCAGTGATGTTCTGCCAACAGCAAGAACAGTCCTGAGGACAGAAAAGCTGCCAACAGAACAAGGGAAAAGATACCTTGTGTTAAAAAAGTAACAGAGGTCACAAATACAGTGGAGTGGTTCTGGAAATTGTTGTTGGTTGGCCTTTGTAATCTTCCTCAAAAGAAAAAAAAAATAAAAGAAGAAATAAAGAGGCTGGTTCTTTGGATAGTAACTGTAATCAAGTTGTGCCACCACTGCAGTTTTAACATTACTGGCATTGTGCTTTGCAGGAAAGAGAGACCCACGTACCTTTTGTCGCCAGCCGGACACAGTTGATTTTTGTTTCCTGAAAAATAAAAGCAGAAAAAAAAAAAACATATAGGAAAACATCAAGGTGTGTAATTTGCCCATCTACAATAAACACACATTCCTTTAAAAAGGTGCTTAAAAAAAAACCCCACACACTTTTTTCTTACACTTCATCTTTGAAAAAAACCATTGAGTTTTGATTGCAAAAACACTCCACCCTATTGGACTGGCCTACAGCTGGTTCTCTAAATGTTGGGAAGCTGAGAGTGACAACACGTTTCTCCACGCTCAGGGTGTGAGTGATGGGTCCCATGTAACTGCCTGATTAGCTAATAGAATCTACCAGTTAAATGACCTGCTCTGTAATAGACTGACAAGCTCTGGGTCAAAAGTACATGCAACTGTACATCTAATTTTCATGCACCATTACTGCAAATTTCGCAAATTGGGTATTTATTTAAACACATGGCAAACAGACACCGAAGGACTCATTTGAATATTCCAGCTCTGTGGGTGTGAAGCCCAGCACTGCTGTACAGCTGCCTCTGCCAAAGGAGCTGGTCTAACAACCCTCTCCACTGCAGCTCTTCCTTGCAGAGCTGGGATAAAACCCAACCCTTTGTGTTCAGTCCAGCTTGGACTCTGCAGGGCCGCAGGAGCAGGAGTTTGGACAGGAACAGAGATGTTGTATTTGGCTTCACTACCAGCTCAAACAGGTCACCTCCACTGCAAACACATCCTTTCTGGTATCCCCAGCTCCTCATTCCACAGCCCTTCTTGGCAGGGGTTTCGGTTGTCCAACACACGATTTGCATCCAAATGGGAATGTGTTGGTTTGGTTAAAGACCTGGCAGCTGCAGGGGTAAAGCAGAACTTTCTGCCTGTACTCGCTCCTGTACAAGTCTCAGGTGTAATGAATGCTGCTTAAATTACTGTGGGTAACGAAGCTGCATTGATATGGATTGATATGGATGCTGTGTGTGCTCTGGAAACAACAGCCCAGCAACACTTCCTTCCATCCTCAAACAACTGCACAAACCCTGGGAAAGTCTGAATTGGCTCTTGGAGAAAATCTGTTCCATCTGTGACAGATTGTCCCTGGCCAGAGCAGGCACACACACAGCCCCATCGTGCCTTTCTCCTCACTCTTACATTGCACAGAGGAAGGGGATTGCAGGATCCATGCTGGGAAACAGTGGGAGCAATTCCCTCTGATCCCTTTCTAAGATGCCTCGAGACACCAGCCAGCCACACTATCTGGATATAAGCTGTGTGTAGTCTAGAAACAACAAGATATTCAGAAGAACAAAGTCTCCCCTTGATCTTGCCCTCAAACTCTCTTCAGGAATTCCTGCATCCCCAAGGACAATCCTTGTCTATTCAGGACATCCTTTCCCAGCCATACAGCTGGGTCCAGAGTGGGACTCAGTCACTGTTATCCCAGTAAACCAGAGACATCTCTGGTGCACTGAACCCTCTCTCCCTCAAAAATCAACTTCCCTGTGCAATCATTGGCCCTGCAAAGTCACCAGAGCTTTACAGAGAGCTCCCCATTCCTCTCTGCCTCCTGTACCATCAGTCTGAGTGGCCATTTATTCTGCCAATTCCAAGTCTTTATTGCAAGTGGGGATCTGTGAAGCAGGAAAAACACAGCTTTGTTTTCAGAGCACAGCCTCCACACATAATGCTGGGAACTGTAAGACACAGAGATCCCGAGGTAGCTCTTTAAATTTACTCTATTTTTCTTTGATTGGTGCTGAGAATTGGAAGTTTGCATGAACTTTTCTACCAGGAAACAGAATAAATAAATACACTTCCCCCTCTCCCAAAGAAAAGCAGTAAAACCACTGTCCCATAATCATGTTTGTTTTCAGAAAAACATTACTTTTGCTTCAGACAAGGTGTTTTCCTGCACACAGTAAAGTAAGATGCTTCTCTTTAGCCACTAGCAAAACAGGAATAAACAGTGCAGGTAATTCTCAATAATCCATCCAGACTGCTTAAAGCAATGATCAGAAAAACAATTAAATAAAGGGATAATAATAAAAGTTTCAGAAAAACAAAAACAACTTCCCCAAAATTTCAGTCTGTGTGCTGTTTCTGAACATTTTCAAATGCTGTGATACTTAATTCCCATTTTATGATATCACAGAAGTTTTACAAGCCTCATATGTCTACAACAATATTAGAGATGACCTGAGACCCTGCATATTCAGCTTTATCCATTTCATATTATGGCTGAAGTCACAGGAATAATTTGAATTAAGATGCCAGCAGCACTACTACTTTGGCTCTATATCTCTGCCAGGTTAAGGCAGAGATTTTACATCCAAACAGCAACAGAACAATGCAGGCATATTTTAACTGAGATTCTGGAATAGCAAAACACTTCATGAATACATCCTACAGCTCTTGATCCAACTTTCATTTTCCACCACGCTCCATATCCAGAAAGCTTAGTGTGTAATAAGCCCATCCACTTGTGTGCTGCAACATATCTGTGTCAATTTGTTTTCTGGAACTTCATCCCACAGGAATAAAAGATGATTGTGGTGGACCCCTGCTCAAGGCTGAACCCTGGCTATATTTTTAAGTCCACACAATATGAGGCCTTGTGTTTTGGAGTCTGTGTTTTTGAGCCTGTTCCTGCAGGGAAGACCTGGACCTGCCATCAGTATGACCTGGGAATGCTCTGGAGAGGAGACAAGTTGTGCTGGGGAGCTGGGTAAGCCCTCTCTGCCAACACAGCCTTGAAGCTGCACACCATGAGCCTGTTTTAGCATCCCCCTGGATTTTCAGGGCTTTTTTAAAACCTTCTTTTAATATAGCTTGTTTCTTCCTTTTTAGAAGCAAAGGAGCTGCTGCTGTCTACTAATTACTGAGGTTCCTAAATGCGCATTTCACTGAAGTGAAAAGGATGGTAACAAGACAAGTTCTGCCTCTGTCTCTTCAGAGTTTGGATGGGAACAATTTTCTGCAGGAAAGAGGGCAGCAGGACATATGTTTATCTGACAGCTATGTCTTCACAACCCAAAAGGGCACAGGATTTTTTTCTCCCCTTCTCTTTTAAACTGACAGCTTGCTGTTTACAGACTAGGAACAACAATAAAAGCAGCAAAGCTTTTTCATCCATCTGTTTTCACACCCATCATTTTCCCTTTCCTTTACTATTATTATGACTTTACAGTAGTTAAACAGTGAAGAGCCACCTGCCAGCACCAGTGGGACCTGCTGTCCCCAGCAGCACCAGTGGGGCTGCCCCACAACAGGCACAGTTTCATCAGGCAGCTCAGACTGGGGACAGGCAATTTTAAGTGCTACTGATGGACCAGACAAGCAATTACCACTCTCCCACTTGGCCTCAGTTTCAGCTGAAGTTCCCCACATCCCAGAGCTATACATGGACCATCCTTGTTGGCAACCTGCTTCCCACAGGATAGAAACCATGGTTTTGTCCAGTGGACATCCTGAAGAATTGGTTTTGAGGTCCTCAGCAAATTGGGAAGCTCTAGATTGTGTGTTTCTTTGCTTCCCATTGAATCCAATGGTTTGCTGTCTTGAAATAAATCATGTGCCTATGTCTGTGCAGGGTCAATGGACTCCCCTGTAATTTCTATTGCCAGCTCCAGGAAACTGCAAGCTCCTCCCAGAGTTGAAGCAAAATCTAGTATTGCCTTTCCAATTATCAGCTATTTTTATTACCTCTGTCATTTGGAGAAGGGAGGTTTAACTAAGTGCTTAGGGCTTTTATTATTTCCAGTAGGAAGTTATTTTGATGATCTATAGTTAATCTTGAACATCCCACTCCTCTCAACTTCTCAAATGTGAGGTAGGTTTGGAGGATTTTATTTACACCCAGAAAACACTCAGGTCCACATACTCTGGTCAACCAGATGTGGAAACGAGGGCTTAGAGGGACTAAAGGGCTTCCACAGCTGCTTTATTTCTGCCCCAGCAGCTCCAACATGAGATTGAAAAGGAGTAAAGTTAAGTGGATAAACTGCACACCCCAAATCTACTGAACACAGAGCTCCCCAGAGCTGGTTAATAGCTCACAGAAGCAATGCAGGCAGCCCTGGTGCCATTTCATTTTTCAGAGCAGGGCTTGTGCTGAACTGAAGCACTTCCCTGGTTTTTTCCCTGGCCATCTCCACAGGGATAAGTGCCACCTCTCTGCTGGCAGCTCTATCCACACCTCTCAAATGTCCCAGAAGAAGAATGTTGTGTACTGTGAGTAGACCTGTCAGCATCTGGAAATCCAGCCTGAAGTCCCCTGCTAATAATGAGCTGCCTGGCTGTGCATGTAGTACAAGTCATTAGAGAGGCAAAAAAATCAATCAGAATCTCTGTGGAGTCCATCATTCCCTCAAAAAATAATATTCTCATTGATTCCTGCAGTGCTACTTTTCACAATTCCGGGCTGAAACATCAGTCACCTGTTGGACCACCAGGCTGGAGCAGCAGCTGGCAGCACCCCCCACATCATCCCAGCTGTGTTCCACAGGCTCCTGCTCATCTCCCAGTTAGAGGAGAAATGGCCAAGAGTTATTGATTGCTACTGGGCTGTTACACATTTCATTTTAACTCAGTGAGCTGAAATGCAACTCCAGGAAGGATTTTTAGGGAGCTCTGGTTTCTGAGCTGCTCAAAAATTCAGGCAGGCTTCACACAGCAGCCAAAAATTCTCCCCATCTGAGCATGTTGCTGGATCAGTAGCCAGAGACTGTCACCTGCAGTGACCCAGATAAAGAACCTGGAGACAATAAAACCTGCAACATCTCACATGGATTATTAAACCAGTATAAGGATAAGAAAGGATAAGGAGCAACAACAGTGTTGCCAACCTGGCCTCACCTTTCAGAGGGATAAACACTGACAGGGCTGGTGTTCTAAAGGGGCTGAGCTCAGGGAGGCTTTTCAGAGGAGGAAACCTTCATGCTCTGTCAGGCAGCCATCTGTGGCAGGTGGCACCAGGACAACCAGATAACTACTTGGATGGCACACAGTGTGTGTGGAGATCCTGCCAGAGCCTTGTGTCCATCCTGCCTCCTGTGCCACCCCTTGTGCTCACTCCTAACAACTGAGCAGTGACTAATGGTGCTTCTCACCCCCACAGCTCCAGAGCCTGCAGTTCCTGTGGCCCTTGTCTCTTGTTCCCCTGCTTTTACTTCTAACTCTGACACATTTCAGCTCAGCTGAAAATTAGGAAGTGTTTTGTATAACAAAACCATTCTGTCTCACACATGTTCTGTTCAGTCCCCTGTCTGGAGGCAGCACCACACTGACCAAACTGCACCCAACTATCCACCAGCGACAGCTATTTCATTCAGACTCTCAAACAAGCAAAACATTGCACAAGAGAAGGCAGAAAAGCTCGTGATCTGCTTCTGCAGCAATTTGCCACACTTGTTTTGCAATCCAGCTGTTAATTATGTTCCTTTCACTGTAACAATCCCAGCTAATGGCTGCAGAGCAGACGGGAACACCAAATGCGCACAGCTCTCCACGTACAGAGGAGCTGGAACAATGCAGAACTCCTGCAACACTCCTAACCTCCTCCTAATCAAGTTTTTTAACCAAATACACACTGTTTCTTCAAATTAAGCTCTCCCCAGAGGCCTACAATTCCAAAGGAAGATGTTCTGGTTCACTGCACGAAGGCTTCTCACTGCAGGTTCCAGGTGTGGAACGAAATTTCATCATTCCACAACTGTCAGTGATTAATGAAACTATAGAAGATCCTAATTAAAGGATGAGTGGCAACGTTCTGCTAAGTTTTTCACATGTAAGGGAACATAAGGCTCTGTTTTAACTGTGCTGAATTTTTATTGTTTCAGATTTTTTGCACGTGTGCATTATCAAAAATCACAGAGCGGTTTGGGTTGGAGGGGACCTTAAAGCCCATCTCGTTCCAACCCCCTGCCATAGACAGGGACACCTTCCACTAGACCAGGCTGCTCCAAGCCCCATCCAACCTTCCCTTGAACACTTCCAGGGATGGAAATGCCACATTGCAGCCATAATTCTCGGGAGGTTTTTGAAGGACCAGTCAAAGCTGCTCAGGTTACAGACACACGTGAAAACCCAGAACTCTTAAAACACAAATGACACAGATAAAAAATTCTGGGAATGAAACAAAACTTACTATTTACAGCTGCAAAAGTCTGGATGCAAATTGACCCTCATGTCTGAAATGTGGGGTTTCGTGATTTTACCAGGGAACAAAAAGGATCACAGCTGCTCCTCTGAGGATCTAGACTCCAGTCTTGCAAATACCCCTATACTTTTAGCCACAGCACTACACTTTGAGGATATATAAGCACATACTGTAGAAATATAAATTATTAATAGAGGAGGAAATTGCCTTTCTCAAATAGGAATTCACTGTGTTTGCCAGGATACCTCTTATCCTGTCACAAACTGTGTGTTGTTGCATAAAGACTCTTTTGATTAACTTATGCTTAAAACACCCTTTACAGTCCTGTTCCTGTTATCATCCTTTTTGGAGCCCTTAGCACCTGATATGTAGGGTGTGCTGCAACCTGCCAGCTACAGAGATGCAGGAAAAGCAGGAACCCCCCCATTAGTGCTGCCTTAATCCAGAATGCCAAGGGAAGCCTACATTTCCATCCATACAACCATTTATGGAATATCACATTGTACTTAAGCAAATAAATGTTTCTTCTTCCCTGGGGATCCATTCACTGGCAATTAACTATCACACATGAGGGAACTAACCAGGAACAGACACATACATATATTTCACCATTTCCTTTAGAAAGGCAAATCCAAAATTGAATTAATTGAGGAGTGCTGGAAGGAAACTGTATTGGCTACAAAGCAAACCAAGGTGAAAATCAGCACAGTGCTGAAGGGATTTTGTACTTGTCAGCCACACAGCTGAAGCTGTGCAGGAGAATGGTGATAAATGAAGGTAGTAAAGCACCATGATGTACTGTGAACACTCACTGGCACTGCCAGCTGTCCACCATGCACAGTCTCTGCGGTGGGTGGCTGTGTTTTGGGTGTAAAAGGCACTGCCCTAAGTGAACACCAAAGCCTGCCCTGTTCACCTTGGATTATTTTTCTAATTTTGCTCTTTCAGAGGTGGTGTCTCAGAGAATTTATCTGTGTTAAAGCAAGGTTCCTGAAAGCATTGGAAAACATGCTAACAACACACTCTGCCACCCAAATTCATGATGCCATGAAAATGCTCCAAGACTTTTCATGAGGCCAGAGTGGCAAATTGTATCATGTTATGTGATGGTGAAAAACAATTAGGGGAGTCAAAGGGGAGGATGGTGGATGACTGCTTAGGCTGCATCTGGCCTGTACACTGGTAGCTGAACTGAGCTGAAACAGCAGGGTTAGAAGGTTAGAGGGTTCCTATCCTTGACTGGAAGAGCAAAAAGAAGCCTCTCCTTTCCCTATGGTGGAATGTGATCTGTTGTGGCATTATGTGCATGTCACTTGAGTCTGAGAACAGGACAGACATTTCCTGGGCAGTCTCCATTTTAAACCAAGTGTCACAGGGTAAATATATACCGAAATATAGCCCAGGGTATTCAGGAGGAGTCAGACAGACATGCACATGGTCCCCCCTGCACTACGACTTAATGGAGCTGAAACTCCTGATCACAAGTTGCATTATGACTCATATCATAAGTGCAAGCTAAAAGGTAACAAATTCACAACATCTCCCAAAATCACAAGCATTGTGAACTGGAGACTATCAAAATATTGCAGTTATGCCTTTTAAAAGCACAATGGTCCCTACTCTGACATTCATGCTCATGGAAAGATAAAAAAAGGATCCAAATTCTAAGCAACTCATTTAGTAAATCACGTGGCAATTTACAGAGTGAGGCTCCTCAGCAGATTTCTCACAGGATCTAAGCATCAGAGAGGGTATTGAGTGAAGGACAAGTAATGGCCTGCTTGATTTTCATCAGATTTCTGTAAGAAGGTAGTAAGAAGGAAAAGTTAAACTGGCATCCAGTCGAGAAGGAAGGAGAATGATGAGCAGGACAGAGGTGGTTACACATACAGACCCAGTTCAGCTTTCTCTGCACTTACTCCATTGGCCTTGCTAAGTGCCTGGAAGTATATGCTGTAGCTTTTGAGGGGAGAAAGTGGAGCGTTCCAGTAGCCATTGTAGGTCTTGTTGTCGCCCACGGTGAAGGGCTGTGTGACAGGAAGGTTGATGGGCTTCAGCTCAGCTGCAAAGTAGTGTGGGGAGTCCAGGCTGGAGGCATTCTTGTAGCTCACTGGGACAGAGAAGCACTCAATGATGTCTGCAGCTCTCCGTGCCTTCTGCAGCTTCTCCTCCTTGACAACAAGTTGATAAACACTAGAGGGGAGAGAGGAAGGTGAGGTTAGAGCCCCAAGAGCCTTAAATATTGAGAATGTTTCCAACAATAAAAGGAAAAGAGTAAAGCCAAGTAAGGAACACACAGCTAAGGCATCTCAGCAAACACAGCTCTTGGCACTCCAGCAACAGTGACCACTGAAAGTCACCATCTGGGCAAGGTGCTGGTCACAGGCTCTGTTGATTCAGTAGAGCTAATGAAAGTCAGTGATGGTGAAAGTCAGAGTAGAGGTCAGTCATGTCACTCTTTAGGAAAAGGAGTAACTTATAAAATATCCAGTCTAGAATGAGTTTTTAGTGTGCTGAATATTAGAAAGCTGATACTTTCTCCTTCAGCCACGAAGCTGAAACACGGACTGTTTGCTTGGGTGACTGAAGTAGAGGAGAGCATTAGTGGTGTGAGATCTCTTTGGAAACAGTTTCAGGGTGTTAGTAGGAGTGCTGGAAGAAAACTGTATTGGCTACAAAGGAAACCAAGGAAACCAGTTTCAGGGTGTGAGATCAAAAAGAACATCACCATTTTTGGCCCTCCCTCATATCTCCAGGTCCACATATGGGCCCTGCCCTGTACCTTGGTGGGGAGGCCCTGGCACAGGTTGCCCAGAGAAGCTGTGGCTGCCCCATCCCTGGGAGTGTCCAAGGCCAGGTTGGACAGGGCTTGGAGCAACCTGGGCTGGTGGAAGGTATCCCTGCCCATGGCAGGGGGTGGAATGAGATGGTCTTTAATGTCCCTTCCAACCCAAATCATTCTACGATCTATTTTTGAGATAACCTGGGATATAGAGTTCCCTTCCCCATGGCAAGTCTCCTTCTACCCTTCCCCTGCAGAAGGCTGGTTTATATACTGAGCAGGTGGTTTTATAGCTCTCTCACTCCACTTTTGTTTTAAGAAACAACAACAACTCTTCATATTTTTTCCATCTCTCTGAAATGTTACTCCTTTTCGATTCCTGCTAGGCTTTTGGCCATTATGATATATAATAGCAATCTTGTTATTTCTAGCTTACTATTTCAGGCTCAAAGAGCCTGCAAGGCATTCAAATGCATCTACTTTCATTATATTTTTTTTTTTCCTCCTCAGCAGCTCACAAAGCATTGGAGTTCAATGGTACCACAGCCCAGTCAGGTTTACTGTCTGTTTAACACCACTCACCCATTTGACAAAGAGAGATAGGGCTGCAGTCATTTTACTTTGTGTCAGGCCATTCAGATGTGCTGCCCTCACCTGCCTGTGTCAGGCTGGGCCTTTGTTCACTCAGACAGGGGAGATCGATTAAAAGATTGGGAACAGCCCGCAGTGGATCATTCTCGGGCTCATTGTTGCAGAAAGAGTGGTCTGGAAAATTTCTAGCATAGCAATAGCTCATCAGTGCTCCTGTGGGAAGCAAAGTTCTGGCACCTCCAACGAGCAGGAGTGGAACAACCCCCAGCTTTGCTTTTGAATCACCAGCTCCTCGTGTCTGCAGGGATCTGGCACACGCTCTGCTGCCAGCGAGGCCGTCAGGGAAGCACTTGGAAACCATTTGGCTCCCACTGCTAGACACAAAACCAACTAATCTGTACAAGTACAACCAATTTATGAATTACTCAGTACTGAACTGCCCTTACACGGCTGCTCTTGGCATTTACTAATGTAGCAGGAGCAGCAGCTACATGGACTGCAGGCTTAATGATGTCCTGGCAGCGTTTTGGAAAACTTTCCTCATCCTACAGTTCATCAGAGCCTTTAATAAAGTATTTTAGACCTTCACTAATATTTACTTTAAAATAAATAAGCAGTTTTCCAAGCAACACTTTAGGTATTATCATTGAGGGTGTAGTAGGAGCTGTAAGCACAAGCCTGTTTTAACACAGACCCTCTCCTCAGCTTACCAATTGCAACTCTTGGCTTGCTGGTTTGGACACTGTTTACCAACAGTGTATGTTCTTATTGTGACCCTTCTCTCTGGCAATAATAATAATAATCTACACTACTGGGAAAGTTTGTCATTTTGTTTGCCAGCAATGGGCAAAACTGTAGCTGACATTTTTATGGGCATTTGCCTCACGCCTTCTAACCTAAAACCACTTGGTTTCTTTTTAATCCAACCCTAAATACTTGTATTTTCTGGTCATAGAAAATGCCTCCTTTAGGCATATCCATAAATATATATGTATAAACATATATTAACCTCCTTTTGGAGGTCAAGAGTTCCCTTGGGTTCCCTAAGGGTCACATTCATTCTCTTGGTTATCTCACTTGCAAGTCAAGTCTTTGGAGAAGGGGAAGCTCCCAGGGACACAAACTGCCAGGTAACTGAACTCCTTCCCTAATCATTAGGGCACTTACACCACTGAAGATATTCTCAGTTTCCCCCTTGACAATTCCAGTACATCCTCCACCAGTATAGACACTTTTTTATCATGAGGAAGAGTTTTGACACAGAGCCTGCTCACAGATACTTTTCAAACTGAACCAAGTCACAGATATTCTTTTGCCTCTATTCTTTCATATCTTCTCTTTCCCACTTAACCATTAATACACTTCTTCCTTTCACAGGGATAACTTGCTCTTGCTGTGACCTGAAATTTTACTTTTAATGTTTATTCTTTTGAAATGAATTGAGGTGTCTCTGGAAGCACAACAGTACATTCATGAGCATTCAGCTGAGATGTAACAGTTGTCCCATGTGTCTTCAAGCTAAAACCTCATTCATCTCCTGCTCAAATACTGCCTCCTTTTCTCTGGAAGCAGTATCTGAGCACTGCTGTCATTGCTTCCTCTGGTTAAAAAACCTACTCTGGTGACACTTAGGATGGGTAACTGACTGCTTTTATGCCATTTTTCTCTTTGATGCCCCAGCTCACACTGACTGACACAGCACATTTATCTCTGTGTGCTTTACCTGCCTGGCTTGGGGACCATCACCCTTCAGCCTCACTCTTTTCTGAGTTTGGTCCTGGTTAAGAGTCCACTCTCAAAGGAAGTGTCCAAGCAGCCAAGAGTCTGCCTGAGTTCAAAGATTACTTTGGACTGAAGATGATCACCCTGAGCATTTGTTCCCTTAGGAAATGATTGCTCTGGTCTCACTTTCTGGTGTTCTCATGCCAGTATTTTGACCTGTCTAGATGCTCCAGAAGGGCAGCATTCCCAGTTCCCCCCAGCTAGCACATGGACTGGTACAGACTCATTCTATTTTTTCTAGCTTTGTTTTGCAGGTTATGCTCTTTGTCTCATGTTTTGTTTCTGCCTAGGAGCAGAGTTTTCCTGCCTGCCTTTAGGGCATTTTCAGACATCAACTTCTCTGCTTTAACCAGTGAAGTGCTGCAAAGCACAGCAAGTGCTTCCACTCCTGCACTGAGCTGCTCTTGTAACTGTTTGCCTTTTCACCAGAGAAAAAAACCCACCAATCCTACATCCAAATGGAATTGCCCTGGGAATTCTGAGTAGCAAATATCCAATTACCCACCCTAAAATTTAGCCAAACTGTCTGCATTACTACAACAATCCTCAAAAGAGCAAAACTAATCCAACTTTGCTGAGAAGAAGGAACTTGTTGTGATAATCCCAACTCCTAAGACTGTGGTTGGGCACTAAGAATAAACCCAGTGAGTAGGATCTGCCCTCTTGCCCTGAAAGAGCATCTCAGCTGCAATCACATCTCTGGGTCAGGGCTGAGCAGAGCCAACCATTTGCAACTTGCTACAAGGGGCAGTTTTGTACCACAGCAATGTGATTACAGCCAGGGGAAAGGAGGAGGAGTTATCCAAAAAGTGGTGCTAGAGGGAAGGATAAAAAACCAAGTTGGCAATGGAAATAGGGAGGAAATGTCCAAACCATTTTAATGGCTTTTATTCTGGCTACCTGGTAGGCAGTAACAGGGATCTCCTGGGGCTCTCCCCATCTCAAGCTTCAAAGCTGCTGCTTCCAGCCCATTTCAGCTAACATGGCTTTCCTGGCAGGAATCAATACATCAGCTGCAAATGCCCAGCTGGATTCCAAAAAGTTTCAGTTTCATACATAGAAATTATATTAAGAGACAACAAAAGCAGAGCATTAAAACTCCCACAGGAGATAACAACTTCAGTGCCAATGAAATGAAAGATGGCACAGTTTTTAGTACATCTCAGCTTTTACTTTTTGGCCACATTTGGAAACACTGCAGTCAAATCCACACATGTATGTGCTGCAGGGCAGCAGAAGCAGGAGGCCTTTGCACCCAGCTCCAGGCTACCCCAAGAATGACACAAGGGGACTGGTTTCCAAACATCCACAAGCTCTGCTTTCCAGAGAGCTCTCCAGGGATTCTCAAATCTGGGCCACAAACCAAATGCTTGCCTTCCCAGAAGGTTGGGGAGCTGACTGCCCCATGTGCAGCTGCACACTCTGATTAGAAAAGGAGGCCAAAAGTCAGCTCCTCTATAAATTTCAAAGGTCTTAAATAGACAAATCCACATCAATTTAATAGAAGCTTTTTAAAGTTTTTGACAGCTCTGTTGTAAATCACTGATAAAAGCACCCAGCACAATGGGCCACGGCACAAATATTGTCTGCAGAGGAAGAAAAGGTGCCCTTATCACCATCTTTTAAATTATGAGTTCTCTATTCAGTATGGAAAATCAATATTCCAAGTCAGAGCCCATTTCTGTGATGGAGATCTCTCTGTCTGCCTCAGGATTCTCTTGCCCCCTGCTCTTGGTTTCTTTTTGAGGATGGACTGAGGCAGCACTTGTCCACAAATCCAGACAAGTATTTAGACCAGTCTCAAGTTCTGGGTTAGGATGTGCATGAATGTGGGGAGGGAGAGCGGAGTCAGAGCTCTCCATGAAGCATCCACCATGTGGCTGGTGCACTCTGGTGTCCTGACATGGTGCTCACCAACCAGGTGAAACCTTCACTGTACCCCTGGTAACGGTGGGGTATGAAAAGGAAAATGATTTCTTTGTAACCTCACAGTGATCCACTCCTCTGAATTATTAAAGATTAAACGAAACAATGTTTCAGCAGCTTAGTACTCCCTCTGGACCAATCTTGCTACTAAACTTCCATATCATATAAAGATTTAATATATTTTCATTTAACACATAAATTTATTATCAGCCATTTATTATTTCCAATAATATTTTCTCCCAGGGAACAAAGAGCAGTGGCAATCAGTACAGCTTGATCTTGCAGTGCATTTTTCAGCAGACCACTGTGAACAGGTTTTGTTGTTCATCCTACAGAGAACTGGAACTTCTCACTTCCAGTTCAAATGAACACATCACTTTCAGAATAACTGGTTGACAGGCTACAGGAAATAACTAAGAAACTGTAATTTAAATTGTGAGATCCTTCTCACAATGTACCTCCAGCCCTGCCATGAACCTGCATACAGAGGATTTTGGAAGAAATTCAACCAAAACCCACTAAAGTCTAAGTAAGCTTTACATAATATACATTCTACTAAAATTTACAAGAACTAAAAGGATAACTCTCAGAAAGCCTGATGCTGAGACTCACTGCTCTGAGCATACACTGCAGCACTGCTTTCCTTTGACTATAAGGGTGAGTATTTCCTGGCCAGGCATCTCCTGTAATCCCATAATCAAACATTCAGGCATCCAAGAAATGACTCCATAGGCAATTTCCAAGTTCATAAAGTTTTCTGGGTTCTAACAGGTGCCAGTATATTCCTGAGAACTGAGTTACTGACTTCACATGTTCAAAAATGCCACCCTTGGTACCTCCAAGAGCACCTTTAATCAGAAGCCCTGAAAACCAATCTACAAAACATAAGGAACTGCATTTCACAGCCACCCAGGATATACAGACAGGACTCAGTGCACTGTTTTTCTCTTGTCTATTTAAGAACTGATTCCAAACCCATTAAAAGCAATTAAAGATTACTACCATTTCCATTTCACTCTGGAACAGCTTCATGCAGAATACAACATGCTGAAGTTAAGGTTTGCTTTCAATGAATGGTTTTATGCTGAGAATAGGCAAAAAAAGGAGATTTTTCTATGATGTCATCTTCTAGAATATGCTTGGCTACTTCAAAGACTCAAAACTTGCCCATTATGAATATTGGGCTGCAGTGTTATCAATCAGCTTGCTCACATCTGCAAAGCATTCACAAAAATAAAGCCTCTAATAGTGATGCTACTTGAGGAAATAGTCTCTCATATTGCAAAGTTATTCACACCAGAGCCTTCATTTTGAAGTTATTTTTGTGTGTTCTTATAACATTCATTTAAATTAAACAACTCTTACACTGCATTCACTGAACTTGAAGAATACCAAAAAAATACTCAGCCAAATTTGTAAAAAATGGCACAGAAAGAAGAGATGGTAATTACTGCCATTGCTATGAAAAAAAAGCTGCTGAGATAGAGCCAATAATAATGAAATCCATTTAATAATCAAGAAGAGTCTCTTCACGTTTTCTTCCACTCTCACGTTCAGCTCAGTACTCCAGATTCACTTCCAGGTAAATCCAAGAAACAAAAGGTCGCGATTTCACACTCGGGCAGCACTGCCTGGAGTCAGAGTTCTCACAGGGGCATTCTTGTATCACCAACATTTCAAGCTTTGTGAAATTTCTATAGTGATTGAAACAGGCCCTAGAAAAAGTAAGGGAGTTTAATGACTGTGTGCTCCCTGTGCAGAAGAGAGAGATGGTGCTGTGTCCTGCCCAGCCAGGAGCAGCGACTGGGATGAGCTACCTGTGGGACAGGCAGTGGCATCTACTGTAGGTGCTGTGCCAAGCTTAAAAAAACCAGAGGAACCAAACAAAATATTTGTATTTGCAGCAAAGCATCCTGCCAACATCACCATATCGAATGCTATCTTTGGCCAGAATACTTTGTCTGAAATTTCTTTGAAGTCTTAATGCAGCACCACATACAATTCCCACCACTGGCTAAAAAATGAGAGCTCTGTTAGAAGGTAGTGGGGTTTTTTTCTTTGTTTCTGGATTGTGTGGGGGGTTTGTTTTGAGGGTTTTTTGGGGGTGGTGGTTGGATGACTTTTTTTTTTTTTGGTAAAAGAAGTGACAATGTAATGTCAAATGTCATGTCCCATGGCCTCAGACTCTGGGTGGGTAGACTTTTATTCTGACAGATGCCTGAGGTTCAATGCATCATTATCCCACCATTCCAGATATACAGACACTGGCATGGAGAACGTGCAATGAGTGACTTGCCTGGTATCACAGTATCAGTTTTATGCAAACAAATCTCCACTTTCTTGTCCAGTACTCCTACATCCACCCACCAGCCAATATGCCCTGTCTAATGGAGTCTGGAGTATCCAGGCTGAGCACATGTGACTCCTACAAAGTCTTTCAAAAAGGGAAAAATAGAAGAAAAATGTCACTCCTGGGCATCACTTGAGATGTGACCTGCAGCAATGAGGGAGGAGCAGACAGTGCTGGGGAAGAGGAGCTCTGGAGACTGTCTCTGGCATAAAACTGCACCACACAAAAGATGAAAGACTGTCAAACTCCCATGAACCAGTAACAGCGCTGTGCCAGTAAGGAGGTATAATTATAGTCTAAATCATGGAGCTCTGAGCAATCTGGGCTAGTGGAAGGTGCCTCTGCCTATGGAAAGGGGTTGGAATAAGATTAACTTTAAGGTGTCTTCCAAGCCAAACCATTCCGTGATTCTGTATGTGTGCATCTAAACATCTGTGTGTGCACATACATGTGTACCTGTCCAGAAATACATCTACTGAAATCAGTGCTTCCAACCTCATAGTGTTCCACCCACCATGACTCTTCTCTGAGTGAAGAGGCCACGTCTTTCCAAGGAAGGACAGCTATGGAAAGATAACTAAAAATGTAAATATTCCCACAGACCATCTAGGCCATCACCACAGCACCTGTCCACAGCCAACAGAAATGTGGTAACACACACAAACTCTAAGCAAGTTGTCAAAAAGACAACTGTGTTCAGTCAGTATTCACTGAACATAAAGAAGGATTTGTGTACTTGAATGGCCATTCTTCCCAGCTGTATCATTTGGCCTAATAAAAGATGCTGTCCATACTCACAAAATTACCTCCTCTCCATCCCACACCACCACAACACTGCTACTGCATCTGTTTACTCATATTAGACGTGCATCATTCTCTTAAGTGCTTTAAATTCTCTATTTAATCTTCTGGGAAATAAAAATTAGAAAAAAAAAATAAAGAACCAGAGGGCATTTGAAAGCTCTGTGTTCCATTATCTCAACCATCTCCATAAGCCTGACCTGGCTTGCAACCCAGATTAGACATAATAGCTGCTCCCCAGTGGAACTGGCCCAGTCTCTGTCTCTCCAGTTCAATGCTATTTCGTGCTGGCAGATTAAAGATAATGAGTGCAGACAGATACAGCTTTCCCCGCAACAGGAGCTAATGTTAGTGGCTTTGGAGGTGTTTTTTGCCTCCTGAGCCACCTGCCATCTGTTTAATCTACAAGGGAAAAAAAACGACCCCACCTCTTTTTTGTTGGAGTCGCTTCACATTAAACACGCATCGCTGACTGAGGACTTGTCTCATCCTCAGCCAGTGCTGGTTTAACACCAGGAGGATCTTTCAAGGACAAGAAGAGCCAAAGTGGTTCTTGAACAACCTGCAGGATGACAAGGACAGACCCTTTCTGGGACTGTCCAGCACCTTCTGCCATGTCCTTCATAGAAGCAGTGGCTTGGACAAGAGATGGGTGCATTTGCATATATTCTCAGTCTGAATTCATTTGGATATTTCCAATGGCTTCCATGAAATTAGGTCCATTTGGATGCAGAGATAATCTAGTTGGGAATTCAAAGCTTCTTCTGCCTTTTCCACAACCACAGCTACAAGACTGTACAAGGAAAACCCACACAGAAGAACGGGATGTCTTTCTTAAGAAGAAAGATCTTTTTGTTGGTGTCATGTCTGTTTGACTTTTATTTTCATTAAAAAGCTAAGAAAAACACAAGAAAGAAGGAAGGAACCTGCTCTGTTTCCAAGCTTCAGATAAACTTCATTACCAGACAAGGCCCATACAGTCAGGCAACTACTCACGGTGCAGTCATGGATGTGCAGTGATGAGGAGCTCTCCTGGGGAAAGGCAACACAGACCTGCAGCACCTGAAGCTGCAGGAGTATCCACCAGCTTCTTTCCACCTTTTCTGGACACTTTTTCTTTTTCAGAAAGTGCAAAGTGATCATGCTTCTGACACCAGAGAAAGCTTAGAAATGGCACCTTCACTATGAACACCAAGCGAGACTGAGGATGGAGAAAGGGGGATGGGAAAGTCCCAAGGACAGGGATTCTCTGCAGCAATTCACAGCTGGCCTGTCATCATCCAAACACACCTCTTACCTCCACCTGAGTGGGAATGGGTCAGATTTAAACACTGGGAGATTGTGTCTGATGATCCTGTAGTTCACCAAGTCCCTTCAAAACTAAGCAGATTTTTTACACAACAGAAAACATTACATATAGGATGTATGCTGTGACAGAAAAAAAGCCTCAAACTGCATCAACATCAGCTCCTGCAGTTCCTTAGGGATCTGTCAAGGCGGGTGAAAAGGGAAGTCAGCACTAAGCATCAGCACTGCCTCCTCTTGTGTGCTGCTGTTTGACCTTCCCAACAGAAATACTCCACGTTCTGCCCCTCTCCTCACCTCTCTCTTTTTCACCATGACTACTTTTAATTACACCAGTATTTCCCCTTCCTTTTGCCCAGGAAGTAAATCCTTCACCATTCCCAGCTCTGCCTCTTGCTTTGGAAAAGTGCAGTGCAAGGAAAACTGAAGTTACAGAGAGGCAAAATAACATCATGGCTGCAGAGGTTCATTCCTGAGGATGGTCTGGCTGCATTTATGATAATCCCTTCATTCCATCTGCAGCCCACGCCCTGGTGCAGCAACCCCCTTTTCTAGTTCCAAGAAATTATGCATTCATTATGGAGGAAATTAACACCTCAAAGCAAACTATAATTAGGAATTCTTCAATTCAGTTTATGCTTTTTCAATTAGCCCCTCTATAATTTTAATCACGGGAGCATTAACATGTTTCCGGAATTTATATACCTGTAGTATAATTAAATCCTGAAATGCCTTAGTCTGCAACAACAAAGCAGAGCTTAGTCATCTTCCCTTCCATTGACTTTTTGTGTTATTACAGACACATCAAAGGGCACCTGGGAGTGCAAACATCACCTCATGCAGCAGAGAAGAGCCCACTTGTCCTCTGAACTCCTCATCCTCACTCCTGGTGGAGGGACTGCTGGCTGGGTAAAGCCTGTGCTCTGCTCCTGAGGAGTGGCCATTTGCCAGGGACTTATGCTCAGACTCATCCCAGCTGATTTTAAGTCCCTTAAGGAGCTGCTTCAATTAGGTAAATCATCCTTGGTGCTCCACCAGAAGAGCCAAGGTGCTTCCTGTGGGCTGCTCCAACCCTGAGCAGCTGTGGCCAAGCTCAGCTTGTCCTACTGAAAGGTCTCATCCAAGGGTTCTCACTTGCCAAGGCCTGGCACTACACCTCACAAAATTCCAAGTTCCTAATTTTTAAAATCTTTTACCTGTTATCCTTCCATTAGGTGACAGCAAGGAAGGGGGATATTGGCTCTGGGAGCTGTGAAGTAAAGAAATGTCTCAGGGAAAAAAAAACCCTCAAACTGGCAACTGTGGGTATTTTCTCCTGCCCCCTCATCTTACTTGTTGACAGTTTGATGTGAGAAAATGGCCATCAATTTGTGAATCTCAGCTTAAAGTTCAGACTTCATTAACCTTTTGATTGCTGGAATTAAATCTGACAGTTTTCGTGGTCAGCACAAAAGATTTATGCAAAAATATTCCTTCCCCCACTCAGTATCCTCCAGCCATACATAAAAAGTGTTAGCAAAAAGCCTCACTGTAGTACTAATAAAATGCTGCTTGACACAAAAGAATTGGCTGCATGTGTAATTTGATTGTTAAAATATTATCATGAAAACATACTCAAATTTTATGGCTTTCCTCTCCCATTTCTGTCCATGGCCAGAGCTCTCTGTGGAATGGTCACAGACACAGCAGGTCACCCAGGCTCTGAGATCAGCTGTGGCTCTGGTGGTTGATAAATGGCCAAAAGCAGTTCTGTGACTTTTTAAGGGACACAGTTCTCAGCTGAACAGTTTTCTGTTCCAGTAAGAAAATGCATTTCCTGTACCAGATGAAACAATTGACCCCAAATGCCCTTTATCCTCACTTTTTAGGACTAACACCTGGCTCTTTGAGGGAACTAAGAAAACCTTGGAACGCCCATTCAATAAAGTATGCTGTGGTACATGGAAGACTATAAATATTCCTTCCTGAAACTTATGATTGTCAACCTGCATCCTGATCATCCCTGTATCTCCTGACACAACAGGCAAAGTGCTTCCAATATTCAGAATAATTTCAAGTCCTACTGAAGTTATTATGGATAATCCCTGGGAGTGTCCAAGGCCAGGTTGGAGGGGGTTTGGAGCAACCTGGGCTAGTGGGAGGTGTCCCTGTCCATGGCAGGGGGTTGAAATTAGATGGTGTTTAAGGTCCCTTCCAACCCAAACCATTCCAGGACTCCATTTAATATCACAACTTGACAACTCCAGCTGAAATGGAAGCACAGGCTCAGGACTGCAGGGCTCTGGCCAAACCCACCAGAGTTTGGACACATCAGTGAGGTCAAACCTGCGAGTGCTTCCTGTGCAACCCTATTCTGTGCTTTTTTTGGTATAACAAACATCATGCTGATCCTCACAGCTGCCATTACTCCACCCAAATTCTCATTTTCATTCTTTCCCATTTGCACACAGTTAAAGATAAAGCAGATCTGGTTTATCTCTAAGAAGAAACTCTCACATTTACCTTCAAACCCTGAGCTAAACTGAAGGCAGAATGCCAGGCAAGAGAAACCCAGCTTGAATGATTTCAGAACAATATCCCTGAGGTATATTATAGGAGATGTTAATTAATACAGATAATTAGGCTTATAATATCAGAAGCCTAGATTGATAATCTCATTCCTCATTAAATACTACAAAATTAAAAGATCTAATGTGACGACTATTTTGCCCTGTATTCAATCAACCCGCTCATGTGATGCAGCCATTTGAATATGAGCTTAGAAAAGGCAGGCCAGGAATTTGATTTTCCAGGTACTAAGAAGATGCCTATCAAGGCAGTCCAACTTCCAGAATCAGGCAAGATAATTTCAGCATTAAACCCCCCTTTTATTGTTTTGCTGCTCCTTGACTCCAGTCTTTATTTTCGAACACAAGGTGCGCTGCGTGGGAGTTTTAAGAACAAGCAATTGCCACCCTTTTGTGGCATTAATGAATTAATTATCAGCACAAAAGCCTGAGGAAAGCTCAGGTGATGCCCCTGAGAGGCTGCAAAGCAGTGAGCTGAACAGCACTGCTCCCTGGACGGTGATGGAGATCTATACACCAAAGTCACCAGCTCCAAAACAAAACAAAAACCTCAGCAAAATACTGTGAATTTACAGTTTCTCCCCAGGGAATCGAGGTCACTAGGTCTGCAAACCACTCCTGTGTAAGGATGGAAAGACGTGATGTGCAGTGAAAGCAAAATCAGACTAAGGATGCCAGTGAGAGGAATGCAGGAAAAGCAACTGAGGATGAAAAGATGATGCCCAAAATCATTAAAAAAAAGAAAAAGAAGGAATTATCTGGAGATCAAATTTATAGCCTGTGGCTCCACACATTCTCAATTTCTGCTTTGTTGCAGATAGAAATGAAAGGCAAGTGTTAGCTACTCGAAATCTCAGTTCTCCAACATAAAATAGAAGCAAACCCACTGCCTTCCACCACAGGAAATTTTCATTTGTTACTGAATGTAGGAATTCTTAGGTACAACTACATCCTACAGGATTGTTTCCTGGGAGAACAGCTTGAGCGTAAGACCAGAAAAAACCATTGTTCTTATGTGTTCTGTTACACAACACTACAGATGTTTTCTCTTAATATGTTCAACATCATGGACACCAACAATTACCTTTATTTCATGCTTAGAAGACCAAGACTCAGATGTTGATACTTAAGAGTACATGGGGCTCAGTCCATATAAATTAATTTCTCCTCCTGGTTGAGTGTTGATATGAAAATATTTATTTGACCTTTGCCCAGTACTTCTAAATGTGTTTTAAATATTTAATCTCCATTCTCTTATTTAGATTTACTTCATTCCTTTCAGATGTACATTAATAAAATAACCCACTCTCCTTCACAAAAATCATTACAAGTATCCGACCATTGCACACATTCACAATAAATGATCTTACCTGAATATATTGCTCCAGGATCACTTACACATGATACTTACACTGCAAATATATATATAAATATCAAATATATACATTCTCCCCCACCCTAAAAAAATACATCTGCAAAAAGGCAAGAGCAAAGGTCAAATGAGATTGTTCTAATTATACTGCTCCTTAACACAGTGCAGGGATCAGGTGCCTAAAGACTGTCCTGTACCTGTGTGCTGCCAGCACACAAGAGAACACCACAGATTATTTACTGATACATCTCTGACAACTGCAGGAAGATAAAGAGATTAAATCCACCTTTTTCCAACAAAAAAAGTTCTCTGTTGTCTGAAACCCCCCCAAAATATAATTGCAGGCTGTTCTTTAATGCCCTTCCACAGTGTCCTACAGCTCCAACATGCAGAGCGGGGCATTGACGAGGCAATCACACTGATTTCAGAGTTTATTCCAACTCTGAAATCCTCAAGATTAATAGCTGCTCTGGAAATTTGATTTTCTCCATAATAGTAGTATAGGTAGATTGATAGAAGCAACCACGTGTTAATAAACCAGATGGACTTGCAAATATCCAACACCCAAAAACCAGCCCAGTGCACAAGTCGTGTGGATAAAACCCCTCACGGTGGTATTTCCAAGCAGTGAGTGGGATATAAAGCCTCAAATAGAGGTCTAAAGATGTCATATGTGAATAATCTATGAAGGGCTGACTCAGCCCTCCTGACAATAACACATTCAAAGGCAGAAATATCCTCAAAATCGCATTGGAGATTTTCAGGAAAGAGTTGAGGAGTAAAGATTGAGAACACTTGCATCCTTCCTTCCTCTTGTGAATGCATTATAGATGAATGTCAGCCTTCAGCAAATCAATCACAGCACCATTCACGGGGTTTAGATTGATATAAGAACACCTAAAAGTTATTTTTAAAGGGCAATGCGGAGTCAAGCTCTGCAGATTATACCACAAAAAATAAAGGCACCAATGAAACGCCTGTGCCACAAGGGAGAACATTTCTGCTTGCTGAGGCTTCACCTCTCTTTTGGCAACAGGACAAAATAGATCAAGGAATATCTAAGTTTATATTAATCCTATCAGTTCATATGAAAGTGTCTTCACTGTTATCCATAGATCATTAACAATGCCGAGTTCATGGTCGTTACTTTTATAAACAACCACATTTAAATTATTTATCATGAGCACTGGGGAACATCAGAAATGTCTTAATGCTGAAAGTGACTTTGGAGTTGATGTGCCTGCATTTCAGATGAATGGAAAATACAATGAATCTTATTTTAAATATCCTACAGTATTACTCTGAAAATATTCCTGCAGACCAGCCTCCATCTCTGTGCTACAGCAGAGAGAAATAACTCCAGAAAAAGTTACTTAACTATCTTATGTACAGATACTACCTTAGAGTCACACCCCTACATCACTCCAACTCACCATCCCCACAACAGAGAGTGCTCAGACATTGTCCTAAATCCCTGTTTGTCTTAATTCCTTCAGTACCTGAACACAGGATGGCATCATATCCTTAAGGGCTCTAAGCCACTTAAGTTTGTGTCAGACTTTTAAAGCACATTTTATTTATCACATTTAATAGACATGACTGGACAATACCCCACTTGTGGAAGAGAAATAAACCATGTACAACCAAAAGGTAGAACAACTGACCAGACAAAAGCAAAGGAGATGTATTTGAGCTCAGCTTGAATACAACAAAAAACATTGAAGAGGATGAGCCACCACCTCTTTCTTATGTAATTAAGAGAGTCCCAAGCAGTTCACAATGTTATTCTTGTAATGTGCTGGGTGCTGTTGACATTCCCTACTCTCAGGCAATGTTACCTGCTTCTGAATGTGGTATTTTGAGAGAATCTCACAAATAGGAATGTACAGAACAGACTGGAAGAAAAGGGAACACGTTGGGAAAATCAAAGGTTGGAATAACTGGATAAATCAAGGCCAGACTATGAACAGTCTGGACGGTTACACAGAGGAAGGTACTTCCACATTCTCAGGCTGTCATATTTAATAAAAAGCTAAAAAATCCCCCTCCCCTTTACTCCCCCTGCCCCTCCTGCTTTCCATACACACATCTGTAAGTCAATGAAATGGACTCATAATAGGAAATAATTTTATCACTTAAGTGTGGCATGTAAATATTGCCCTCTCTGCAAACATGTGTATAATAGGCTACGATGCAATTAAAGAAACCACAGTGAAAATTTATAAAAAATCTCTACCAATTTTATATACAGATGCATTTGCTGGTAAAGGCATTATTCACTGAACGCAGTTAAAGTGCAGTAAATCGACTTCGAGAAAAATCACAAGGCTTTTCAATAAAAAGACAAAATAGCAACACTGTTAAGACAGCAGGTGGTAAAACGAGATACAGGAATGTTCCCCCATATAAAGAAATAAAACAAAACAGAGCTGTGTGATTTTACTGCTCTTTTCCAGCAGAAAAAAACATCCCTAAAGGACTCAGAAAATAGGTTCCTAAATTTGCTCATATGGAGTATCAGAGATTGAAAGGGAAACTTTGAAATACATTATTCAGAAAAACTAGAGAATGGATGGTGCAAGTGTTGAAGAGCAGATTTTTTTCCTGAGCCTGTCAATGCAATTTGGGGGAAAGCTGTGACACAGGCTGGACCACCAAGCAATGTAGGATATTTCATTAAATCCAGCAGTTTACATCTGAGCAATTTGCTCCTGAATACATCCTCCAAAAGCACTGAGAACCTGTTAGTGAGACATAGAAGCCCAGGTCACTTGGAAAGAAGGAACTAGAGGTTTTTAAAATACCAGGCATGGAAAAAACTTCAAAGGTCTCTTGTGAAAACTGGAGGTAAAAGCCTGAAGATCCCACAGGGAGGTAATGGATACCTGCTGGATTCCACTGCAGAGCAGGACCCACTGCTTTTCTAAGTGATTTTAGTTGCTGCTCTCAGCTGAGGCACCCGGCAGGAGGAGTGGCAGGATGAGGGGAAGGATGAATGGCCAACTGGCACTTCTGCCAGTGGTAGATAAGGCAGTGCCAGCTCAGAAGGGAACTTTGTTCATCTGTGCTGGTGCCTTTCTCCATGTACAAATTCACCCTGACTGAAGAGAGCACTGAAGCACAGACCTCTAAGTCATGTTCCCACAGTCAGGGAGTGACCTGCAGTGGAGTGTCCCAGTTCAGCATCTCACCACTGAGAGCAGGGCCCAGCTCAGAGTCAGTCAGAAATGTTTTTTCTATTCCACAGGTTCCTGGGCAGCTCCTGCCCCCAGATGACCAGGGAAGTGATTGGACCCCTGTACTGGGCACTGGTGAGGCTGCACCTTGAATGCTGTGTCCAGTTCTGGGCCCCTCACTGTGAGGAAGACACTGAGAGCTGGAGTGAGTCCAGAGAAGGGAACGGAGCTGGGGAAGGGGCTGGAGCAGCAGGAGCAGCTGAGGGAGCTGGGGGGGCTCAGCCTGGAGAAAAGGAGGCTCAGGGGGGACCTTCTGGCTCTGCAACTCCCTGACAGGAGGGGGGAGCCAGGGGGGTCGGGCTCTGCTCCCAGGGAACAAGGGACAGACAAGAGGAAATGGTCTCAAGCTGCACCAGGAGAGATTCAGGTTGGACATCAGGAAGAATTTCTTCACAGAAAGGGTTGTCAAGCACTGGAACAGGCTGCCCAGGGAGGTGGTGGAGTCCCCATCCCTGAAAGTATCTAAGGAACAGCTGGACGTGGCACTCAGTGCTCTGGTCTAGTTTACAAGGTGGTGATTGGTCAAAGCTTTCCCAACTTAAATGATTCCAATGTTTGTGTAATTCTGTAAACCCCCTGCTCTGTTAGCAGGACCTGCTGACACCAACAAAGCCTCACTAAATCCAAACTCCTTTTTTCTGCACCAGATTCATTCCTTCATTCTACAACCAGCCCAGCAGCAACAGCTGGATTATATGTGTGAGAAGTGAGGTTGGACCCAGAAACTGCACAAATGCACCTGCAAGCATTAAAGACAGTTCAGGCATTCCTCCAGGAGTTACAGGCAGGCCTTGTTCACCATGGAAGAGAGGGCAGGATGAAGACCTGGAGCCTCCTCCACCTTCCCACGGCACCACTCAGTACCCAGCTCCACGTCCTGCTGTGCTCCAGCACTGCAGAGGCATCTGAAGTGCTGCTGAGAGGGTAATAACCCTGCACAGTGCCAGCAGCAATCCTTCCTGGAGGTTAACAGCAGGAGGCAAGGAGGTTGAGGCATTTATAAAAAGAGACTGTGAAAGGCAGAATCAACAGCTGAGTTGGCCTTTTAGTCAGCGCTGGCTTTCAGCAGCTCCATTATCAGAGGAGAATGAGAGAGGCGTGAGGGGAGCCTGGGGAGGAAGGAGGGGGGGAAACTGTGAAAAGAGAAGACCAAACACCCACCTGACAGGTGCTCCCCGGGACTGAGCAGGCTTCAGCATCACGGTGATGGTGGTGTCAGTCTCGTTCAGCGGCGAGTCCGTGTCGTATTCCGGCATCGACGGTGCTGCAGCAGAGCAGAGACACCCCAGTTACACACCACTCACTTACTCCTGTTAACATTTCTTGGGAGACCAGTTCACATTTTGCAGATGAAGCATCAAAATACTCCCCAATGTTATGACCAGAGTTATCAAAACTGCTTAAATATTCGTGCACTCTTTTTGTCTTCAACTTAAACAGGAATTGGCCCCCCGGATCTTCAAGCTGGCTTTGAAAATCTTGCCTTGCATTTTTAAGACCTAGTAATGCTTTGAGGTGGGATCATTCTTTCCATTTTAAAGGTGAAGAAAGAAAAATGCATGGACATGATAAAAAAACCCCACCCAAGATGAGTGAGTCAGTGGCAGAGCTCAGGAAAGCACCCAGGAATCCTGAATCTTTTCTGATCAGTGCTTTAGCCTTCTCACATCTTAAGAGTTCACCTGTGTCCCCTTGATTAGCTGGAGGGTGTGTTATGGAGCACAAAAGATGAAAAGAGAGCAGCACAACTTAGCCAGCTTATTTCTGCACCCAAACCCATGACATTTTACCCCAGTGCTTTAGTGATGCTGACTCAACAGGCAGCTGCACAGATTCCTCGGGCAGTTCCCAGACATGGCATCCCCATCCCTTCCCTGACGTGTTTCCCAAAGCAATAGAGAAACCCAAGGAATATTCACACTCAGCCAAACTTTAGTTTCTACTTCTGCTTTGTTATCTTCTCTTAGGATCATTCCATGAAAGTAGAAATTTTCCTTAGGAAACATATTTTACATATTACTTTTTCCTTCCTATTTGGGACAAATTCATCTATTTGGGACAAATTTTACTGTGTAAGAACTGAAGAGATCACAAGGTCATAGCAGCATCAAGTTTGTTCCAAAGATGCAAATTTGGTTCAAATATCTTTAAAGTCTAAAGCAAACAGAAGAATTCACACAAGTAGTTCACCTGTAACTCACAAGGGCAAGCTGCACTGTGGGGGATCCTGTATTTAATCCTCTCATGGTGATTTCCACTGTAATCCTGTTTACAATCAGGATTTTTATCTAAATGCCAGAAAACTGTCAAGAATGGGGCTGCTATTATCAGCTCAGCTACTGACTCCCCTGTCAATAAGCAAGGGAAGAATGAATGCCAACTCCTTCAGGAGGATGTCTCTGAAATAAGGTGCTCTGCATCAAGGGGAAGCAGTGAGACATTTAAAGAAGACACATATCACCAGTGGCCTTCTATACCAGAGATCACCATAGGTGCTGGAGATCACAGACTGATTTGGGTTGGAAGGGAACACAAAGATCCTTTTGTTCCAACCCCCTGCCACGGGAGGGGCACAGGGACTTACAAGGACATCCCAGTCAGTGCAAAAATCCTTCTTCTCCCTAATAACCCTGTGACTGCCTTTTAGAGCAAGTTTAACAGTCATTTCCTAACGACTTGGAAAATGCAAATGTCACAAACCTGACCATGCAACGAGACAATCTAATGTCAGAGACTATCCTAATGCTTGCAAGGAGTTTGTACCCAGCTGTTGTGAAGCAGGTATTTCAAAGATGGGAGGAAAAAAAGACAATAAACCAAGTGTGCACATAGGAAGTGGCCATGCAGGCTTCCAACACAACTTGAGCACTCATGGAATAATAAAAGTCAAAGAAACAGAATCAGAGGGGCAAAGCACTACCATTGTTGAGCTATTTTACTTCTCTGGTCACAAAGGAATAAAGTGCACACAATGCTGTCCCTTCAAAGCAGGGCTGCACAAACCCCAGCAGCCCGTGGAGCTCTTTGAACACTTAATGGCTTTACTTCTAGTGGTTTAGGGCTTTTGGACTAAATGATAAGGGTTCAAACCCTGCTGATGGCCAGTAGAAGAAAGGGATGCATTTTACTTCCTTCAAGTTTACCCCATCACTTACTGCTCACCATTTGCTTTTATTAACCAATTTTGAAAAAGGGCAGTGGAAAACACCCACTCTTGTGCCCTCTTTCCTACAGCACCCAGCCCTGATTTCAAGCATTCCAAGTGTCCTGAACGTCCCAAATGTTTATTTTGGCCTTACTGGAAAAAAACCAGTTAAAGTAGTTCAGAAAAATGTCAGTGAATCTCTCTGTTAGAAAAACTATTTTAGTGCTAAAAATGAAAATCTACATATATCTGCCCAATACCACCTCTACCATCCCTTTTCTGATAACTAGCCTAAGTCTCCTCTTTGCTTTTCACACGTTCTCTTTGCAACGCCTCCTTATTTTAGTGCCTTTCATATTCTTGTCTGCCTACCTCAAGCCCTCCCTCTGCTCTTACTTATAAAATCCCCAATGAAAACAGCTTTCCTCCTTTATTTTTAGTCTCTTTGCACTATTAATTCCATTACTTCATTACATCCATTTTGGTGCATTCTGAAAATAAAAATCACATTACTGAAGGAGCTTCCCCATCCAGGCAGATAATGCTGACAATAATTATTATAGAGGTAGTTCATTTGTACAACTGATGATGATTCTCATTTAAAACACTCCACAAAGACATTCATGGCTATTTAAGATACCCACAAATTACCCACTGAATTTGTAACCAGATCAAACACAGGTTTAAAAATCTGCCCTATGAAACTGGGAGAGACACTGAGCTGAATATTTTTTATTGTTTTATGTACCAGCTTTAGATCTAAAGAACAAAGCACTGGAAATGTTGGTGTTTTTTTTTTTAATTTCTCCAAAGCAGTACCTGAAATTTTAGTTGCAATCCGAGTGGTGATGGGTGGCCCAAAGCCCTTGACTGTGCTGGCTTTGATGGTGAAGGAATATGTGGTCCCTGGGTATAATCCCACAAACAGGTGGTGGGTCTCATTCCTCAGCTTGAAGACTTTCCCCCTTTGGCTGGAGAGGTCAGCACTGGGATCCAGGGACCCAACAGCCTTGTATGTAATCTGCAAATGAAGAACAAGGAGAGGAAGGTGATAAGGGGCCTATTTTTGCTCCCCTGTTTGCCATCTCTTGAAACTACACAGTGAAAACACAAGGACAGGGATTATTTCGGTATCTCCAGTGAGCGGCTCTGTGTTTGCATCCCAACATGGCAATTTTACTTAGGGAAAAACTAATCTTTTCTCTCCACTCAAACCTCAGCATGGGCTGATCCACAACAAAAGATGCAATGAATTGCTTTTTTGTTCCAAATCTCAGAACTTCCATACTCAAATCAGAGCACACAGCACGACCAGCTGAATTACCATGAGAATTTCCCATACAATCCCCCCCAGCATCTGAAAACCCTTGGTGCAAACATGGATACATTTTCCTTTGGAAAATCATCTTTACACATTTCCTTTTGGCAAATCATCTTCTCATAAGGCAGCTGAAAACAATGGCAGCAGCAAAGGCTTTGAAAGTCCTTTCCTGTGCTAAGAGAACACGCTGAAATGAAATTGTACATTTAAATGAAATAAATATCACCAAGTCTTTAGACAAAAGCCCTTCTCTTCTCCTCTGCAAGCCAGCCACTGATATCCTTTCCCTCCCCTCACTCTGAGCCTTGGAGTGCAGATTTACACGTGGTTTACACCTGAGAGAATAAGCCAGGAGGGTTCTGGAGCTGGAGAGGTGTAGGGAATACACCTGTAGCTGGTGCCAGCACACCTTGAGAGGAATCCACACTGCAAACACACCTTTGAAATCCTGCTCCAGCTCCATCACCTTACCCATGGAAACCCTCTGGATATACAGACACTTGCAAGCAAAACTCATGACTTATTTACCAGCCAATTCCTTGCCTGCCTTCCAAATTCAATCCAAAGGCAGCTCAGTTCAATAGAGCTGTCAATATAATACACCGTGCTCTGCTGCTCTCCTAACCTTTCCTGATATTATGGGATCCTCACTTATTTGTAATGAAACACTATGAATAAATCAATGTATGTTAATACACGAAGTCTTCAATTTTTTATGAAGGTCTCCACAAGAATCTAATTCCCAGCTTTGCTTGAAAGAGCCTTTGAAAATTTTTAAGTCGCTTGTCTTGTGACGGGAGGAAAATGTTGCATTTTCAGGAAAAATAAATATCCAATGTTTAAAAAAGAGAGGTTTTAATAATAACAGGATAAATAAGAGACTGATGTTACAGATACCAGAGAAGGGTGAGAGCACGTGAATCCTATTATTGGGACAAAGAATAAAATTCAGCCAGAGCTGACACCCAAGATGAGGCAGCATAACAGAGAAGGGACATGAGTTACACCAGCAACAAGAAATTACAAAAGCAGAACTGTTAAAGGAACTATAATTAGACAGCTTGCAGGTGATTTCATTGAAAACCAGCTAATTTTTTCCAGGGATTACAATCTGGTTTAAAACTTTTATTACTTGCCAGATACCGCAGAAAGAGAGAAATTTTGGCATAAGGGCCCTTAAAACAAAAATCCATTGCAGGAGGAGAAATCTCTACCCTCACTCCTTTTCCTTCAGCGAGCCAAGAACCATGGAAGGCAGCACAGTGTGGGACTGTATTTTGACAGCTCTTAATGCATCAAGGTACTCAGGGCAAGGGAATCTGTATAAAAACACCACTAGGGAATCAAAGACCTTGAATTAAGAGACATGACCATGCCATAGCCAAATCCAGAAAGAAAAATGTATTTAATTTAGTGTTACCAAGGGAGGAACCACTGCAGCCTGTGTGCTCTACTGGCACAGCAAGTGAAGAGAAACAGAAATTCAATAAAAATACAAAGGGGAATCAGCAACATAGGAATTTGGGAAAGAGAAAGGGAACTTTCCTACTGCTGGGGCACTGAAAAGCTCACCCACAGGATGCCCAGGGCAGGCAGTGGCCTATGCAAAATCAGTGGTATTTATTTTCAAGCACATTACAGAGGAGGCTATAAATATAAGTGGAAGATGCACCTGTCCTTGATCTCCATATAAATATAAGTATTCAGCTACCTTCAGCAGTTCTAAAATCACTACAGAAACAGCTATTTTTCCTTATTAAAAAAAAAACCCTCTGCCCTTAAGGCAAATAGAACTAGAAAAGCTTTCAAGAAGAAAACAAACACAAAAAGAAACAACTTACTAGTTTTAAATCCAAACAAATCAATCCAATCTTTTTTTTTTTTCCCTTTGCTTGTTTGTTTTTTTTTTCTGTTGACTACAGCAGAGAATGAGGACAAGGGACCTTAAAACAACCTGGGTCAACCCACAAGAAATGGGGAAGGAGGAAACTGCGCTTGAGAGAAGGTGCACAATTTGACACTGTCAGTTTTCACTCAAATCAGATGGCAGCATTTCCCAAACCATATTTAGGATATATATAAACTACAGCAAAGAGATTCATGGCCCAGCCAAATGTGAGATTCTTATTTCTGCAGCAGACTCTCTCTCCAACAGATATAAACTCTGTTAAACCAGGTGATGTGCAGACACTCAGAGAAACCATCCTTGTCCCCACATCAGGACATTTGACTTTAACACACGAGCAGTACCTGGGTGCAACACAGAGAACAGGAGCACAAGAGTCCAAAGCTGTGCACCTGATCCAGTTTCACTGAATCCAGGAGCACAAATATTTAAGGGCTGGTAAGAGCAGTGGTGCCAGCACAGTCAGATGGTGAAGGAACTCAGAAGGATGAAGGACAGGGACATTCCCAGCAGCACAGGAGGGACACAACACTGAGCCCAGGAGCCTCCCAGCTGCACAGGAATCACATACTCAGCAGGATGATTCAAATCCATGGTCAGTTGTGCAAAATTTGGCTACATGAGTTCAAATTTTTTGTGAAGTGTAAACCAAGTCAACAGTTCAAGTTCAAGTCTACAGGAAGCTACCAAAAAAGGTTGTATATGTTTAATTTCCAGGTGTTCAGTGGTATATGATTGCTGTGATAGACTATGGGGAATCAAACAGGAACAGATCACTGTAAGAAACACAGGGACCAGCTCTTGCTCTCATCAGTGTGAGCCTCCAGCTCTTCTCTGGCTCCCACAAGAAGGGCTGAAGTGGGGAGACAAGTACACACAGCCACTGCCAGGAGAGCCCATGGGCCACCTCTGTGATGACTCTTGTCATCACCACCACGAGCTGGTAGTCTCCACGTTGCCATTTATTACACATTTTTATGGTTGAGGGACTCTGGACTTCTGTGGTTAAACCAGGTGGATGGTTGAGCAGCAAAACCCCAGGTAAACCAGAAGAAGCAACCCCGAATACAGAGCCCTCCATTTGGAAAAGGAGGCAAACTCTCTTCCAGCTCAGGGAAAATCACAATCATTTTTCTCTTCCAAGTGAGATACCTGCTGTTTCTCAGATATTAATGCTACCCTGAGTGTGGATTAACATCTGAGAGCTCTGTCTCAGTCTATCCCTCCATGGACCTCCCAGCTGAGCTGCAGCAGCTGCCACTTCAGCTGCAGTCACAGCTGCCCTTGCCAGCAGCATCTCCTGCAGTGGGGGACGGCTGCTCCCTCCTGCCCTGGCACCAACCCATGCTCTGCCAGCCACGGGCTCCCCATCCAGCTCTGCACCCCTCCTCATAGCCACCAGCACCTCCACTCACTGGTATTTCCTCACTGGAGTATCTGAGCAGTGTTGCACCACGTGGGTTTGTGTGAATCCACGTCCCTGTGTCAGGAGGTTTCTCCTACAGAAACAAAGATGCTGCAATATATCACTTATACCTTCATTTTCATGGCTAAATGTGTCCTGCACCAAATTATAACCAGCTGAAAGGAACACACTAAGAAATTGCCACTCCTCTTAACTGATTTAAACTAAATTTTCTGAAGCAAGAGAAACCGCAGGGAATTAGAGAGTGAAAAATTTTCAAGAAGAAACCACGGAAATTTCAAACTCTGGAGTCATTTATAAAAGCACAAAAACATGTCTGGAGAAAAAATACAGCACTTTCCTGGAATAAGAAGGATGCTGGAAAAAAACACCTGCTCTTGTGGTTCCTATGCTGAGTATTTATCTTAATTTCTTGTTCCAAGTGTCAAAGCATTTCATTGCAAAACAAACAAGAGATTCTAATCTTAAAAATGACTCAATTGCTAGAAAGCAGCTGTTCTAAATTATAATTAAAAAAAATCTATTTTAATGACAAGCCATGTCATCTAATACTTGTGCTTTCTGGAAAAAAAAAGAAAAATGAAACAATATTATTAATTTAAATGTTTAAAAAACTACAAAGAAAACAAACAGGAAAATACTCAAAAACGTGTTTGAGAGTATAATTCTGACTGGAAATATTGAAAACATTTATTTACATACTGATGTAGAATAAAATGCAAATACAAAGATGAGGAAATTTCTCACAGGACTGAAACCATGTTTTTTAACCACCCTCCTGTTATCTCCTGCACACCAGGAGCTGTCTTAAGTGGAAAGTTGCCTTTCCTCTGCAAACTGGAATGTCTGTCCCATGTTTACATATGGAGTGGAGAGTTTATATATTGGCTCCAGGGGAACTGGAGGTTTTAGTGGCCAACACTACAATGGGTACACAGGAAAAACAGGCAAAGAAATGCACATTAATAAATCCTAAATCTTCCCTGGAACCTCCTTCACTGAGTTAACGAAACACTTCTCGAACTGAAGCAACGAGAGAAGCAAATTTGGAGGAATCAGAATGTCAGGTGGTGAAGGAACTGGGAAGGATGAAGGACAGGGACATTCCCAGCAGCACAGGAGGGACACAACACTGAGCCCAGGAGCCTCCCAGCTGCACAGGAATCACATACTCAGCAGGATGATTCAAATCCCTGGTCAGTTGTGCAAAACTTGGCTACATAAGTCCAAATTCTGTGTAAAATGTAAACCAAGTCAACAGTTCAAGTCTACAGGAAGCTATCAAAAAAGGCTGTATATGTTTAATTTCCAGGTGTTCAGTGGTATATGATTGCTGTGATAGACTATGGGGAATCAAATAGGAACAGATCACTGTAAGAAATGGGATTGTTAGTGAGTTCACTGCTGGTTCTTAATTATTTATATCCTTTACACATCTATATAAATATGTGATACAGCATCCAACCTCTGCCAGTGCCCCATTAACCAGAGGCATCCCCTCTTATTCCATCCTCCTTTCTGTTTTTTACCCATTTTAAAGCTTGGAATATTAACTCCTTGAAATCACTGAGCCATGTTAACCACCACAGGGATACAGAGGTAATATTGAGAGCATAAGCACAGCTCTTCTCTCCTTCAGAGAGCCCAGGTGAACACACTTCTCCAGGGAGATGGGGATGCTTTGCTAACTGTCATTGTCTGCAAAACTTCTCTTACAAGGACTTATAAAACTTTCACGGTGAAGGGAGAGACCACAGCAGAGGATTTAATAAGCTGGGAAGCACAAGGTTATTTTCCACTGCAAACATTTCTTCAGAAGAAAACACATAATTAAAAAAAAATAACAAAACCAATCCCCCCTTAACCCACTTGGATTTTCCAAAATCCCAGAGGATTTCTGGCAACTGCACAAGTCTGGTGAATTTTGTTCCTTCTTTGCACAGTGGAGGAAGAGGGGGCTTTGTCCTGTGCTTTTGGAAATAGAATTATCAGCAGGGTGAGGTTAAAAATTGGAGGTTAAAAAAGATCCCTATACAAAAAGAGGGTTCATATTGTTAAAAATGTGGTAATTAAACAGTGAAATGGACCATCAAGCAATTTGATAAATGACACTTTGGTTTTAGGAGTTCCTTTGGAAGGACATATTATGGCACAATCACAAGGCCCCAAGCTTAATACAAGAACAAACTGTGATAAAGAACTCATCACTTCATTGAAATGGCCCTTCTTGCCCTCCACTACTGAAATCCTTCGGGAACCCTGGATGGCTGTTCAGATTCTCTTTAATCCTTTTCAATAAATAAATTAACAAGACAGAATATTCCGCTCAAACCACACCTGATATATCCATTCAGCCTTCCCACACATTTAATACCTTCCAGTGAGCTGGAACAGAGTTGCCAGGATTTTGTGTGCTCAGAACCCTAAAACTGAGGGCAGCAAACTCCAGTACCTCAGGATTGAGAGCCTGCCAGTCAAGGCAAGAAAAAATACGCTCCTATATTTCTTCCCACAGCAATTGATCCCAGTATGCAGAGCACTTCATCTTCTATCTTTTGTCATATAGAATTAATCAACCCCAGCGAGCAGAATTTTGCTCTTTACAACCATATCATCCATTAGGACTTTAAGCTTCCCCTCTGATTTTAGCAATTGCAGCCTGTTTCAATGCAAATGGTAA
Source organism: Pachyramphus minor (assembly GCA_013397135.1). NCBI lineage: Eukaryota > Metazoa > Chordata > Aves > Passeriformes > Tyrannidae > Pachyramphus > Pachyramphus minor. Next base: position 60,766 of record VYXB01007428.1, on the reverse strand, counting down.
GAGCTGCTGTTAAATCACACACTACTTTGTGGATACATTACACAACCTTATATCTATTTTCCATTTTAGTGACAGCCTGCATAGCAGTTTGGGGAAGGCATTTGAAANCATCCATCCATCCATCCATCCATCCATCCATCCATCCATCCATCCATCCATCCAAAATGGCATTTCCCCCCCTTTTTCACTTAGTAGTGACTCAAGACTGAAAAAAATCTCCTGCTATGGACAGGAGAGGAGCCAGAACGAGGAACATGACACGGCCACTATTTGCAGGACTGTGCCAAGGTCAGGAGTGGGGTCTGCAGGACACCCTGACTACTGTCTCTTCCTTTACTGAGCCAGAAGAAAAGGCAGCTTTTCCTGACTTCTTGCTGCTTTTTGAACTCACTTGTGAAGCAAGACCAGGAATCAAGACCTTTTTTATCTGTTGGTTCTTGTCATATCCTGCTGCACAGAGGGGCACAGGGAGGTGGGTGCACTGGGAACAAGGATCCCTGGGGACTGTCACAGATGTCAGCTCCTCCAGGGCTGCTCAGCAAGCAGGAGATGAGAACAAGCAAGCTGATGAGAACAGCCCATGAGCTGCAGTCACTCCCACACCAGGGCTGGGCTCAGCCTCCTCTGCCCCAGGGGACTGTGTCCTGTCACCGTGTCCCCACCAGCTGCCCTGACTCAGCTGACAGAAAGGGCTGGTACCAAACCCACTGAAATAACAAAACAAAGCCACTGACACCCCAGAAAATGAAAACTGCAGACCATTCCCAGCTTTAATTCCTTTCTTTTTTTAAAGTGGCATCCTCTGGAGAGGGACTTCTCACAAAGGCAGGGAGTGCTATGACAAGTGGGAATTACTTAGACCAGATATTATGAAGAAATTCTTTACTATAATGGTGGGGAGGCCCTGGCACAGGTTGCCCAGAGAAGCTGTGGCTGCCCCTGGATCCCTGGAAGTGTCCAAGGCCAGGTTGGATGGGGCTTGGAGCAACCTGGGCTGGTGGAAGGTGTCCCTGTCCATGGCAGGGGGTGGAATGAGATGAGCTTTATGGTCTCTTCCAACCCAAACCCTTCTGTGATTCTATGACTCTCATTCTGAAAACCACTTTACTAGAGAGACATTGCTACTTCCCAACTGTATAATCCTCCCTGGAATCAGAGTCACTTCTATTTCACCAGAACACAACCAGGCAGACTCAGTTGCTTACAAGCCTGACTTAGTGGTGTTTAAACCCTCCTTAGTACAGCTTTAGAAAAGCTCAGTACTGAGCTGCCTGGAGCCCAGCACCAGTGCACTCACACCCAATGCAAAGCAGAGCATCCCTGTGAGAGCCAGGCTGGGGTCCTGCCTGCCCAGCACCTGCAGGCAAACAGGTACTTTCCCCCTGTGCTTTCCCACACCACTCACTTCAAATTCATAACAGGGCTGGCGCAGAACTTCACAAATAGATGAGAAAGAATTTTGTCACAGGCAAAGCGTGATTTTCCAGGGCTGGAAAACATTATGCAATCCATAGGAGTGCAGAGATAAGGGAGTCAGGTATCACAGAGAGCACTGGATGTGTTTCACAGGCTTCAGCACTGCAGATGGAGGGGAGGGGAAACCAACTGCGAGGCTTCCTGATTGAAAACACCTCGGGAAACAATAGGCTATTTAGTTTTAAATCTTGCCTGACACATTCTACTCCATGCTTTAATAAAGCCTACAGGAAGACTTCATTTTCCCCCCTGTATCCCAAAAATAAACACAAATCAACTGATGCATTCAAGTCTGACAGAAATATCCTTGAACTCCAACTTATCCAAACATATCCATTCATTTCCCTAGCTGCTGCCTCAGGGAAACAGTGTTCCTCAAGCCAGGTGTTAAGATGCCAAATGCAAAGTGAATTAACCAGGAAAAAGACTTTTATCATACAATCACACAATGCTTTGGGTGGGAAGGGACCTTAAACATCATCTCATTCCAGCCCCTGCCATGGGCAGGGACACCTTCCACTAGACCAGGTTTTTATGATGGAAAAAAACCAGCTGTGGCTCATGGTGTCTGCTGGAAATGTTTTATTTAGAATTCAGCATGTCCAGAGGGTGTACAAGGTAAACATTTTCTACTGAACACCTCACTTGCTACCATTTCAGGCACCACTGACCCTCTATAAATTCTGCTTCCCCTTAGTCCTTACTACATATGGATTTATTCTCACATAGCGAACAATGAGTTTCCAAAACACATCTTTTTGAATCTCAGTGTATATTGTTCATAAGATACCTAACAACAAAAGCAGCTTCAGATTTCAATGTAAAGAACACCAAGGAAGAGAAGACTGAGAAAACCGGGAGGGGATCTCCTCAACACACACAAGTATCTCAGAGGTGGGTGACATTCCAAACCCACCCGGATGCATTCGTGTATAACTTGATGTAGGTGACCATGCATTGGCACAGGGGGTGGACTGGATGATCTCCAGAGGTCATTCTGAATTTTGTAAATAGCTATTCCCAACCACCATCTTTCTCTTCCTACCTTCTAGCTGAACCTGACAACAAGAGGATTCACAAGATGCTTTTCAAATGATAAACACATTCCTTACACAGATCAGCCCAGCACCACCAGTGAGTGTGATCTGGCTTCTCCCCAGTCACTGCTCACCAGGCTGAGGAGGAAGGTTTAATTGCCCCCTCCTCTTCAGTGACATCTCTTAGCACCAGGTCTTTAGCTGGATAAGGACAATTAACACTTCTCAATTCAAACCTGACAAGCCCAAACCCTCCCCAGCCTGAACCTTACTGAAGAATGAAAATCAGCTCTTCTTCCCCACAGCCTCTTGCTTGGGGTCACTCTCAGAATGACACTTGCACAGTAAAACACCACTGCATGGACAGCTACTGATGTTTTCAGAAGCTGATGCAATACAGGGAGTGAATTACAAAGTCACTGTCAGCTGAACCCAACAGCAAAAATCAGGTCCAGATCCATGAGACAGAGCCCAGGCTTTTGTTACACTGCTTTTCCTGCAGAAATCTTTACTTTCTGCCATTAATTCTACATTTAATCGTGGCAAACCACAGTCCCAGCAAACAACCCAAGATCTTCCCATTTGCTTTCCAAAGGTGAAACATATTTGTTGTTTTGTATAATTTTAAGCAGCTACAGGGATTCTCCTCCTGCAACAGAGATGCCACTCCAGGTTCCCAGCCACATGGAGACTGGCACTGTCCCCACTCCTGTTTACAGCATGACTGTGTGGCAGCACTTGCCACTTCCAGTTCCTGGTGGCAAACAGAGTGCAAATCATAAACAACCAGGGGCTGGGATGTGGGCTATACATTTGATTTCAAGTTCAAAGCCAAGAGTGTCGGAGGTGGAGGACTCAGATCTGTGTTTCTGCATCAAAGCATGAAAATATTTTGTCTAGCTCACCTCCATCTTCACATTCCAGCACAAGTTTCACTTGGGTGTGAAAGATAAGATGTGAAGAACATAAGGAATCCCATCTTTTTCACATATATTATCAGAGCTTCTTGTTTTCTTGAAGAGAACAGGAGAGAGGCACGATCCCTCTTGGCTGTTGTTCAATGTGATTTTGAAGGAGGGCAATATCAGTGACTGTATTCAAAGAACCCCAGAATGGTTTGGGTTGAAAGGGACTTTATCCAGTCCCATCCTCTGCCAGGGGCAGGGACACCTTCCACCAGCCCAGGTTGCTCCAAGCCCCATCCAACCTGGCCTTGGACACTTCCAGGGATGGAGCAGCCACAGCTTCTCTGGGCAACCTGTGCCAGGGCCTCCCCACCCTCACAGGGAAGAATTCCTTCCTAATATCCAATCTAACCCTTCTCTCTGGCAGTTTAAAGTCATTCCCCCTTGTCCTGTCACTCCAGGCCCTTGTCCAAAGTCCCTCTTCAGCTCTCTTGGAGCCACTTAAGGCACTGGAAAGTGCTCTAAGTTCTCCCTGGAGCCTTCTCTTCTCCAAGTGGGCCCTTGATTGCTTGAGGTGACCTCTGCCAATATGGTCAAATCAGTCTGATACCTACAGGCATTACAAGAAAACAAACCTCTCTGGGTGCAGGCTGCAGAGAGACAGAGTGCAGTTCTTAGCAAACATCCCACCTGCAGGATGTGATGGAAACAGAGGTACATGGGAAGCAACCCCTGAACCACACAGGGGTGCTGGGAAACACCCTGACTTCACCACTTAGAAACAAAAAACAGTGGAAAAAGCAAATCAAAGCATGTACTTTTATCAGCAACTTACAGAAACAGGTTATCACGTAGAGGGTGGAGGGGGAAAAGGTGTCAGATCAGCAAATTCAAGGCAGGTATTCCCAGCTTCCACAAAATACCCTTTTTTTACAATAACAGAACAAGGGGGAATGGTTTTAAGATGAAGAAGGGTAAGTTTAGATATTAGAAGAAATTCTTGGCTGTGAGGGTGGGGAGGCCCTGGCACAGGTTGCCCAGAGAAGCTGTGGCTGCCCCTGGATCCCTGGAAGTCTCCAAGACCAGGTTGGACAGGGCTTGGAGCAACCTGGGCTGGTGGAAGGTGTCCCTGCCTGTGGCAGGGGCTGGAATGGGATCATCTTTACATTCCCTTCCAACCCAAACCATTCTGTGGTTCTATCAAAATGATTAACCCTGCCACAGACTGAAGGTGACCAACACAGAAGCAAAAGCAACACAGACTGGTCAGATCAGAACTTAACCCCCAAACCAGGCCACGTGAAAGTCTTACAAAGGTCTTAATATTCCTAACACAGAAACTATAAGAAGCCTGGCTGCACACCTGAATACACACCAGCAAGGGATCGACAGCAGGAGGAACACTTTGTACAGGAACACCAGCTGGAAGCACCTAAGCCAATATTCTGAGCCCAGCAAACCTCTCACACACATTTACTTCCTTTCCTGCCAAGGGAATCTTAAGTGCATTTCTACTTTCTCATCTCAAAAGCAGAGGATAATCAAATCAAGCCCTGAGCTCCTTTCTTATCCCAAGATCAACCTGTGAACACTCACACAAAAAATTTAAAATTCTTCTCCAGTGAAGGAATTGCAGAGGACTGAGGATGAGAAGTCTCTTGTCCATCCTCCTGACACAACATTTGGCCTATCTTTCCTCTTTCACACAAACACCCCTAAATCAAACTTTACCTTTCTATGTTGATCTTTGGTCCTTTCTTTTTGGCCTGGGTCTTCCAATTTTCAGACTTAGGGCAGAACTGAAAACATCTCAAACCCCAAATACCCGTGAATAAAATGTGAGAGTGATCATGCTTTGCTAATCATCAAACAATCTGATTGCCTGTACCAAGTTCGACCATTTCTTGGCTTTGTGTGTTAAAACTATGACTCCGAGAGCAGTTTTTACAGCTGTCTCTCAAGTTAAACCATCAAGTTGTCCCAACTTTGGATTTTTCTCACCAGAAAGATAAAAAAACCACTGTATGGAGTAAGGGAAGGGTGAAAACAGGCTGTGCAATTTTCAAGCCCATTTTCCTTTTTTTTTAAATTAATACCTTCAGCCTTTCTTCCAGCATAATTCCCAAAAATACAGGTTGTCCAGTTGCAAAGATTTTGAAAAATGCTACAAGTCTAATTCAGCCTTAAAAAAGAGAAGGGAAGCGAACCCAGCCCCTCATTAATGCACTCCTGCCATAAATAAGAGGACAAGAAATTCCTCCTGAAGCCAATGTACAGAACCTTGTTTCAATGCTCTAAGTAACAGCAAATAAATCTACCTGAACTGCTTCAGCCAGCAAAAAAGCCAAGTTGCTCCTGCAACATTCTTGCAGAAAAATGGTCAACTTTGAGCCAGACAACAGAGTGGAGAAAATAAATGTTTATATGCAAAATATTTGCTTGGAATTTAGTAATTAAGATGCTGTCTTGAGTATTAGTATTTATAGCAAGAGGGAACATATTTTCCTGAGCAGCTCTGCAAAGGTAGACAAGGTTGAAGTTCTCATGAATATTGCTCAGCTGGGATTTGCAGAGTTCACTGTTCCTGCTGGAACAGTGGGATAAAGGGGAAGGATCCAGGCCCTTCCATGGGGGTGGATCTGGGGACGTGGAGAAGGGGAGGACAGGTACCTGAGCAGCACAGAAGCCAAGTCTGAGGGGTGAACAGCCACTGCTCCAGTCCCAAAAATCTATCTGAATCTTCCTCTTCTGCATCTCAACTAGATACGTTTTACATCACCTAAAACTTAAAGGATCTATTCTGTGTTTTCATAGGAAAAAGCCATTCAATTCCCCTAAACCCAGGAACTCCTAATCCTCACATAACATACTCCTCCTTCCCACCCTTGCTGGAAAGTTCCTGCTCCCTCCCTCCCTCCCTCAGGGGCACGAGGCACGTGCTTTTCCCTCTAAAGGAAATATTTCATCAGAAAGACACTGCTGATGGTTTCCTCTTGAATAAATCCTGCACCTGATTTTCCAATGTCCTGGGGAGAATCCAAAGTCAGAAGACATCTGAAAATCTTCCATCACCTTGGAGAAACAACATGGTTTGTTCCTCAGGACATAACTGCTTTAGAGCAAATACCTGGGATAGAGTTTTGCAGACACATTAGATGCTACATGAATAAAATCCCATTACTGTTGTAGAGGAGGTCAACTCCAATCAGGTTTGCCACAGTAATCTGGTTTATTCACCTGAACTGTATTTTCACAGAAGCCAGAGGCTGTAAAATGCACAGTGCATAAAGCAAGTTAAAAATTCCAACCAAAGAATGTTCCTTTTTTTTTTTTTTTAAAGTGAGTTCCCACGCAAAGGTGTCTCTGAGCTATCTATTAGCTCAAAGTGAGCTACACCTCATTGAACAACTAAACACTCTTGGTAGAGGGAGAAAACACACAGGAACCTGAGTGCAGAAACCGCATTCCAAAGTCAGGAGCTGAAGCAGTGCTCCAGTGTAGCAGCATCAGTGGAGGCACCTACTCAGCCAGGACATGGGAAAGAAGTCAGGTCAGACAGGTTGTTCAGAGGACAAAGCCTAAAAACCAGTGCCCACGAGCCTCTTGCCCACTGGAAAAAATACTGGAGGGGAAAAAAAATACACCATGACCCAGAGCCTTGTGTGATGTTCTGTTCGTAGCTGCTCTCTCTGGGCAGAAATGCTTCTATTCTTTGTGTCTCTGCATCCCACCAGACTGGGAACAGAACCACCACCATACAGCGTCCAAATACTTCTCTTCCCATCCCATACATCACATCCTGGCTGTCCTGAGTGCTGTTACCTCACTCACTCAGAGTTACTGACCCAGGGTATAGCCTGGTATTCTGGAAGCTTCGGGGGTCTCTGCTCATCTCTGCACAAAGTGGTGCCTCCATCACTTGAGCACCAACTTGAGCAGAACAACTGCAAAAGCAGCTTGATTCCACAAACACTGAGATCCATCTGTCTTTAAATACAACTACTGGTCAAATAAGTGGGACACACTTCCAAATGGGCAACTCAGGGACCCACAGCAGCAAAGGTCTCACCCAGCAGGCAGAGCACAGGCTGATTCGTTGTGTTCACACAAGGACAAACTAAAGCCAGCCTCAGACCCTTCTCCCCATGCCACATTGATTTCTGGGTTTGATTCAATTTGAGAAAATACAGGCATTCACTCAAACACCGACTAGCACAAAAATAACAGTATTATGTGCATTCTGGTCCATTTTGCATTGCAAGGGTGATTTTTTTTTTGGCTGTATTATTTTGTTTTCTGACGGCGCAGTGTGGAGACCTCATGAATGAAAAGTGGACTGTTAAGATTTTTAGATACCTCTCAACTCCAATTCTGGCCCTATGGTCCTGTAATCAACTTCCAATCCACACAAAAACAAATAAACTGCACCTTAACAAATGTTTTGCAAAACTCTTGGCATTGTACACTTGCTGTACTTCATTGCATTTCCATGCTCACACAGGAGTGAAGAAAAGATACTTGTCTGTTCCTTTTTTAATAGTCTATTGGATTTTCCTGTTACTTCATCTGTAGGAATATAGTCAACCATAAATTGAGTTCATTGGAGAACCCATTACATTGGTTCAACCTCCTTTTCTTTGCTGCCCACACCAGCAGCAATATTCCAAGGAGACTTCACTCCACTGCTCTCCAAATTCCTTGTGATGCCCCAAAGATTCTTTGAATTTCTTTAAATGGCATTAAAAGGCATTAGAGTTAAGAGTCCCAAAAGACAAAATTTAAAATAGTCCAATTTATTATTCCAACTCCCCTCTTAGAATAATCTTGCTCTCCTTCCCTTTCACTAATGAGCTGTAAAATCAAGCACTGAGCTGTCAGACTGGTCTGACTGGCCCCACCTCTGCTTTATAAATAAGGAGCTGAATCTATAAAAACCACACCTCAGCTCTTTTGAGATGCTACCATACCCCATTTGAGTCCTCCACCCTGGGGAGGATCTTTCTTGGTGTCCACGAGCACCACATGGACCAAGTCTGCCCTTTTTGGTGCAACGACCTCCATTCCCTCCCTCCCCCACACAACTCCTGAAGTGTTTTGAGGGGGCACAAGTAGAAGAAAACAGGTTTTCTCCTGGGTGACACTGTCACCCAGGGCCAGGGAAAGCCGTGGTGCCAACACCACATCCCTGCCAGCTCTGGACACGGGGCTGGAGTGGGTGGCAGAGGCAGAGCAGCAGCGCCTTGATGAGCAACCAGAGCAAGCCCAGAGCTTTTAACATGTCATGGTGAGGAGGTGAACAAGGTTAATTGCTGCAGATGTAGGCTCAGGCTTTGCATGCTGGGAATCACAGAATAAAACTGAGCCTGAAAGGCTCAGGCACTGTCCAAAATGTACTTCATTAGGTTTCCATTAAAAAGCACAATTAGAGGGCCACAAAACAAGAAACCCTGGACATTTTCTCTGATGAGGAAGAAAAATATTTCCTCCCTCTTTATGGCATTTCTTTTAGCACTCTCTCCCACACTGTCCCACCTCTCCAATCACTGTAACCCTGATCCTGCCTCCCACACTGCAGTGACTGCAGCAGGGCAGCAGGAGCAAAAGGCAGAAGAGCCCCCTCAGGCTCTGAATGTAGACATCTGCAACCCCAGGCAAGTATGTAAAGGACATTTAGTCCCAGTGATTCATGCAGCAAATCATTCTAATGCCACATTCCCCTTCATCCACCCAGAGCACACTTTCCAAACCTTAACACCATTTATTTATTTTATTTTCCCCTGCTCTGGATGTCTGACATTCTGCAGGCAATTTTAAAGGTGACTGAGAAAAACAAGCCAGCCAGGATAGTTAAATTTGCTGTGCAGTGGTTTGCACCTGCATAAAAAATATTCCAGGGGAAGGAAGTAGGATAGGGGCTTCCACATATCAAAATGGGTAGAGGATGTACCCATTCCTGCAGGACCCACAATACAGACTTCAAAAGTCTAAAAGCCAACATTAAAAAAGGGATGTCTATTTGTGGTCAAGCTTGAGCTGTAATTTCAACAAAGAAAAGCCCTTGATCAGTGCAAGCCTGTATTTTCTGATTGTCTCAAGTGATTCATGGTTTCAACCTCAAAGCCTAGAGTAGTTCAGCCTCAAAGAACATAAAAATAATTGCTTGTTATTGGACATATCAAAGCTGTGAATAAGGTATTTTGTGCCAGGCTCTTCTAGCCTGACTTCAAGATTTTACAGACCCTTGATATGAGTTCTCCAAATCTGGTAAATCAGTTGAAGATGGCAACAGATTTCAAACGAGAAGCGTAGAAATATTCTGTTTACCCAGACCTAAAATGTAAATAAAATACCTTCAGGTGGCTGCTGCCTAAACTTAGCCCCCCCAAAAACATCAGGGCATTTTATAGCAGGAGAAAAGATCCTTTGTTGACATTTTCAGCTTCCTACAAAGTATATTTTAAATAGACTTAGCAGCTGCTTCTGGACTTACTGTAGTATTGGAGCTTTTCACCAACAAGTATTCAGACTCTGAATAGCAATAACAAGAACATGAATTTGAATGAGACTCAGCTTAGGCTCCCACATCTAAAGCACAAGCAAGGGAGCATCAAAATGTGGCAAATTAGAGTGCAGACACCTGGCCCTGAAAAGTCACGCAGAAAACTTAGTTTATACTGCTTCGCCTTGTTTCTTATCAAAGTAATTTGGAGGCTTGAACATGAAACAGATTTATGAATTCACTGGGGAACCAGAGAGAGTCATCATACAGTAATGGAAAGGCAGATTTTTTTATTGATTCAAATTAAGGGTAATTTATTGAAAAAAAAGCCACAATTTGCATGAAAGATGTTGCTGAAAGACGCAGCAGCCTAAGTGTGTTTTGATCTGTTTTGCTCATACACACACACACAGAGCCTGTGGGTGCAGAGGAGGCAGCTCTCAGTGCTGCTCTCCAGTCATTCCTTCAGCAAAGATAAAACCAGTTGCTCATGAACCTTTGCTCTGACACAATTCAATCTTTTGGCACTTCAAGAGAAGCCTCTTCCCTCTTCTAATCTATCACAGTTCTGGTCATTCTGATCTCCTCTGTCCCTCCTAAGCAATGAAACCTAATTGTCCTCTGGCTCCTGGGAATCTCCAGTCAGTGGATTTTGTCCTTACAGGAAACATGTGGTGCCTTTGTTGCACAGCTCCCAGCCCTGGGAAACAGAAACCTGAACTATTCCATGGAGGTCAGGTTACCACAGAGAAGGTTTGAGTGTAGGTCTCAGTCCTAAAACATTGGTCTTCTCTACATCACAACCATTTGCCAAGGGAAGCCTGTTGCTTCACGGGGAAGCTGCTCAAGTCTTCCAGGTTTGGTGTTTCTCAAACCTAGACTGAATCTTCAGTGATCAACCCAGACAAATTGTGATGCTACAGAAATTACAACAGTCTGAGAGCATCTCTGGGACACCCATGTGCACACACCAACATTTCCTAAACTAAATACTTCACCTGCATCAGTGCCACATTCACTGCAGCTGGAGTGACAGTGGGACAGTGACATGGGCTGCTAATACCATCAGCAGCTAATACCATTCAGCTGGAGCACCAGTGGCACCTGGTAGGCACAGCACTGGTGATAAATAACAGTACTTCTCCAAGGAATGGTGGTTGGGCACTACCCAGGCTCCCCAGGGCAGTGGGCACAGCCCCAAGGCTGCCAGAGCTCCAGGAGGGTTTGGACAATGCTCTGAAGGACAGGGTGGGATTGTTGGGGTGTCTGTGCAGGGCCAGGGGTTGGACTCTGTGATCTTGTGCATCCCTTCCAACTGAGGATATTCTATGATTCTTTCCTCATGCTCCTCATCTGTGGCAAGGAATGAGAATCCACATGATCCCAACCCCACCAACTCCCCTGGAGCACTGGATTCCCTTCCCCAGCCCTTGACACAAGAAACCCATTTCTTCTGGAGCTCACCACTACAGCCCATCCAGGAGAAAATCTGTGAAAAAACCAGCCAGGGAAAGGTGATGTGCCTTCCCCAGGTCACCTGGCTGCTGGTACTGTGCCAGCCCAGGAGCCTTGTTATCAGCAATGCAATAAACAGGCTTTTTGTGCCTCATGTGAGGCACACACACACATTATTGATCTCTGGGAGCTAAATTTTCACAGGGGACTTAAGCCAGTTTCCATCTGCCTGTACATGCTTGGAATGCTCAGGGATTTGATGGAAGCAACTGCTCTCCCCCAGCCACAGAGTGGCTCGTTTAACACACCCCCACATCTGCATTTTTGCCATTTCCATACACACAGTTTAATACCAGAGCAGCACGTAAACAGGACTGTTAGTTTTATGAAAATCTGACTTTTGGGGGGAATTGCTTTGTGGAAAACAATAGTAAAAAAGCAGGATCCAAAGTAAATCTTACAGTGAAGGGAAAAAAAAACCCCTGCTTATTACAAGCCTAGGAAAACTGCATGAAATGCTGAGGAGCCTCTTACAAAGGCAAATTATCCCACAGCGTAGATGGCAAAGGGATCATTTACATTCCCGGTTCGTAAAAAGCAGTGATTAATACAGAGAGAGAAAATGCAAAATTTAATGAGTAACTGAAGTGTTCAAACAAACTGCCAGTTTAATAAAGCAGAATGACAGGGCCAGAGTGTTGGGAATAAAATCCCAAGGCTCTGTTAACAGAGAGAAAATTCATGGATTGAGTGAGAAGAGGAAAAGGTGATTTAACATCAAAGGGAATAATTACCCTACCTATATATAAGAATTAGAATGAACATTTATATTGTCTTTTCTTCCCCCGCTCTGAGTATCTCCAAAAGCCTTATTTATTTTAGTTTACATGCTTAGCTAATTAAAACTTTAAAATAATATAAATTTTTATGGGCCATTTCTGGAGAAAAACAGCATAACTTAAACCAGGCCCAGGCACTTTGAATATTGCATCAAGGTCCTATTAGTTTTCATGGTGCAATAAATTTTTTTAAAAATTGCCTCCTGCCGATCTAATTATGACCTTATTTTTAAGCAATTTTTAAAAATTACAAGTGTTTTGCAGACTTCCATTCTTAGTGGCTTGAATTTAATATTAAGTTGCACTGAAGCTGGCAAAGAAAACACCAAAAATTGTCAGCTGCTGCAAAGGGGAAAACCTTGCTGACGTCTGTGGGAGCTGCTCTGTGTGCAGAGAACCCAACCTCTGCACGAACAGCCTCACAAAGCCACTCCTTCTCCAAGTGCCAGGCTGCATCCAACTCATCTCCTGTCTCCCTGATGTCCCTGCAGGCCAAATGTGACCTGTTAGCCTTTTTTTACCCCTTTTCTCTGGATTGAGTCACACAAACCCAACGTGAGCAGCACATTACGAAGGGCCAGGGAAGCACAGGATGCAAAACCAGAGCACCGGTTGTGCAAGGCTGACAACAGCTTTTCACTGACAAGTTTTTACTGCTCACAACATGCAGCTGAAATGTCCATGAACACGGCAGGCCAGCTCCCTCCAGAAGTATCAGTTTCCACAGGTACTTCTCACAACTCCATCTACCTTCCCAGATGACGTCCACCTACTACATACAGTCTATGAACTATCATCACTATGAGATCCAGAGAGAGCTACTATGAATAACCTGCATTCTGCAATGTTCAGCTGACTGCTGGAATGAGAATGGAGAGCCAGCTCAAAGCCCAGCATCGTACAGGTCAAGATGCCCTGTGAAATCAAACCCATCACAGAACAGCTTGACCGCGAAACGCCGACGTGAACAGACGCAAGACAAGCCAGAATGACTCTGTAGAAGCTCTTCTGGGAAGGACCACTTTGCATTCACTCAGCACGTCAGCAGAACCTCAGGATACCTCCTATAATTAGGCTCTCCTATAATTAGGGTACAGCTAGGCATTTTCATTGCAGATATGTTTATCATGTTAGGAGTACGGTACAATGAGCACTCTGAGTGGGGAGAGGAGTAATGGAAGTACAAGAGCATGAGCCACACTCTGACACAGAGTCATTATTTCATAGTCCTTGATGTCTGCACGACCTGCTGCTCACAGAACTCATCTGCAGACAGAGGACTCTTCCCACTCTCACAGCAACAAGGACGTGCTTAGTTTCAGACTCTGGGAGGTTCGTGGGCTTTTTGTTCACCCCCTTTTCGCTCTCTAGCACAGTTACTTTTAGTTTTACTATCACATTGACAAAAATCAATGAACTGAGAACAGGGCTGCTAGAAACACTTATGTTAGAGACACTTGGATATAACACAAGGTCCCACACATAGATTCTCCCTCTGCAGTGTCTGCAACACCCAAAAGAGGCTGAAGAGATGGAAACACTTCCAGGGAATGGCACTGGCCAGGGAGCACAGCTACAAACCAAGAAAAAAGGGAAGAAAAGCCAGTTTTAGTTTACAGCCAAGGAAAACTAATTATCAAACTGTAAGTCTGCCGTTATTAGATAAGTTTAGCATCATAATATTTAGAGCTTGGGTGCAGATGTACCCAGAAATTCAGTAGCCCAGGCTTCTCTTGCAGTGTATGTGTCCTGGATGAATGTGATGACCCCAGAAATCTCTCCAGAAGTCAGACTCAAGTCAAACTTAGATTTTCACATAGATATCTGCAAAGTGATTTGGGTTCTTGAGCTCCAAAACTGTATTAAGCCATCAACTGAGCTTCCAAACTTTGAAAAGGCAGGAACCCATCAGCTCTTCCATGGTCACCTCTTGCCCCTACCTCAAACGTGTGGCACTGGCCCCTGAATGCAGCAGGTTCTTGGCAGTGATGTTAAACTTAATTTAATAGCATTTATACCTAGCAAAACTCCCAATCCACTGAAGTATATTTCTCTCCAGGGACTCGAGTGGGAAAAGGAAAAGCTGTTGAACAGAAGGCAACATATCCTCCTCTACATTTAGGTCCAGGAACATGTCTGCTTGCAATGGCAAGTAGAAAAAACAAGTGCCACCTCAGAGAAGAGCTCTGTCACCTCATCTGTTACCTTCCTCAACAAACAATGGCTCTCTGAGGGGCAGACAAGGCTGAATGGGTTGTACCAGACTGTTTCTGGCTGCTGGCAATATTTATAATCACTAATTTATATGCAGAAATATTTATAAACAGTACACGTAGAGATTGTCATATTGCTAAGGGCTATTCTAACCATGTCACAGAGTACTCTGCCCAAATCCTGCATCCTTTAGGTGAGAAGAGGATGCAGAGGAAAGTGGTTGTCCCATAAATTAAAAGTTGCCCTTTTTCAGTGTGAACTCCCAGAAACATTATCAGCAGGAGCTCCCACATTTCCTGAAGGTAACTATATTAAAAATAAAATGCATCTCTATCTTCTCAAATGCCACCTTTCTCTCCCAACAGTTAATATGGAACATGAAAATTAATATAAAAAATTTGTCAATGTTTTTGTTATTATTTTATTTCACTCTCCTTATTTGAGGAGTGGGTGAGAGACATGAATTGCACATGATGCCAACCCTTGAGTGCTTCATCTTCATTTTGCTGGGAAGTCACACAACATGCAGGTCTCCTAATGGGATCAGTATTGTCCAACAGGACACTTTCTTGGTTAGGAGTGTCTGTTCTGGTTTTCTCATCTACCCTGACACAGCACATGAATTCAGACCTGTAAAAACTCTGAGATCTCCTGACCACATGGCAATTCCACCACTCTTATCCAGGACTCATCCTGCCAACAGCACAATAACACAGAGACATCAGCAAACACAAAACACAATCTCTTAACCACCTACACACAGACTGTTTGGGAGGAGTGGAAAATCCCTGCTGTCCTGGTCTGTCCAGTAAATATCATTATTGGTACAAAAAGGCAGCTTTCTCAAAAAAACAGGTGCTGTCATTCTTACAGGACATGCTGTGCACAGCCACACCTGGAGAGTATTTTATTTCTATGCTTATCTAATCTGAGACAACACTGAAACTCCTTCGTGGAACAGCAAACAAATACAGACACACGTTCAGCCTCGGCAGGTTTCGAATCGTCTACCAAAACACAGGAACCACTGTTGAGTTTATCTTTTTCTTAATTGATTAATCACAGGCAAGACTTCCACAAGCAGTGTGTGCCCCCAGCACATCATTAAGGATTATGTTCACAGATACTCTGTTTAGAGAGCACTGTGTTAAATCCCAGCAAATAATTTGGTCACAGAGATGTGTGTGGAGCCCGTTAGGAGTAAAGCTGCTAAAACAATTATGTAATGACATGAAAAAGCAGTGGGTAAACTGCACATCTTGATTCTTCCTGAGCATGAGAGCTTCACTAGGGCTTCTTTATCAGAAATGTTGCTACTGTGCTTCCCTATTAGAAATGTCAAACACACTGACATCATTTTCTTCTGGTGCCACCAAGGAGCTCAGAGTAACAAAGGAAAACACCAAGATCTCCATGCAGCAGACAAGACTGCAGCTCATCAGTGCCAGTTCTTCCCTTGACAACTCCTAGCAAACCACTGTAGCTGCAGGGAATTTCTCATGGTCCAGAAAAGCTGTTCCAAAGACCCACAAAGTCCAGGGTCTTTATTTAAACCTGTCACTAAAGCAGCTGAAAATAGATGTCCCTCTGCTGCAGCAGCTGAGATTACACAAGTTAAACTAGTAGCAGGTAACAAGGGATTTCCTCAAAACTCTTTCATAAGCAGCTTTCTTGGTACTTATTACCATGATAGAGGAGGAAAGGAGAGTCTAAGGAACTCAGCTGACAGCTCAGCAGACCTTTGCCTCAGGCAAAGCAGAATGAATTCCCCCCCTTCCCAAGTCAGTGCAATTTATAGCCCAGGGCTGTGTCTCATTACTCCTGCCCAAGCCAAGGCTGTTCCAGCTTCAGTGTCACTTGAGCAACAGACTTGTCTCCTGCTGGCACTGCTCTGAAAACTGGAGCCATGGGCTTATTTAGCTGGAAACCTGGTCTCTACTGCAGAGAGAAGTTTGGAAAGAAGAGAGAACATTTCTGGAATGAGGGACATTTCAAGACAGATTTTATAAAATATAATGAGAGAGAAAGATTGTTGAGGGGAAAGACTGAGTTACATCTACCAAGCAGCACTGTTTGCTCAGCTGCAGCATGGATGGGTGCAGCTTAATAAGCATGATAGGTTGGTGAGGATGTAGGTTTTGTCTGGATAACCTGAATAATTTCTAATTTGTCTGTGGCCTAAATAAGAAAATGGCAAGTTAATAATGCTGTATATGCTTTTTTTTTTTCTCTTCTAAATCTAATGCAAATTCAACACTGTCACAGAGACAAATAAAGTTAAACAGCTTAGAAAAACCGTTTGGCTCGGTGGAGTTGATTTTGGATTTGTTTTGAATGAAGTTTCACTTACACTGAAAGACCAAAATTTTCCTGAAATAAGGGAGCTCTAAACAGGAATTAAATTCTGTGATGACATGACCAGGCCTTTTTGCAGGTGTCTAAAGAGAAATATCTCTCACTGCCTCAAGACTGTATCTTCACAGCATCTCCTTTTTTCCAGCTCCAGAAGAGAGAAGCTGAGTCCAATATTGAAGGGGGCATCACATTAGCAAGACAGTTACTCACTCCTCCTTTTTTTCAGATTTTCAGGGTTCCTACAGCTCTCTGATCACCACTGCTGGTTCTGTCATTCACCCAAGCTCCCTTGCAGCCAACAGCCTGGGCACCTTTCTCCTAAAGCACCACTGGTTTTCCACTGGATGATTAGGAAAACAAAACAGGGCTGGCTGATGCTGCTACGCTCTCTAATTCTGATTTTGAGGTGATCTGTGCTCCCTTCCTGCTTGTTTGCAGGAGTGGGAGGGGAAGCCAGGAGCTCTCCTGGTTTGTGCCTTGGAGCCAAACAAGGAATTCCCTTGCCCAGCAGGATCTGCTCCCAAGTGCAGGGAATGTCCGGGGGACAACCCATTTCATGGTCCCATAAAGCTGACTGAAACATGATTACATGTTTCATGGGCTTCTTTCTTCTGAGATTCACCAGCTGCCTGCACCTCTCAGGAACAATTACTACTGCAGGTGACTCGGATTGCAGCTGGGATGGACCTTGGTTTCAATCTTATCAGGGAGTTTCAGACATCTGGGGTACAAGACTGGAGTTAATTGCACCAAGTGTTACACAAAAGCAGTAATTTGAAAGAAGTTATCTCCTATTGACAGGAAAGAGCTGGTGAACAGGTTAGGGAACGATCCTCCCCCCAGTGTTGGAAAACTAAAGAACTGAAGAATGTGTTTTAGGACCAGATGAATGGGGACATTTTCCATCTTAAAACTCGGTTTAAGCCAGGCAATTATTGCACTTACATCCCTCCCCAGCCCTCTAAATTTCATCCAGGAAATGGGCGGTGGCAAAGGACTTTCATTTTTCCATTCCTGTACTACTTCTTTGGGGAAGAAGGTTAAGGGAGAGTTAATCAGCATTTTTGCAAGTTATATTTAAGGCTGGCAACACGTGAAAAGACTAAAAGCCCTGAAGAATAAAGTCCTTTAATTTAGTCACAGCACAAGCCCAGCATGGCTGGTAACAGCACAAAAAGCCAGAGCGCAGCTATTCATTAGGAGTGAATATGGAAGTTAACCCAGGGAGACCCTGGGAATAAAAGAGGCCCATTTGCTCCCTGCTCTATTTCCTGAGAGCCACGTAAAGAGGGCTGCAATTAAACCTGAACACAAACACACACAACACATACCCAAGGCAGCACATAACATGGTCCTACACTCAGTCTTGACCAGGCCCAGCAGGGCTGAGAAGTCTCATCTACTCTTCTCCTTGCTCAGATTCTTTCTTCCTGTTCATAGTTCCTTGGGATGTTATTGCTTTGTGTTTTCTATAAATAAACCCAAGTTTAATGTCTATGAGAAAAGGAGGAAGAATGGAGTAGGTAACAAAGCAATTGGGAGAGCCTCAGTAATGTATTCAGGCCATTAAGGATTTCATTAAGTTTACTAAAAGGTCATTAATGATAAAATATCTCCTTTTATTTTACCTACTTTCTAAACATTATAGTCTATTCTGCCATTCAAGCTTGCACCCCACTGACATTAATTAGCATGCTATATATTAAGGAGAGCTTTTAATGAGCTGTTATTTCATATGATTTTATTGGAGAGGCTCATTGTTCAGTTTAATAGCAGGAAATGACAACTATAGAAATTGCTTTGATAGGACTGCAGCATTGAGGGGGTTATTCAATCTCCATACTTGTTCCTCAGCCCTTTTTTGGTGCTGGAAGCACTGCCTGATGCACCTCATTGCTGATCTGCCACACTACACAGGATGTAGGGAAAGTGTGGGCAGGAACAACTCCCCTGAACCAACACAATGGAGCAGCAACTCCATCCCATACCAGCTGCCTGTGTTGGCCACCAGAAAGTAAGAGAAGCAAGACCCACGTCGGTATAAAATGGTTTTGCCACATTTATAGCTCACATATCAGTCTTAGCTGTTACTGCAGTGGATAATTGTAAGATCATTCATTTTTAGTCACTTAAGATACCCATTTGTGTCTCACACAAATCAGCTCTCTGCTTCATAGAGGGGTTTGGGTTGGAATAGACCTTAAAGATCGTCTTGGTTCAACCCCCTGCCGTGGGCAGGGACACTTTCCACTAGACCAGGTTGCTCCCAGCCCTGTCCAACCTCACCCTGAGCTGCTTTTCAATATTTCAGACAAAAGCAGGTGAATCAAAACCAAAAGTAAGTTGTTCTCCCTGTGCTGAGGTTTATCAGCCACCAGGAGCCTTCTGAAAGCCTTCCCACCCTCACTGCCAGCGACACCACGCCGAGAGCAGAGATCAGGAAAGCCAGCAAGGAACAGGGAGGGCAAAAGGAGAAGGAAAAAGGGAGGCAAGGGACTCCAAGTGACAGAAACTGGTAAATGAGGAAAATAAACCCAACCCAAACCCATCCTGTCCACTGGATGGCAGGATCACAAAGACTGGCTCTAAGACACACACACAAAGGGCAGCAATGAGGTTAACATCCCACAAGGAACCAGACATATTATACATACACATATGTATCTATACCCTTTTATAAGGTTATTTTTTACCCTTATTTTATAAGGGTGTTTATTTATTTTATTTATGTACACCCTTTTTATAACCCTTTTAAAGGCAATGCAAAGATCACCTTACTGGCTTTTCCCCTTTTATGCAGTTCCTCAGTTGCACCCATTAAAAGGATAGAGCCACCACCACATCTTATATATTTGCTCATATATATATATATATATAAAAAAAATAATTCAATCTTATATATTTGCTAAATGAAATGATACTGAAGATAAAACAGACCCCCAAAAAATAATCTAGGGAAAAAATGCAAACATGTATCTGCAATTTGCTTTCAACTTGGCAAGCTACTACATTTTGGTAAGCAAAATACTGTAAGATCTGAATATAGAGCTGCTAAAAAGGTTTATATTATTGTAACTGCACAGGTACAACTGCACATGAAAAGATTAAATTGAGGAAATGGGATTAAGAACGAGCAATACAGAGAAACAGCATGTCTGGGAGAAGAAAGAATATATGACCAAATTGTTGTTTTTTTTTTTTCTGGAAAAGAAAAGAAAACATCAGAAAGCAGAAAGACAAGATGCTGACGCATCTACAAAAGCACGTTTTAAATTTGAACTTCATTATAAGAAAGAATAAGTTGGGGATTTTTTTTTTCCAGTTCTTATAATTTACTTTAGCACAGAAACAACACATGCACACTAAAATAATTCAGTTCCTTCCTTAAAAAAAGAAAAAAAAGTGTTGTTGTAGCCAAAATCTTCTCATTTGCAAGGGATTTATATCACTGCAAGTCTATTGGCTTCAAAAGAACAATAAAAAGGTAATCAAAGAAATTGTTG
Source organism: Pachyramphus minor (assembly GCA_013397135.1). Classification (NCBI taxonomy): domain Eukaryota; kingdom Metazoa; phylum Chordata; class Aves; order Passeriformes; family Tyrannidae; genus Pachyramphus; species Pachyramphus minor. Next base: position 40,483 of record VYXB01007428.1, on the reverse strand, counting down.
TGCTCAAGGGACCGTATTACGCTTTTATTTCTGAAGAGCTTGATCGAGCAATTTTTTTTCAAACAGTGGATTCATTCTATTTATAACACAAGTATCTACTTACCTGGAGGTTGTTCATACATTTTAAAAACCCTGACATCTCAGTTTCTCAAAAAACCCTCTCATTTTCTCCCCAAGATGTTCCTGGAAACCAAAGGATTTAAAAGAGCATCATTACCAACTGCTCCCAAGTTAAGTATATCTTGCAAGCAACAGCCAGTGAGCAACAAACAATTAAGAATCCTGTATAATTTAAGAAGTTTGTTCAAAAGCTCTTTGAGGTGTTTATCCAGAAAAGCATCCCTAATTAGGAAAGCATTTAAACATTTCCTTAAGTTCAAGGCTGTGTTAGAGTAATTGGGACAGGATGGAGAGAACAACAGCAATAAGGTGTTTCCAGCCCTTTCCAACAGGGTGTAACACCTGAGTAAGGAGGACCCTGCATCTGGAGCATCCTCCTTGCTGCTGCCCTCCTCAGCTGGAGGAGCAGGAGCTGAGCCATCACCCTGGGGCAGAGCAGAGCCTAATTCCTGTCAACAGCCTAATTCCTGTCACCTCCTCACAACAGCCTTAAATCTGAAACTTCAACTGGCTTCTATCCTCCCGTGGCATTTTGCGTTTCCAAACGTGATGGGGAAGGAAAGTTATCCTGTTCCACCAGAACAACAACTGCATCTGTTTCCTTCTGGATTATTGCTCACAAGTAAGTCAGGCTTTCCTAAGAGCATCAGAGGAGGCACCTTAAATGAATGCCCTGTGTGTGCCAGGGGGGTCACTCAAGCACACACTTGAATTCTAGTGCTGACAGGGAGCTTCTAAACCATATTACTTTATAAAACAGGGTGGGGAAAGAGCTCTCCATGGGATGCTGCTGGTTAGAAAAAAAATAAAATAAAAACATGTTTCCTGTGACCTGGTGATCCTCAAATTCTACGGGAAAGCCGTCTCACCAAGCCCTGCCTCATCTCAGAAACATCTGTGTCTGACACAGCATCCCAACCTGCTCAGCAATGCTCAGATTTATTGTCCTTCTCAGTTGCCAAGAAATGATAATAAATCAGTGCAATCAGCACGTTCATCTCCCACATTCTGGCCTGAATCCTGATTAAGTGGAGCCCAGAACACTGGCAGCATTAACCAACCTGCTCCCCAAGTGCTCAGTAAATACTCCAGTCAGCAAGCATGTAACAAACCATTTCTCCTCGGCCAGCCCAGCTCTCTTCCAGGGCAATTCTGTGCTAAGAGCCATTAAGTGCAGGACTAATTTAGCTGGGGGGATGTGCACAGCTTCCCTCACATGTCACTGCAAGGGTGACACAGCCCACTACAGAGCTGACAGAGTTTCAAACTTAAACAGATGATACATGGCCCACTGCTAGTTTAGATTATTAAAGAACTCTAATTCAATACAGTCCAGATCAGTAAAACCCTTATTCTTCACATAATTGACTTTCATGGACTGTGGATAAACAATATAGAGCAGTACCAGGCACTGTATAAATCCAGTGTCACAGGAAAACAGCGTTACTGCTGCAGGTGAATAATTTCCAGTGGCATCAGACTGCACTGGCAAACGCCCCTACAGATGACTGATGAGGCTATGACCCAACAGACCATCTTTAATTGATCATTTCCTGGGGTTTGAGCACTAAACAGCATCTCCTTCACGATCTCCTGATGTTCAGCTCACAGCAGCAGCAGCTGCGTGCGGCGGGGCCGTCCTTCCGTGCACACACACTGAGCTGAAGTGAGAAAGCTCCATCCCAGGAGGATCCTGCATCCACAGAATGCAACTGAGAAGCTGTAACATGATGGATTTTCATGGGAACATTCAAAGCCACTTCTCACTGAAGGCAATTTCCGAGAATTGTCATCTTTCCACTATTTCGACTGTGGGGCTTTATATAAATTGGTCGCAAGGTTTTGTGGTTGTTGCTTTGCTTCTTGTGGGAGCCATTTTTCTCTGTAGCCAAAAAAAACCCCCTAAGAGCGCTTTTACATAAACAAACAAATGACTAAGCCAAGTCGAGCTCCCACCTCTTTCAGCTTTTTTCCAGGAAACCTTTTTTGGCAAAACCTTTTAGCAGGAAAGATTTTATCCTAGAAATGTCAGCCTTCCTGAATAGCTTAGAAAATAGCTATGAATAGAAATGCACACATATCCATGCAGCAGGTAGCTATCACACCAGATAATCCTGCTTTGTGTTATAATAAGTAAGCACTTTCAGGGGTCAAAGGTGGAAGAAATTGGTTTCCACCCTCTTGGAAATGCAGGCAGTGCATCCCACAAATATTGACCTTATGCAGGACCCTCTAAAGAGGCAGTCTGCATGTAACAACCTCTCCTGCAGGGAGAAAGTGAGTGAGGAGATGGAGAAGAAATGGCATATTGGCAACTGGAGAGATGAAGAAGGGCAGACTGCAATTTTACATGGTAACTAAGAGGATCTGTAGCCTCTGAAGTGCAATTTAAACTCAAATCCACTGGGATTAGAGGTACTAGGCTCCAAGCATCCCATTAAAGAGCTGAAATCGTATATGAAAGTCCCTTGTATTATTATTCCTGGCATCTAAATAGAGATTTACAGCATTTCAGAAACACTGACTGAGAGCACCAGCTCGTTACAAGCTGCAAATGCATCCTTATTTTTCCAACACCCATGTGGAACCCACCTGGGATTTAACAATCCTAAAGATGAGGGCATGAGATTACAAGACTGCACCTTGCAACGTTTAAAAAAGACAGTTTGTTGTTTCACCATTGCCTTTTAAAGAGCTCACTGAAAGGATTCTACAGTCTGAGAGTCATTTTTCCAGCCAAGGAGCTGAATATTAGGGATTAAATGCTGTTGTGATTGCAATACCTGTAACAGTGCCTTCCACAAGTGATGTGACAAATATTGCAGACAGGAGTGTTACGTGGGGTTTATTTTTCTTCTTCCCATTTAATGGTAAAATATTCTAGAAATGGACAATTCTAAAAAAATAGATCACAGAAAAAAAATTGTATTTACAAAGGCAAAAGGCCTTGTGAAAACATCACTAACTGAGTGCACCAGTAAGCTTTCAGCTGCCCAAAGGAACAGCAAAATGAAGATATAAATAAGTTTTGATTACTTACATTTTCAAGACGCAAGTTAGCACAAAATATCTGGGCCCACAGAAATATCTGAAGCACTTCAATTTTCATTATGGAACAAACATTTGAGACATGTCATCTAAAAGCAGAATTTAAGTGCCAAGATGGTCCATGACCTTAGATTACTTGCTTTTGCAGCCCAATGGTAGCATCAGTCTTTCTGCTGCTTGATAATGGTTTGACTTTACAAACAATTAGGAAAAAAAATTATATATAAAATCTTCTCTGCCTGTCCTTGTACACAAAGGCTTTGAAGCTGAACTCCCACACAGTGTGAGCACAATGAGCAGCACTTGATTATCAGGGATTTTAAAGCAGAGCAGCTGCTTTTTAGAACTGGTTAAAAAAAAAAAAAAAGAAATAAAAAATTCAACAAGTTGTGACGCTTTCAGTCTGCCAGGAGATGGCTGTGGGACAGGATTACTACAATATTATTAGACTGTGCCACTCACAGCTCGCTCCCACAGACAGCTGTAACAGTGCCTCCTCCATGATCATCACATGCACAACCAGCTCTGGGGAGCATTTTCCCCAACCCAAGGTACCAGCGAGGCCCATCTCTGCTGTTCAGCTGTGTTTCTGAGCACAGACTGATCATGGAAATACCTACACACCTTGAAGCTACCTGGGGACTTCAGTAAAGCTGAAAAGCTCTACCTCTGTTGCGCAGCTCATTTCCATCAGCAGCCTGTGCCTCTCCCCACTGGTTTTCCTGACAGAACAGCCCAACTGACACCTCCTAACTCACCACACACCTGTGTTATTAACACCTTCTCTGGGTTCCCCAACACCCCAGAGCAATCTGTACATCACCTTCTACACAGCTCATATCCCAACCTTTCCAACATAGTGATTAACTGACTTGCAGTTCCTGGAATTTTCCAAGTTGCCTTGAACAGGAGGTTTCTGCTCCCTGGAACCAGACTGCAATTATTTACTCATTTGAGCATCTAGAAGAAGGTTCCTTGTTTAAAACTCCAGCTGTGACTGTACCCAATGAAACAATGAATTCTCCAGCTGAACTCAGGGAGGGGTTAAACCAGTTAAAGTGCAATCTTATTTCTCTATAAAAAGGCATTTTGAAGGATAAGTATCCATCAGAAGAGACTTGCAGAAGTCAAAAAGGTTCATCAAGATCCTTCCATTTGGTTTAGGCTCTTTAGAAGTATTCAGTTTGTACAAAATTGGTGCTTCTGGATGGTGAACAACACTGCTGAACCCCAGCCCAGCTGGGGCATGGGCGGTGGGAATGCAAACTGCAGGGGCAATTTGGGTGATGTGGACATCTCTCTGGCAGGGAGCTGCAGGAATGATTAGGGACCTGAGAACAAAACAGGGCCCAGAGAAAAGCCAGTGGGATTTAAGTACAGACTTAAGTACAGATTACAGGGAAGCATTTTAGCAGTTTACAACAAATTTTTTTTAACAGAACTAGAGAGAAGATACAATATCCAGATACAACACATCAGACCTTGATGGTGAGGAGGGAACTATTATTTAGGAGGAGAAGGAGGTGGGGTTTTATTTGTTTCTATTAGGAGGGTTTGTGCCCAGGGTAATTTGAGAGACCATCACTTGTAGGAGACCTACATGTGACTCCAGGCAGCTACTCCCAGGTTCACTCAAATTCATAAAGTGTTATTACTTAATAAGTACTTTGCAGGGAATTTTTCTCTAATGAATGTTGATAGCTTTTGGGTTTCTTTCTTTCTAATAACAGTGACACAATTTCAGAGCTTCCACAGAGCTGCAAATTCATCATCACATCCCTGAGTCTCCTGGGACAGAGCAGCAGTGCCAGTGCTGGCTTCAGGATCTGTGCTCCCTGTGAGAGAGAGCTCTTGTTAAAGCCTTCTGCTTCTCCCTGGATCAGAACTGGGCCATGGGAAAGAACTGAAAACCTACCAGAGATTAACCACCAGCCTTTCTTTTCATCTTGAACCAGCAGGGCAGCTGAGCTCTGTTAAAGCAGCCTAAGCCACAATGATACTGAAAATGGCTGGGCCCTGTCTTATAAAAATGAGGTTTATCAGACAAGGGGTTTGTGATGCCAACTCATGACTTCTCTGCTGTCTGCAAGCACCATTAACAGTGTGCAGGTTCCATCTGCACAGATCCCTGTGTTCCAAGGGGAGCCATCTCCCCTGGGAATGCCCTGCCCATCTCTCCAGGTTATGTGTAACTGCTCTCCTGCATTTTTATCTCCAGCTGATGAACCTGGCTCAGGGTGCCAGGGAGAATGAGAAGGTTCTCTGTGAATTTTCACAGGTAAGAAGGGAGAGGAAAGGAAAAAAAAATTCATTCATGGCAACCTTCAGGCTCTCTGCTTTTCCTGGTGTTTCCAACACTTGGATTTTTATCCTTTTGGAGATGAGGGGGAAGAGGAGGCAGAGTTTGAATTCACCTTGACTTCTCTTTGTCTCCAGCTGCCAAATATGCACAGAGTCATTACAGAAAAGAAAGATTTGTTTGTGCCTCTGCTGAGACTTGAGCAATGATATGACTTGAGGGGCACAGGCACTGTCATGATGCATCACAACCCTGGAGGCATTAAAGTGTCTCTGTGCAGCTGCTCAGCCAGAAAAGCTACTCAGATTGCTCAAGTCTTTTCAATGAGCTGAGCCCAAGGCAATATTTTAGTAAGCAACTGCTTCTTTAAAAATTAAAAGGAGTTATTTTTACATCATTTGCATCATTTGACTTGGGTTATTTTCAATGTGTTCTGTTATAGGTCACCTGTGCTGCCAGAAAAAAACCTCACAACTAGTTCTATTCAGATTAATTCCCTTAAAATACTGACAGTTTTATTGCCTAATTCCTTGCACAGACACCTTCAAAAACCATGACATTGCAAGGGTTAGTTCTATTTCAGCACTGACAGCTGACATGCAACCTGCACACACTTCCAGGACTGTCTCAACAGTGACCAACAAAAAACAACTCTGTGCTTAGTCACAGATCCAGCCTGGCTGAAATGGCCCAAAATGAGCAAAACCAGCTTGGATATTTAGTGTTGCCATATCAAACCCAGTTACCATTTGTGAGCCAGCTGGAGACATGGCCTGAAAGTGCAGTTCCACTGAGGCCCATGAGAAAGTTTTGCCCCTGTGTGTCAGAAAATGCTGCATGAGCCTGCAGTGAGGGGTTTTTACATCACTGTAAAAGCAGAATTTTGTTTCACTCCTTCTGATCTTACAATGGTAAATGCTGAGCCCATAAGTGACACACACTCAGCCAGCACTGGTGCAACACTTTCTGCCACTTAATCAAAGTGCCTTTACCTTCTCTTGTAGGACTGTCTCTCACTTCCCATGACCTTCCAAAGCAGACCTTCCTTTTCCACATACTTGGTTTTACCCCCCATCAGGGATTGTATCACCAGAACCACAGGACAAAAGTTACACTTCCTTACCTTAACAATGAACATGCCCTCTGATCCACTCTAGAATCACATTTAATTGGGTTTTTTTCTCATCCAGCACAGGATGGTCAGTGATCATCCTAAACCTGCTGTGCACTTTGTTTGGCATCAGGGAAATGGTTGGGCTGGACAAATATATCATTGAGAGGTTCAAGAAGAACACTCTGAGATAAGACCTAATTGTTATATTCTGCTGAGATTGCCAGGAAGTGTTATGACTACTGGAAAGGAAAAGAGGGATTAGTTACAGTATTTAGATACAAAACCTAACAGTGCTTTACCTCAAGAAAAGAAGAAAAGGAAAGAAAACACACCCTGGAGCTACTGCAGAAGGAAAAAGGGCAGGAACTGAACACCTGAGGCATGGGGAATGTGTAGCTCTCATTCTGCCACAAATATTGGAAAGAAATCTCTTCTCTCTCTCTTAAACTCTAAAACTTTTTCAGTGGTAGCAGCAGACTATCTTGAAGATTCTTATCTATTTTAATCAGGCTTCTTTTAGCACCTGCTGAAATGTCTGAGAGCTCAGGATTGGCTTAAACACATATGAAAAGGGCCCCGTGGCACATATTCCTTGACAACAATCTGTTCTCCTCACCTCATAGAGTGTAATGATGCCATTTGTCTCATTTGGAGGCTTCCACTGCACATAGATCTTCTCTTCAAAAGGTCCTCCCTGGATGGATTCCAAGGGAACAGGTCCAGGAACTACAGGGGGGAAAGAAAGCCCAACAAACTGTCTTAAAAACTACCCCAGCTCCAGCTGCACACACATGAGAAGACACCAAAAGGCCACCAGACAGGAAGCTCAGAGTTAAAAATAACTAAATAAAATTAAAAATTAAAATCCATCAAAGCACTGCCCTTACAAAGGTACTATTGAAGCCTTACTTCTCCACTTTTGGTTCAAACAAGGGTACTCCAATGTAACCACTAAGTGGTAAATAGAATTAGAATCCACGAAAACATGGAGCTAATTTCAGTATGTTTTTATTTCAGTATGTTTTTATTTCAGTACAGCAGAGCAGCAGCAGGGAATTTATTTTTGTCCTTCTCTGCCCCAAGCTCTCTCCACCTAAACAGTCAAGACTGCACCTTGGCATAGAGGTGCTACTGGGCTGCACACCTTTATCAATATGAGAGACTGATTTGCTTAGCAAAGTAACAATCTAAGATTTATATTTCATTACAGCTACAAGGCCAGCTAAAAAATCCACCTACTCAAGCAAAATTTTAATGCTGTGGAAGATAACTAACTAAATGCACTCCCAGGCCTGTCTGATAAAACCCTGCTCGTTTTTCTGAAATATCTGCCATCCTTTCATGTCCCCCCTCCCCCATATGATATATTGGGCTGGAAGAGCCACTTTCAGCTGAGAGAAACTTAGGACAGCAACTTCTTATAGCTCAGGCTGAGGAAGAACTTGTATTTTACATGTTGGACAGGAGGGAGGCTTGTAGTGCATGAGAGTCCTTGTTCTGAAATAGCTCAGATGGGATAATAACACTGAAACACTCCATCACTTCTTCCAGAAAACTTTTCTTTTATATCCAGAACACAAGAGTTCACACTCAATTAATTTTGCTTCTGAGATCTATATAAAATATGATGTCCAGAAGATCAATATTAGGAAAAGTTACACTCTGGAAAGGAAGGCATTAATACTCCTTTTGGGCCATCTGTTCTTGTGAAGGCACAAGAAAAAATCAACAAATGCCAGGATTATATTTGCCCATATGACAAAGGGAGCTGCTGGGTGGTTTTTGGGTAGTTCAGAACACGAAGAATTAAACCTACAGCTCTTTGGTAACTGCTCAGACTGATGTTTATCACAGTCAAGCCCTTCAAGGACCCTTGTCTTTTCAAGAACATGGCTATGAAATAGAAATTAGTTACCCCTACAATTTTTTTACTTGCATGAGACACACACTGTCCAGAGAAGACATTTATAATCTCGTGAGACAGAGGGTTGTGCTGTTATTTACAACCTGTAAACATGAGTCTTGCCCAGGAACCAAGCAAAGCAAACCCAACCTGACTCACCATCCTCCTCAGTCTGCACCACCAGCTCCTCGCTCTCCATCTTGCCCTCGGGGTTAGACAGGGCCAACCTCAGCCTGATGGTCATGAAGGGCCGCAGGCCCCGCAGGGTGTAGTGGGAGGAGGTTTGGATGAGCTCCTCTGCCTCGAACTTCTGCTGGTTGAACACATACTGGTACTGCACCGTGAGGTTGTAGCTGTGGCAGCGCGTCACGGCGTAGCCGAAGGGCTCCCACTGCAGCGTCAGCTGCCGCGACCTGATGTCAACCACCTCCACGTTCTGGGGGCCGTGGACGGGATCTGTCAAGCAGGAAAAGAGATAAAAAAAACCCCACCTTGATATTAAAGCAACTCAGTCATCCATTAACCTGCTTCATTCTGTTTGTCCAGAGCATCCCAGCACTTCACAGTTGGGAATGTTCTTGTCTGTGCAGTGTATGAGTGATAGGAAATGAATGTCAGAAAACCAAATGTGTTCTGGCTCCTGAAATTTTCAGTTTTCCCTGAAAATCTCCACTCACAAGGCTCTGAATGTTGGTCATGCTCCTGGCTGCTGTGAAACCTCACTGAATCTGACAGTGGCAACGTGATCCCATCAGGTAAGGGGTGAGAAAGTTACACTTTCTTTATTCTTCCAAAAAACCAGCAAAAATAATAGTAGTTGAGGGTGTATTGACAGTGCCCAAGGAGGTTGGTGAGCCCAACCCTAAGGGATGCAAAAACACAGGAAATGGCCCCAGAGAAAGAATGCACTCAAATCTTTCAGCTTTCAATTCAGCTCTGTAGTCCCTCCACCCTCCTGCTGCCCTTGAACTCATTCTGCTCAAAGACTGAAGCCCAGAAGTGCAAGAATTAAGCCTAAGAACCTGACTGGTGGGGTTCCAACACCCCAGTGCTACTGTCCCCTCATCTGTCAAACACTTGAATGTTCAAGCAGATCCTGCCACTCCTGGACTAAGTTTTCTGAGCCATCTCAACCTTGTGCCAGTGAAACTTTTATCTCAGATCATCTCCACACCTCGGTCCCACCGAAGTTTCTCTGCTCTTTATTATTCTTTCTGCAGTATCTGGCTGAGGTACACTTTGAATATTCATGTGTAGGAATCATTTTCACCTGCTGTTCCTTAATTTATTTTTAACAGCATAACTCAAACCCTCTGACTACACCCTGCCCTTTATATAAAATATAAATGCATGTACTGCTAGACATGTGGATATAAAGAATGAAGGATGAGTGAGTAAAATCAGTGTTTGAGATAAGTCAGACGGTGATAATACTACAGATGTCATAGTTTGTTTATCCCACAGTTCTTCAACTTGGACAGCTCAACTTGTATTTGCTTTTTTGCTCAATATATAAGGAAGGTAATTAGAAAATACGTAATTTCACATACAGTTTCTTGATTTATGGCACAATTCAGGGTTCTGCCCACTTTTCATGTTCTCTCACGACTTTAACTAGGAGAGGAACATTTTCATGGGAACAAAAAAGTTGGAAGAACTCCTGACTACTAGTCACACTTATTTGAAAGATAATTCAAGTGGGGAAAAAAAGACTTCTAGTAATTCCTGAAAGTAAAGCACCAGCCATACTGACTTTAATCTACTCATGCATGAGCAGAAAACACACTGTAACTACCTACATATTCTGTATTATTGCTAAAAATCCCTTAAAGACTGGCAATGGGAAAATATTCTGCATCCTTTTATAGGCACACACATATGCAGACACTCTGGAAATAGGATGGATATTAAAAGACCAGGGGTCTTAAGTTAGCAAGTGATTTAGGTTTCCATAGAAATCATGTCAATCCTGTAGCATCCAGAAAACACCTCCTAAATGAGAGTATTTACTACTCTGTGTGTCAAAAAAAAAAAGTCTTTTAGAGATTAGGAAGTTTTTATGCATAAATGCACACATATATACTTAGGTGCTGAGCATTCATTTACTATAAATCCACGGAATGCACATTTCTGTAGATGAATTGTGTAGATAAATGAGGTGAACAAAAGAATGGTTCTGTGAAATCTTTCACAGATCCATCTGGGAAATCAACAGCCTCTGACACAGTAAAGGTAAGCCCAAGACACTCCAAATGCATCAAATGGAAAGAAAACCTAAAATAAAAAATAAGTTTGTAAGTAAAAACTACTTAAATTTTAGGTTAGAGAGAAAGAAACCAAACTGGAATTAGATCAACAAGCAGAAGCTGGCCCAGGAAAGCTTTACATTCTCTCCAGTTCCCTTTTCTCAGTTTCAATCTCCTTTTTTTTTCTGAAAACTGAGACTATATAATTTTGAAAATGTTTTCCTGTTGCTACAGTGATTTTCTCTGTAGCAGAAACCATTGAAACCTCATTTTCAAAGCTGAGATTTTGTACTGCTGTTTTTAAAGGACAGTGGTCCTACTGTCTTCTCCATATAATTCCTTCTCCATGTCAGCTCTGTAAGCATTCAGTCTCAAAAGCTCTGTAGTACCTATCCCTGGGGTTTGACTGTCTCACAAAACCCTTTTTTCATAATCTGTTAATGACTTGTTTTCAGAAAAAAAGAAAAAAGTGTTTATAATTTGCCTACAATCCTCTGGTAGTGGTGAATATTTGGAACTGGACAAACATCTCCATTTCTGTATTCTTGGAATTACAGCTTTCAAATAATCCAAGAAGATGGCTGAAAATTAGTAACTTTGTACTTGGCCAGTGGCACAAAAACTGCCAACATGTATCTCAGCTTCAACTACACAAAGATACCCATCAAAGCAGGACAGAAACAAGCTGGCCCTGTTTGAGTACTCCAGAGATCAGATATAAAAAGACAGCAATGTAACCTGCACAAACTGAAGTAAAATTTTCTAATTGTCCTGAGACTTTGGGGAAAAACACCACAGGGAATTCTTAAAGAGGCCAGAGCAACGAAAGAGCTGCCTCCAATCTGCTACAACCAGTCCTGAACCCATGCAAGGAAAATCTCAGTCTCAGTTTCAATCTCCTGGAAAGGGCTGTCCAGGGAAGTGGTGGAGTCACCATCCTTGGAGGCCTTTAAAAGATGTGTAGATGTGGCATTTGGGGACATGGTTTAGTGATGGGTTTGGACTTGATGATCTTAGAGGCCTTTTCTAACCTAAATGATTCCAAGTGGCCTGAACGAAGCAAACTCTCCCAGTGATCCTTCAGTGGTACCCTGTGTTCTCAGTCCAGGAAAGGAGACACTGTTGGCCCAACAGTGACGTGCAATGTTCAGGGACTGCTTATTGTGCCATGAAAATTTCACAGAAAAGTTCACTTTCAGGGCTGGTTTTGCTCTTTCCTTATTGAGTGTCACAGAGCTCATTTTGTTCACTGGAGTCCTCAAGCTCCAGGTGAGCTGTGGAAAAGAAAAGGTTGATTTAGATTATCAATACCAATTGTCATGGCTTTATACCCCTCCATCAGGAGAAGAGAGAGCAAAGGAAGCAAAGTGAGACACTGGGGTTTGAACACAGAGCTCATGAGGAGGAGGGAACTTAAATCAGACAATCAGCTGCTGCCCCCGGGTTAAATAGCTGCTGCAGGAGCCTAATTGCAAGAGATTGCTGCTGTCAGTAAAGACATGACACGAGTGGAAGGTGTCTGTACTCATCTGGAGCCCTGTGCCCCTGTCTCCTGACCCTCTGGAGAGCAGGAGGCAGTTTATTAGCAGTGCAGGTGCCCGCTGATTAAATTCTGTTTCCCAGCAGCAGGTTACAGGGCCTGAGAACGCACAAAGGGAAGAAAAATGAGCTTGACATGAGCAGCAGCTCCGTGTGAATCCTGAACCGATGTTTTCTGATACAGAAAATAGGTGTAAGAATGATTTCTGCCTTCCCCCAGCACAGCCACACCAGAGCTCACCAGCCAGTCACTCCAACCAGTGCAGGCCAACATCTGGGCACCCCAGTGATGTCCCCAGCCCTCCCTCCAGGCACACTGGGAGGATATCAGTAGAAAACTGGGTGCATTGGTAGTTAGTAAGGCCACCAAGTCTTGTGCTCCCCCAACTAGCAGCACGGTACAGCCTCTCTCTCTGTAGCCCAGACAAATATTTAAATTCATTTCCACTTACAAAATATGAATCTGGCAGGATCACAGAATGGTGGAGAACTGCACAGAATATTTCACTCGCAATACATTTAAACAGTGGCCACTTTTCAAGCAACAGCAACAAAACTTTTACTACAAAATCACTGAAAGGTGCCAGCTTGGGTTGGCAGGGACCTCAAAGCTCAGCTTGTTCCTCGCCCTGCCATGGGCAGGGACACCTTCCACTATCCCAGGTTGCTCCAAGCCCCATCAAACCCAGCCTTGAATCAACAGTTAGGAGGTTTCTTTTGTGTTATTCGAAGACATTGTTCTTCTATAGATGAAGAAAAACCAAGAGAAATGTGTCCAACAATGATTTTACTCCAGGCACTAGATAAAAGCTGAAAAGCCCTCTCTGTCTCCCCTTTACTCCCTCTTCCTCCTTAAATTTGCACAGGACAAAAACAAGTCTAGGGAAACACATCCACTATCAAAAAATGTAGCAAGACAAACCGAGCAAAACCGTTCAAGTGGTTTTCCTTAAATGCAAAGTGTGTGTGATGGTTGAGGGTAAAACAAGCAACTCTGCAAAGAGATCCTGGCAGATGAATTGTCCCATAAACACCTTCTGTATCCATGCCCTATGCATGGACACTTGTGAATGATGGACAACTCTGTCCATCCCTGAAGTGCACCGTGGCTTTGTGTGACAGTTTCTTTGCTGAGCGTCACAGCTGCTGCCCGTCATATTCCAAAGCCTCTGAGCCCAAATGTGCTATAAATACTATAAATACCTTTTCAGACATGGCAGATACAAGCACTGATTAAACAAAGTTCACTAGTCTTTCAATATTGAGAAAGTGTTTCAGCTTTGCCCTTCTCTGCAGAAAGAGCATCTCCCTAATATTTGGTTCTAACTTTTGCTTTCTTTTATTATATAATCACTGGTCCAAAAAACTGTGCTGACAGAGCTGAGAACAGGCAATTATACAGAAAGGGATGCTCTGAGAGAAGACTTGCAACACAGAAAAGACAAAAAAGGAGTGAGCCTGATACAATAAAATCACCACAGAACAACACTAAAGCCCAAACCATGTACAAAGGAAAAGGTGTCATTAGAGCTGGGGAACTAAACCAGGCTATTTTAGGGCATTCTCTGAGCACTGAAGAAGGAGGAGTGCTGCCACACAGATGAACTATTATAAAAGAAATTCGAATTAAATTAGATAATGGACTGTGTGCTGAGATAAGCCAGGAACTGAGCTCTCTCAACAGTTAACACCATGGGTTTAGTTCGGTTCACAGCACATCACCTTCATTTTTTGACTGTTCTGGTTTTGTTTCTGTTGAAAATTTTACTTAGAATTCTGCACAGAAAGAAAACAAAAGGTTTGAAAAAAAGGAAATATTTTATACATTACAAATCCCATAAAACATCCTCTGATTTCAGACTTCAACCTTGTTAAACAACCAAATGGAACAAGGGAAAAACAATCCAAATGTCACTAAATAGTGCCCAGACCAATCTGGATCTTTCCATTTGTTACAAAACATGCTTGTCACGCTCACAGACCAAATCCCCAAGGTCCCAGGAAAGCAAAGGCTGTGGAGAACAAGACCTGAGCCACCAGCACAGCCTTCCCAACACCTGCCCCAACACTGCTCCAGCCAGAGCTGAGCTGCCAAATCTCCACTTGTAAACAACTTCAAGATAATTAAGCACTGCTTTTTCAAAAAGCTTTATTAGCTTTTGTTTAAAGGGGATTTTTTTTCATTAAATTATGAAATGGCAAAATGAAAGCTTGGTTTCTCTTGTACCTAAAAACTATTGTGCCCTAACAAACTTAAAAATAACAATTTAAAACAACAATAAAGGATAATTACTGATTTTATTAAAAACATCTATCATAGATACACATAGCAGTGGTATTCCATGGCTGGGAACACGATGTACATTACTGAGCATTCTGATGATTAAATACAATAACATAATTAAATATGCTAATGAAAGTGAGATTAGAAAGCAGCTAAAACCACTTGTTTTTTGTCAAACTAAAGTAAAACGTCTGGTTTTACAAATTTATTCCATTATGCATAAATAAAGTATTTATTTTAACTATTTGCTTTACTAACACGTACATGCATTTATTTGTATTACCTCTGCCTCTGTGTACTTTGCTGTTATCTTCAAATGGACTAAGTGGTGGAGATTTAGAATAACAAAAAGCCTGACAAAACATAAATTATCTCCATAAAAATAAATAAGGTAATCAAAATAGTAGGGAAAAGAGAAGCTTCCTCTACACAGTCAGGGGGCTGTTCAATTATTCTGAGCAGCAGAGAAAAAGCACTGCTCTTGCCATCAGGTTTTCTCTCATTTGTAACTGTGGCTTTCTTATATGTCTGTGCAACCTGCAAGAGAAATTCTCAATGTTCTTTCAGAATCCTGTATTTCAGCAACAAAAATTTTAAAAATATAAAAATATTTCCGCTTTTAGGAAAATTCAGTAGCAGAAGGAGCTGCTAGTTGAGGAAACCTTGGTTTTGTGAGCACTACTGAAATAACCAAATTGTCCTAAACCACTTGAGGCCTTGACAGCAGGTCAGGGAGGGGATCCTGGGTAGTTACTTAAAGCAACACAGAATATGCCACAGCCATAGTAATGTTGGGCATTAATGGGGATTCCTCAGGAGCATGTGGTTGGAGGTTGAGCCAGTGGAAAAGAGAACACAGATATAATCTCATGCCAACTATTTGTTTCTTTTTTCCCCAGTTATTTCATTAGATAGACTAAGAGATGTTGAAATTCCTGCAGCTGAGCTCTGGTTGCAAAGTATTCCAGAAACATGTTTAGAAAGGGTCTAGATACAATATGTGAGCAGCTGTTTAACTCTAATTGCATGCTCATGTCCTCCTTGCACCGGGGTGTTGGACTCCGCAGTGCGAGGCCATTAAGGCCATGGATGGTTAACTCTTATGGGAATGCACATATTGGAACAAATGTGCCTTTCCCAGTGCTGGAGATGCTCTTTGGGCAGTGGAGGGCAGATAAGAGTTTGCTCTGAACAAAATCAATGCACTGCATTTAGCCCAATAATCGCCCTTTTTCCAGGCTGTGTTTGCATTTCAGCACAAACAACAATAAAGCAGAGCCACTTTATGCCCGAGGGAAGTGAGAGGAGAGCAGAGTGTGAGGGGCAGGACCAGCACTTCTTTAACACATTTATATCTGATCAGCGTGACACTAAGAAAATACCCTGAAAGGATTTCAATACAGGCATTATGTGCAAGAAAACACAGATAAACCAGTTCTTCAGAAACACTGTCAAGCCTATAAAAAGTCTATCTCCTAGCCCAGCCAGGGCTCTCAGTGTAATCTGAATATACAGCAGTGTCAGGATTACAGCAGTCTTGTTAATACCCCCAACAGACATGTTTTAAAGTCTTTTTGAAATCCAAGCCATTCTCTTAGTCCAAGCATAACTCTTTAAACTCAACGGCCTTTTTTTTTTTAATTTTTAAATGCAGCTGGATTAATTGCCTGCTCAGAAAATGACTCAATTCGAAATGATTCCAAATTGTTCCTAATACCTGTAATCTCCCTGCTGCCACACGGCCCCACTGTACATCCACAGGTTTCTATTATCAGACACAGAATCATGGAATGGTTTGGGTTGGGAGGGACCTTAAAGACCATCTCATCCCACCCCCTGCCATGGGCAGGGACACCTTCCACCAGCCCAGGTTGCTCCAAGCCCTGTCCAACCTGGCCTTGGACACTTCCAGGGATGGGGCAGCCACAGCTTCTCTGGGCAACCTGTGCCAGGGCCTCCCCACCCTCCCAGGGAAGAATTTCTTCCTAATATCCAATCTAAACCTCTACTTTTCTAGTTTCAAACAATTCCCAGGGGGTTTGTTTGCTGGTTAATGCTCCACAGTGCAGGAGGAAGGAGTCTCCAAGGGCCAAGGCACTGCTCCAATGGGAAGGCTGGGGAGCTGGAGAACGTTCCACCAGCCCCACAGCAGAGTGGATTTTATCCATGAAAATCCCCCAACAGAACTTCAGATCACATTATCAACTTTGAGGAACTTCTGGTTTTGCTTTTTTTAAAAACAAACAAACAAACACGCCCCCCAAACTCACAAACAAACCCCCAAGAATTAGAATTACTCGCCAAAGAATATCAAACTATTGCTGAGCTCTTTCGCCCAACACAGCCTCCTAAAAGCAAGCTGTAACTTCCCATTCCCTAATCCCTATTTGCTGTGGACACATCCTTTAAACCACTTCTCGGCTCTTTTGCATAGCAAAGCAAGCGATTAGCGAGCAGCTCCAGTTTCACAAGAGTATTAGCAGCATTTAATTAAGTCAAGGAAGTCTCTTAGAAGGGACCTGGCAGCCTGAACTCGTGTGCATCCCCACACGTGCCCAGGTCCTCCCCCCACACCGCCGGATCTGCCAGAGGAACATCCACAGCTCCCCCAGGGCATGAAACCAGAGTGTGCCATGAGCAAACTTTGTGCAGCCTTCAGAAGGAAAAATTAGGGAGGATGTATAAAAGACCGACATCCATGTGCTGCTGTTCAGTTCATAAGCTTTCCTACATACTCCTGTGTATCCCTATGGATACTTTTATCTGGGACTGAAAAAAAATTCGTGGAATTGTAGAACATCCTGAGCTGAAAGGGACCCACAAGGATCATCGAGTCCAACCCATGGCTCTGCACAAAACATCCCCAAGTATCCCACCTTCAACTCTGACACCACTGGGGCTGTGAGCACTGCCCTGGGGAGCCTGTTCCAGTGCCTGCCCACCCTTTGGGGGAAGAACTTTCTCCTAAAATACAACTTAAACTTGCTCTGACAGAACTCCAACTGTTCCCTTGGGTCCTGTCACTGGTCACCAGAGAGAAGAGATCAGTGCCTGCCCCTCTGCCTCCCCTCATGAGAAAGCTCTAAGACCTCGATGAGGTCTCCCCTCAGACTCTTCTTCCCTCAGCTGTATAAATTGAGCCCTGGTTTTAATGATCACAGACAGGAAGGTCAACCCCAACGAACCTAAAGGTACAAGCAGAGCCCTGGACTCTTTATAAAACAGAAAATGGGCATAAAATCATTAATTTGGGAAAGACCTCCAAGATCATCAACCCCAACCTTTGACCAAATACCACCATGCCCTAAAGCACATCACAAAGAACCTTGACTACTCATTTACAGACAGATGGAAAAGTAGAGGCTGATTTACAGCTGTGCTTCCTTCTTTCCTGCCCCAAAGGCAGTAACAGGGAATTGGTCATCCTCTAGCTGGGAGAGGGGATGGGATTAACTATGGTCAAAGAACTGTGGGTTACTACAACCACCAACTCCAACACAAAACCACAGCAGCCCGTGGAAGATCTTGGAATGACTGTCTGCATGCACATGGATCACAGCTGGATGAGGCTACCAAATACCACCATGCATCTGGTTCTGGGGGAGCACTGCCCTCCTCTGTGGCTTCTGAAACAGAGAGGGTAAAACAAGGTTTACAGCACTACTTAAAATTACAACGCTAATGAGCAAGTTAGTCATGCCCTAAAAGTTAGGGGAAAGCTCATTTGTCCACATCAAGATCTTTATACTTGAGAATGTTGTTTTTTTCTGGGTGAATTGAGTCTCTTCCACTGGCTGTGTATAAATAAATAAAGAAAGAACTGAAGTGGAAAAAAAGCAGTGTGTTCTGTTTTCAGCAACTATGACTTGATTCTTTGCTGCCATGGCTTCAACAGCAAGGCTAGAAGGAAGTAGATGGGCATTCACGTGTGAAAAAAAAGCCTATGTTTTTAACAGAATTAGGCAGCTGAGCTCATTTCCACCCCATTAGGATCAGTCTATGAGACAGTGCTGCCAATGAAAGCCCAAGAGATTAGTTTTCCCCTCAGCAGCTCAAGCAACGCTCTGGGCACCAAATACAGATCACGACACTTTCCAGGGGTATTGCAAAGCTCGTGCAGGGAACTGATCCAGATCCTGCCTTTCAATTCCTCTGCAAAGCCATTTCCACACAAATGCACCACTGTGCCCTGAAAGAGTTCATTTGGAAATGGAAAGAGGAGAAAGGAGGTGGATGCTTATTGGAAATCCATTTGCTGAAAGTGCAGTAGGGAAAGCTAAGAGTTTCTAAGAAAAGGTCTGTTAATAGGTTACTGAAACATTCCAATAACTACTGCCACAGCTTGGCACCACAGCTTGTTTTAACAGCATTTAATGGTGAGACACTTCTTGATCATTTAATATACCACAGAATTTATATAAAGAACATTCTGTGTTCCTAATCTCTTTTTCATCTAATATTTCTACCTAGAACAAGCGCTGGAAAAGTCAGTTTGATGGTTCTCTAGCTGTTAATGATTTCCTCCTGTTCAGAGTAAAGGGCAAGAAAGAAGGGCAGAGAAAAAATAGTTACTGCTTGGCTATTACAATAACAGTATTCCTACTGCAGATGTGTGAGCTTTTGCTCCCTAGATGGTCCTAATTTATCTTGAGGAGCAGATTAGAAACATCCATGATCTCCAACTGGGATCCATTCAACTCTGCTCTCTCAATATTTACAGATATAACCACTTTCTCTTCCTTTATCTTCAGAAAATCTCCTACGAGACTCAAAATCCAGGGGCTTCACAGCTTTGAAGTGAAGCAATTAAGGGTTGGGTCCAGCTGAAGCTCCACCTGGACATGAGGAAGAACTTCTTTGCTGTGCAGTGACTCAGCACTGAACAGAGACCAGAGAGGGTATGAAGTCTCCCTTACTGGGGATATTCCAGACACATCTGGACACAATCCTGTGCTCTGGGATGACCCTGCTGGAGCAGGCAGGTGGGACCAGGTGACCCACTGTGGTCCCCTCCAACCATCCTGTGATTTATTAAAGATTGCTGATGAAATAGTTAAGAAAAATAAATCATAACAGACTGGGGGAAAAAAAAAAGTAATCCAGGATCACTGGAAAAGACTGCTGAGAAAGGAACACAAAGGATGAAAAATTCCTCCCCACAATCACAGACAAGGCAGGAAATCATCCAGCAGAGGAAGCCTAACAACAGCCCACACTCTTCCTATGTCTAATGGAAATACTGGCCCTTTGCTTTCATTGTACTTCCCAAAAGCACACAAAAATAAAAAGACAGTGAAAGGCTTTCAACACTCAATTAAGATTTAGGATGTCACTCAAAGGAGGCAAAAAGCTGCTCTTGCTTGGTGCTGCTGAGCAAGAACATCTGCCTCATCCACTGTTCATGTCCCAGCCCAGGCCCCACTGTCGGCATGAGGGAGAACAAGGCACCTCATGGAAACCCGACAGCCCGGGGAAGTGAGAGGTACCAGTGTGCTCATCAAAATAAATCCTCCTGCGAGAGCACTTTATTGATTTGTGTATTTGACTCTCCTTGGGATTATTGTTCAATTACTTTTATCCTCCGAGATGAAAGCGGCTGAATGTAACATCAAAAGCAGATAAAAAGTCGCATGTTTCAAATTTTCTTTCAAATCTGCATAACATCCATTACAGATCCAATTTTCAAGAGAGCCCTCTGAGAGCAGCAGCAGAGGGTAACTCCAGCAGACATACAGCTCTTGTCTGTGTTTTCCCTAATTATCCTGCCTGAAGTGTATTCCCTATAAAGCACATTATTTGTCCTTGAGCAGTGACAATCTGCAGCAGCTTTCTGACTGCGTCTCCTTTTTATCAGGTGAGTTGCCTGATAATTGTTGATGTGATTAGTGATTTATCACCACTAACAAACACAAACACAGCAGAGAATTTCCACTACTAACCTGTAGCACTGTTGAAGAGCTTAAAATATGGTGGTCAAGAGACCATGAAAGTGTCATTTTTCTGGTTTCATTCTCCACTAAAAGCTTTTCATGGCCTGCTGGCAAGAAACAAACCTAGATATTTTTTTAATTGCCAGCCCTCTGTTTTCAGTCTGACGTGGACTCACATGATTTTAATTTTGCCACACACCAGGATCTTGCTGGCCTGGGAGGCAGATGGACTCAGGAGCTGACTGGTGCTCCTCCCCATTTATTTGCATGATGAGCTTTGCTATACAGTCACTAAGGCAAAACTTCAGTTCCTCCAAGATGAAAATTCACACTCAAATCTCCAGCAGGATGATTTGATGATGAACAGTGCACTGGGATAATGGCTCTCATGTTTTATGTGGCAGGACATTACGACCATAGTTCAACTTGCAAAAGGTGCCCTCAGTGATCACAGCCCTCAGCTTAAAATCTTATCAAAGAGACAACTTTACTGGCAGCCACATATCCACTGACAGCATGACAACGTGAGCTTGGTTAAATAGGAACTAAAATGATGAATTTAAATAAATGCTTGCACTTCCAATTTGCATTTTGGACTAATAGCTGTTTCCTCAGCTCTAAGAGGAACCATCCACTTGCCTACAGACCTGGTGAGCAAGACTGAGCTTTGGATTCCCAGCAACATCAGCCTTAGGCAGAGACAGGACCAGAAAAACACTCTGAGACCAGGCAGAGTTGGAGCACTGGAGTTCCAGTCTATTGCAGTGCACTTTTACTATTCATCTGCTCTCAAACTACTTTTATCTTTGCCACAGATTGTTATAAAAATCAGGTCTTCGAAAAGCTGTTTCCAGCCAGCCAGCTGTAAAGCACATTGGTTTTCTTTTAGTGATGCAATTACAAGGGGAAGGTAGTCACGAATATTAGTGAACTTTAAAATATTGTTTCTAGGGGCAATAGATTTTACCCGAAGGGATATTAGTGCTCCACCTCAACATCACCAAAAAATCACTTTAAAACTTCCAGCAAAACATTTCAAGTCCATTAGTGTGAGTTTTCAAATGTCATGCCTCGAATGTGACAGTCAAATTCCTGAATCAATCAGCCAAATGGAATTGTTTCACTCAGAAATTATGTGAAGAGAAAGTAGCAAAAAGCAGTAAAAGTGTAGAATAACTTTATGCTGGAACTTAAGCAACTAAATAGCCTTCCTGGAGAAATAAGAAGCAACACACAATGTGTATCTGCTTCACAGGATGATGTATTGCAGAACACACTGGGGACTTTTTTTCCCTGTACCAGAACAAGGTTTGGGATTTTAATTTGTGATCTGTCCCACAAATAGAGCCTGGGATATTTCCAGGCAGCACGAGGTGCCTGAACACAGCTCACTGGCTGGGGACCCATTGCATCCAAGGGGCAAATCCAGAATGTGCCAACTCCAGTCTGTCCACAGGCTCAGCCTGCAGCTCAGTTTGTGACATTCTGCTCTTTCTGAGCTCAGTTTTCCAGTACCTTCACGATTCCATATGGAAAACAGCCCAAACTTAGTTATTGCAGTTAGAAATCCTGCAATGGAGCATCCTTCTAAACCAGTTTGACTCACATAAATGGCATGGCATTCTCTGCCCTAAGCCCTGAAGAAAATTAGAGCCTTGGAATCCTTTCTGTCTTGGATAACATCCCATTATCCCAAAAAAGAGTATTTAACACAGTCACAAGATGTGTGGCACTGGTGGCTTTCAGATAAAGAATGAACTCAGCAAAGTATCTCAAATAAATCCCACTGCCCTTCATCTCTAGGATGACTTTGGTGCTCATGTCTTCTCTTTGTTTTACCCTCCAGCACTTCCAGAGAGGAAAGGTTTTTTCCTGGAGCCACAGGCAGTAGATAAGATCAACCAGGATTAAGAATCATAAACTTCATTTCTTTCCCCAATGTTCTCCCAATTTCAACTGCTGTGACAGGAAATGAACTCTGATCAGCTACTGCTGAAGCATCTTGTCCAAAATCAGAGAAAATATAATCCAGTGATCTGATCCTGGGGGAAGAGGGCTGATGGATGGGGAAAGAACCATCTACCCTTAATTTCCTATTTCCATTGGAAAATGAAGGACAAGTAACAACCAATAAAGCATTAAAAATACACTCTTGTATTTCCAAATGCCAGGAGAAATAACCTTCTGATTTAAGTGTAGCTAAAAAAGAAATAAATCTATTTAGTTTTCAAAGTCAACTTCAGTAATTGTATGAAAAAGGATTTTACATAATAATTGGTAGCAATACGAGACAATGAGACTTGATAGTGTCAAAGACAGTTTTCAGTTACATGAATTGAAGTGAAAATGTTAAAAAGAGCTGAGAAAAGACCTTGAAGTAAAAGTTACAGCTCATGGCAGATGCATCAGACACAGCTCAGACCCTCTGAGTGAACTAAGTTCTGATTAATTTTTTTGTGACTTCTTTTTCCACATTAGAACTCTCCATTTTTTATGTTTGCAGTGATTTGTGATGTTACTGGGAGAAAACCACTGCATAACACAGAAATAAAACACAGAGGCTCCCATCCCCATAAATAGCAGTGAGGAAGTGATGGCACCCAAGACACCCCTTTTAAATGAGAACCAAAATTTATACATTTTGCTCAGAAGATGACCTTTGCCATTACACTGACACAGAAGAGACTTGGGCAGGGTTCTGTGAAATAACTGTGCCAGGCATCAATCATCTGGAACATTAAAAAGTTGCTACTTTCTCACACTGTAATGTGAATATCAAGGTGTGATTATCACACTTTGTGCCGACGACTGGGTGTGGCAAAGATGATCCCAGGAATGTGTATTTAACAGGAAGCCAACTGGTCACACAAGGGTTAATGGAGGAGACTAAAAAGCCCTGGGAACAGCTCTAAGTTACAGATTACCCACACAGTGCTCATCTCTTTATACACTTCCATAGCAACTGCTGCACAAGGACACAGAAAGAGAAGTTAATGTTACTGTACAAGGAGCAGTATAAGGAGATTTCGCTAACAACTCACAGCAGTTTAACTCCAATTTTTGTCCAAGGTATTACTGCAACAAGTTGTTTGGAAGGAATTCATCAGCTGGAATAACACAGGCTGCCTCACTGGAGGAGTGTTTCCAGCCCCCATTCCCAGGCTGTCAGCTTGGGAACAGAACAAAAAGCAACAACCCTTGCACTGGGCAGAGTCTCCCATCTCATCAAATTCATTAAAGCCATCAACATCAGGGGCTACAGGCCTCAAGCTCACTAAACTATGAATCTCCCAGTGCCTACAGATAAACCTTCCACCCTGCAGACAAAGAGATCATTGTGTCACATGAGGTACAAGAGATATTGCTGTCACAGAACCCCAGGATCACACATTTGTGAGGGTTGGAAAAGCCCTCTAAAATCACCAGGTCCAACCAGTAACTCAGCACTGCCAAGCCCAGCACTAACCCACGTCCCCCAGTGCCACATCTAAGCTCTGGTTCACACAAAATTCCAAACTTTAGGTGGCCTGAGATCCTTGCAGTTTAGTCTCAGAATGTGTGAAATCCTTTTTTACATGTCCATGCATAAAACATATCAATTAGTGTTAAGGCTTAATCCATTTATATCTGAAGCAAAGCAGCATGAAAAGGAACCACTGATACTACAAGGGTCTTTGGGGATAATTTGGAAAAAGTCCAAAGCAATGAAGAGTTGCCTCACATCACTTACTGTCAGAGCACACACACACCTGACCACTTATTATTCCTTTCTGTTCCTTCCTAAAGGAAGATTTCATCTCCAGCAACGAGGGTGCAAAGGAATGTGCTTGCCACCTGTTTATTCACTTACTCATACCAACCCAGCTTTAAAATGCAGGGACTGTTCCTCCTTAGGAGTGCAGCCACTGAAACTCCCTAACACTGTAAATGTTATTGCATAAATTCATTAAAGACAGGGTTGTTTTCTCCCATTGAACCCTGTTTTCTTCTGGGCTGTGCTTCCAACAGGCAGTTTAAAACTAACTGGAGCATGTCTGCACTAACAGTAGGCAATGCTGTCAAAAAAACTAAAAACACACACACTGTACTGTGATCATACAGTCCATCAGCCAGGAAACAAGGAAAGTATGAAGAAAGAGGAACCAGAAATTAAGAACCAGAAATTTTCAGCTACAGGGGTAATACTCCTGTGAAGATAATCCTCCTATCCAAAATGTGACAAATCCAACTTGCCAGGAGATGGCTCTGAGACGTGAAATAAAGCTGCATTCAGCTGCACTGGACAGCACACGTCTGGTGCTTCTATTATAAGCAGAAATTAATACCCAGGTAGAAATAACCCTAAATCAGTCTTATTTAGCTCATCAGCTGAAATACCAGCCTTTGCATAACAATACATTTTTGGCATTTCCAATCTTACACTTCCTTGTGATAAAAAGCCAGCCTTGTCACTTAATCCTGGACTGCTAATCAGGGAGGGTGGGAAGCTGAGAGCAGAGCTTGCATCTGACTGCTCAGTGTCTGCACCAGCAGCACACGGGGAGGTGAATCTGCTCCATGTGTCGATGTTCGTGGCCAGCTCAGAATCTGCCAAGGAGAAGGAGCAGCGTATGAGCACTGCAGCCAGCTCTGGAGTCAGGCTGGAGAGCTGGGAGGGTTCACCTGGAGAAGAGAAGCTCCAGGGAGACCTGAGAGCCCCTTCCAGGGCCTAAAGGGGCTCCAGGAGAGCTGGAGAGGGGCTGGGGACAAGGGGTGGAGGGACAGGACACAGGGAATGGCTTCCCACTGCCAGAGGGCAGGGTTAGATGGGATATTAGGAAGAAATTCTTCCCTCTGAGGGTGGGGAGGCCCTGGCACAGGTTGCCCAGAGAAGCTGTGGCTGCCCCATCCCTGGAAGTGTCCAAGGCCAGGTTGGATGAGGCTTGGAGCAACCTGGGCCAATGGGAGATGTCCCTGCCCGTGGCAGGGGGTGGAAGGAGATGATCATTAAGGTCCCTTCCAACCCAGGCCATCCTGTCTTCCTGTATCCTGAATTAAGTCTGAAAGCAACTGGCTTCTGAGATGCCAGTCCCAAAACCAAAAACATCAATAATGAGTAACCTGATGGTGCAGCAGATCAAATGCATCGCTCAGCAGCTGAGACTTGATTCCAGGATGGATTTTCTTATGCAAGGAATCATTACATATGGATAAAGATCCACAGGATTCAGACAGAAAACAGATCAAAACTACTTCAATATGTTGATAGGAGTGTCCCTAGGAAGATAAGTGCTGCAATTATAACTGTATTTTTGCCTACAATACACTGAGTCTGTTGCAAAAGGAACTAAGAAATTTGATGTCTGTGCTTTGAATAGAGGTACAAAACTAACACATTTGATAGAAGTCTGTAACTGCCTTTTTTACCCTCTTGTTTTGTGTCTAATGCTTCAAAAGAATAAAAAAGAACACACCAAATTAGCTGTAGAGGGCTGTATATAAAGACATAAGAGATGGAGGCTGCATGTGCAGAAAGTGATACTCTAAAGAATAAAATTCATTCTAGGAATAGAGAGGAAAGTAAAAATACTCTTCCTGTTTCTTGTTAGGGTTTTTTGGTTTCTTTTGCCATGTAGAACTTTTAAACAGAGTCCTAGAAAATACAAATGTTAAGTCTGCTATCCATCAGTAGCCTAAGCAAGCATGACAGGCTAAAAGAGAACATTTAAACGGCCCCAAATTTCGATTTCTACCTGTATCCAGCAGGAAAAAATATTCCTCAGGTTGAGCAGAAAAAAAAGGGTTGGCCCTTTGAAACAATAAACACTGTCATAATTGCATTAGAAGACAGTCATTCTCCTTCATGCTTGGAAGCTTCCAACTTTCATCTAAAATTCCTGTAAAAGGTCAGACAGTTTGGGAAAATCCTGCTGCTGAATCAGAAGCAGTAGGAATATACACAGGTTATCTGGGGGGGATCTGCTCCTCTTCCAGGCCCTGAACCATGACAGGGCTGGGGATTCTCCCTCAGTGAATGGAGTAACTCCAATTTTAACAAAAGCTCTGGGTCAGCTCCTGGATGTTACTAAAATCAGTTGTTTTACAGCAACATCAGGACTGAAGCAGCCCCTATACAGGACTCACCACCCAGAGAGAACTTATGCCCCAAAAAACTGTGTTCAGGAGCATGAAATGACAGAACAAGCCTGGCCCATGTGTTGAATTTGTCACTTGAGCATCAATGCTCAGAGATCTGTCTCCAGCTAAGGAAAGACAGAGGGAAACAACTCTGTCACTAGCCACAGTCTGCTTTTATCTCTAAACTTGCTTTTCCTGGTCCAAAACTGCACTAGTAATCAAATGGGAATAAAAGCAGCTCTCTTTGATGAGCATGTCATGCTGATGAAAGGCAGCAGAAGCCCTCTGTGTAGACAAGAACCACAAACATTAACAGACGCTGGTATTTGGAGCTCCTCTCTGTGGTGTGTCAGCCCTCGGAGGGGTGTTTTTATGAATGGAATTCTGCACAGGAAGCCAAGCTGCAGCTTAATCCCTGCCCGTGCTTTACAGGAGTTCTGCTGCCCAGGGCCACCCTCATCCCTTTTTCCCTTGGTCCTTGCTTGACCTGAGTGGCAGCTCCACCTGCACCTCACTCACCTGAACCCAACTTAACTCTCTGGCTTGGACCTCAGGCCTGGCTCAGTGCCACGGACTTGGAGGCACTTTGGGCTGTCTCCTGACCCTGATTTCCATGACCAGGCACATTGGCCTTGGCTTATCCAGGTGCTGTGGGACTCTGCCTTTCCAGCAAGAGCACTGCCTGCTCCTTCCCTTCCTTTCCCTTGGCTCTGGGCTTGTCCAACCTGTGGAGGCCCCTCTTGCAAATCCCTGGAAATTTCTGTATTTGCCATAGAATTCTGAGATTAAGACAAGCCAAAATATTAATATAACAGCAGTCTTACCATTTAGCACTTGCATATTGCTTTTTGGACTAAACAATATATAAGAAGCAAGTCCAGGAACATCTAGAGAAACTAAACCAAAAAATAGGTCTAAAGTCCTCACTTTTCTCCCAGAGTATTAGAAAACTGTATCCCAAATGGGCATTATGCAGATAGTACCAAAACATGAGAAAAATCTTGGGGTGAGGAAGCAACACATTCAAATTTATTCCCTCAAAGTAGCCTTAAATATCCATGCAAGCAGTGACATAAGGAAGGTTTGCTGGCACTGACAGGGCTGTTTTCTGATGGTCCCTGGACAATACCTTGGATATTTCCCTGTTCAGTCACTAATGACAGATTTCTCATTAGGAGTTTCAGGAGTTCTGGAGACCAAAAGGATGCTGGAAATTAGCAGCTACTGATCTGTGATTGACCTTCAATAGCATAGATGGCACCAGAAGGGATGAGACTAGAGATGGAAATTCTTGGAAAAGGTACCAATGAGATCAATATCACATCAAGCCTCAAAGTCCTCAAACCACATGTTACAACACATGCACCTTTAAATACAGCTTTTTCTTAGAATTTTTGTTGGCCACCTGTTACCCAAAGACTTTCAACTCAAAAATTGCTCTGAAGAAGCTCAAGTGTGTGGTACAGCTACTCCATGAGCAAAAGACACGTGTCATCACACATTCCTCAAATTACAGGTCCCAGCCATGACATTTCAGGTTCAGAAGCAGAATCACTATTCCTAAAACAACAAGTTTTCATGAGATATCCTTATGTTCCTACACAAATACTCACGTATTTGAGTCTTGGACACCAACAAACAGCAGCAAAGGTGACAGGAAAATAGAAATATTCATCTTTTCCAGAACATTATGTTCATGTGAACCAAGAAGTTTAACTCAGAAATGCCTGGGGCCCACAGATCATTAGGATAATCTCCTCTGCCTCGGAAAGCACAGTGCAGGAAATGATCTGGCACCACAATTTCCATGCTAAGCTTAAATGCCCCAGGCAAAGAGGCTACTAATTCTAATCCATTTCCCAAGACTGAGGTTTAATGGAATTAGTTTGCTTTTTTCCTTTCTTAATTTCCATTCAGCTATTCATAGTTATACTCTTGGTATCAGCCTACATTTTTCCCCTTAAGTGTTTACAAGTGCTTATATCATATATGATTTTTTTTTTACTTTCTGCCCAGATGTTGCCCACTAGAGGCACAACATGTCTAATTACCTCTTTAAGCCCACAACATCTCCTTTGATTTCCCTGAGCATTTTGAGTGCTATTATTTCAAAGCCTTTCAGTTTTCCATCATCTTGAAGATAATGACTGATGATGATTATTATTATTACTATTACATGTCTAGAAACATTTCTCCCCTCTGCATGCTTTGAACCAGAGCATTAGACAAGCCTCCTAACTCATAAGATTGGTAGGTCTAGAGATCATATTTGGAATATTACGTGAGTAAATGTGAAAAAATAGTATAAAAGCAACACAAGAAAAAAAATTCCACTGTTCCTGATAACCAACAATTTAGTTGGATCTGCAGCATTCCCAAAGTAGTGACTGTGAAGTGCAACAAATGAAACAAATAAAATTGTCTTACTAAATTATAAAATAATTTAAGTGAGATTAAGTAAGCAGTGGAAAACTCAATACTTCTTAAACAGCAGGAAAATCTTGCACCCAGGAGACAGGAGTGTGTGAGGAAGAAAATCCAAAGGAAGGTATCAGGTACTCCACTCAGGTTGGGAAACAAGCATTTGCAAGCCTCTTTTTGCTCTCATTTCGAACTCAGTACTTCAAGATTCTCTGGGAAAAAAAAGTACTTGAAGATGCATTTTGGTTCACAAATTTAGGCATTATTATAGGAACATGAGTAAGCATGGAAAAATGTCACAAATAAATCATTAGGAAGTAAATTTAGAAATCAAACACAGAGGAGGATGAGTTGAGTGCTGGGCAGAACATTTGCAGAGCCCCAAGAGAAAGGGTAACATGTTCAGACATTGCAGGCAGAAAGAGGGAGAGCTTGAAATACATTGCTTTTTGGAAATGGCAAGGAAATTCTAATCTCTCCCTTTCAATCACTTCCTCAAAACCCCTTCCAAAGTTTGTTTATTCAAATGAAGCAGAACCTGGGCCAAAACGTAACCAAAGACATTTAGTGCATCCCAAATCTCAGCTCAATCACATCTGTGCTGAGATATGTCAGCTTTGCATTAAGAAATGGTGAAACAGAGGATTCTGCATACATTTGACTTAATTCAAAAGTTCTTGTGGTATTGTACATATCATCTTAGTTTCAGGTCTTCTAATGATATTTAGCACTAAAAAATGACACTCACCCTACGCTGGGAGCAGGAATCGAGTTTGTTTCCCGTTGACCTTTCTTCATCCTCACTAAACACCAAGGAGCACGAGACCCTTCTTTACTCCCATTTTATAGGGTCTAATTCTCACATCATTGCAAGAGTCTAATAATCTACTTTCTCCTGATACTTGTTTCACAGTCAAAAATCAGCAACTGATACATGTCATTCATTGCAGCAATCACAAGAACACACTCCAGTCAACACCATTTATTAATGTCAACCAGAAGAGCAATTATATTTCATCCAACCAAAAATAAACAGACAGGTATCACATCTTTGGTGACAGCTAAAACTATCATCTCTGCAGCTCTCATCAAGTCCCCACTGACATGAAATTGCACGTGGGTATCTGTGCTAGTCTAGGAATCCATTACCTTGCAGTCATCAGAAAACAAAATTTGAGAGACGCATTCTGGGGATGTGCATGGGAACAGAGGGAAATGAAGAACATAAATCTTGAATGAATCAAAAGGGAAGATAACCCACCAAAATGTTTAATGGTTTCATTTGTCAAAATATACCATAATGCCTCGATTTTTTCAGATTTTCCCACACAGCTGCAAATCCAGATTAACTCCGTGACCATGAGAGCTCTGGTGGAAAGCTGGACACAAGAGAAAAGACTCTGCTGTTGGTTGTTTTAGGAAGTGAACAACACAGAATCACAAAGCTGTTAAACATTCAGCACTGTTCTTTGCTTAACACCAACCACAGGATGCTTTTCACTGCCCAGTGTTTCCCTCCAGGTGGTACCCAGAGCACCCAGTCGAGGTGAACAGAGCTCAGTGAAGTCACAGGGCTAAACTTGGGACTTATTAAGAGAAGTCTTAGACATTTAGAGATAAAAACTGCAAGCAAGATGCATATGCATCACCACATTGTTATATATAGAAGGAATATATACATAATTCTTTAGGTTTTGAAAAAAAAAAGTGAGAGGAAGTACAAGAAGGGAATGGAACAACAGGAAAAAGATGAAAGCATTCTCATGCTTTCTTCTACAGCCATCTGAGACCCCTAAAACCAGCACTGTCCCTTTAGGTTGTCATCCTAAATTAATACACTGAAGCCTGAAATGATCCTCTGATAGCCCTTGATACACATACTGTTGAGGAATCCTAAAGCTTTCAGCCACATTTTGTGAAATTCCAATAAAATGACCCATTTTCCCTAGTTCTGTGTACAAGTCCAGTTCTCAAGGCAACAAACCACTCTGGGCAGCAAATTTCTAGGTATTAATTAATTTCTCAGCTGGTTTAAGCCACTTAATCTTTGGCCTCTTGCCTTATAGTATCACCCAACTCAAGTTATAAGGACCCAGAAATGCACTGTCTGATGTGTCTTTATTGCTTAATTATCCAGGTGAGGAGCTCAGATTAAACTGGGCATTTAGTTATAAGTACACACATCTCCAAGCTTTACTACCTAAAAATTTCCCTAGGTAAAGAATATAATTTATCTTATCCTGTTGATGCCCTTTAATTCTTGCATGATAGTAAATTATATTTCAGAGCACAGTTCTAATTTTGCCAAATGGATCTTGAAGCAGAAACGACAGATCACGATTATACAATCAAAGCTTTCATGTATTAATTTCAGGTTTAATTGCAGGGCTCTCCTCAACCAGCTCTTCTGTGAAGTCAACTCACACCCAAAGCAAGGTTATCAATCCCCTCTTGGTGGTTTAAATCTGAATCTCTTTGGCTGCAGAAAGGAAATCCCTTCCTCTAAAGCCTCTTGTGCTGCCCTGAGCTTGGTAATGCTGAACTCAGTCCCTGATCAAGTTGTGCAGGTCACGGGGAAGATGTTGGGTCTGTAAATCAGCTCCCAGCAGGTCAGATGTGCCCTCCCAAGCCCTTCCCTCCTTTTCAGCACCTATAAAACCACCCACTTTGCAAAAGTACTGTCATTTCATTAATCAACAGGCTCCAATTACCTACAAGGCACAGAGTGAGAAGAGACACAGAAAAACCAGATGGGAAAGAGCCTTCCTACATTATACACCCCATAATCATCTTTAGCTGTGTCATTCCTGACAGATGGCTGGCTAAATTTTTCTTCAGTGATGTGACACAACCTCCTCACATAATCCAGTCAAGTGCTTCAGTAGTCCTAATGTTAAAAACTTTTTCTTAAATCCTAAATTGAATCTTTCTTGCTGCTGTTTAACCTGATTTACCTCTATTCCTGTCCACTACAGACACATAGAAGAGATTACTCTCTTCTTTCCTTTTAGGTTCTTGAAGAATATTACATTTTTTATGTGCTGTCATCCCAAGAAAAGTGTTCTAATGATTAAATCTTGCCTTCCAGGTTGCTCTGACTGTTTTCTTTTGGGCTCTTTCTGTTGCTCTCCACATGTAACTCTGCAGTGTCCAAAACTGGATTGGATTCTTCAGTTCAAATATTATTAAAGTCTTATTACAGTCAAGAGATAACTGTGTTAAGAGAAACTCTGCTCAACAGCTTCATGTCACAAAGGAAACCAGAAATGATCCAAGAATCCTTGTCAGAGGACATACAGGTATCTCCAGGACAACAGGCAACACTTTTTATGGGGTAAGAAAGGTGATAAAGAGACAGTTTCTCTTTCAGCACATTCCAGACAGATTCAACCCAATGCACATTGAACTGAGACTTCCAAAGTCTCTTAAACAGTGATTACAACATCTCAAGTTTGCCTTGAAGCAAGAGCTGACAGCAACAGTGACAAGGAGAAAGCCTTGGGGGGATATTTAGCCAATTTTTTATCATTTTGTGTTGTTCCTAAAACACCTGCTGGCCAGGTTTTCACAGTGCACTTCAAAGACTGGTCTACAATGTGCAATGCCACCTCTTCAGGATCCAATTCAACTCTTACACAAGTCATGGATCCAGGCAGGAGACAGGAAATCTGCTGGAGGAGCTCAAAGAGTTTCTTGTCAGAACTTGCCATTAAATGCACACAGACAGAAAAGTGCCCACTGGGTGTGGAGTTCTTTTGGGGCTTTTCATTTTGCTTTTTATTTCCTTCCTGGTTAATAGCTCACTGTCCTGAAGGAGAGTTCACTTTGGTCATTTTAGGCACATTCCAAGGACAGGGCTGTCCAGGTAACAGGGTACAGAAATACGATTTGCATTTAGTTAATGTCTCATTAACATCATTAACCAAAGACAGAGCAAGGCAGCCCCACAACTCTGAGTGAGTCAGAAGGGACTGTTGTTGGTGCAGAACATCAGGAAAGCAGCAGGAAGAGCCTCAGCCTCAAAACTTAGCATCCACTCCAGCATATTTGCAGGATTCATTACACATTCAGTGAAAAAGGAGCAAGGACTTTGCAACCAAAGGAGAAACACAAATGTATTATTGCTCAAAAATATGGTAAATTGACAGATTTGGAAGGAAAATAAAACCAATGTCCTATAGCACTGCATGAGAGTAACAACTGCAAGCATTTTTTCATATGTAGAGCAAGCAGGAGCACTTTCAGGTGAGAGGAGATAGATCAAGGTGAGTTCACCTCATCACTGCAGGATGTTATTGATGCACCCCTGACAGTCACACAGTTGTTCTGTACTTTCCCTTTGTCTCCTTCCATGTCCCTGTAACTACCACAGGTACAGGTTACACCAGAAAATAATCTTCTTCCCGTTCAAGTTACCACTTCTCTACTGAAGCAAACCAAAATGAGGCAGTTCCATGGTTTTTGTAACCTGGTGCAACCCCCACAGGTCACCTGAGGTGATTAGAAACAATCATCCCCCTCATTTACAAGTCACACTTCTAAATTTACAGTGAGCTGCCTAAAGCATAGAACAGCATTTTAGCCCTTCCCTTCCCCCAGTTTTTCAGAGCCCACAGTTCTCACCCGAGAGGCAAAAGTCATTTTCTCTTCCAAGTTTATGGCAAGTTGAACTACAGAGCTGCACGTGAGGCTGTTACTTTGGAAGCTACAGCTGTCACCTCAAAACATGTCCTGTGGCACCTGTACATTCCCCTTTTCTGTTTGTGTATGTTTTAGGTTGGGGTTGGGTTTTTTTTTTTGGCCAATTGCATCAAGAGCGTTCACAACTGTGTTGGCAAGAAAAACAGTGCTACTGTATTAACTGTGTAACCACCAGGATTCTGCACTAAATAACCCTCTGAACTTACATAAAAAATAGTCCCTAAAACCAAATATATTGTCTCTGCCTGAAGAAGCAGCACCACATGTATTTCTGAGCACTGATACTGCAGATTAATGGCAAAAGCAGATTACAGTGTGAAGGCACTACAGAAAAACACCCCTGAACTTTAGTGAACTCTACCAGCCCTGGATTCACTCAAATAGTTGAGTTTCTAAACATTTTCCAGTGATACAGGCATAAGCTCAAGGTCTCTGAGACACGAGGATTAACTCTGGCACCCCTTGAATTTCATATAATATGAATTTTGTATTTAAAATAGCAACACCCTACCTAATTCTAACTCTTCCCAAAACACACAATACACCTTATTTTTAATACATAACAGTGAAAAAAATGTAATCTTGGGAAACACTTCTCAAAAGAGATTTTTGATCAAAGCCCTGCAGTCAGCACAGGGGATGAAAAAGGAACTCTGAACTGCTCAGATGATTTACTTTGCCACACAGGACAGTGAGTTTGATCTCCCAGCAATCATACCTGTAATCCTTGTATTGCTTTAGGATGTCTGTTCCCTTGTTTCTGACCCAGTGGGCATTCTTTGAAACAGGACTTGAATGAACTGTGCCTTTTCCCCAAGAAGTACCTGAATTAAGAGTTGCTGTTGTCAGCACTGAGAGGGAGAGTCATTTCTATGTAGATAATAATGTTTCATTTGTAAATGCACTTTCAAGGTCAGTTAAGATGAGAATAAAAAGAGGAACTTGGCAATAAATAAACTCCTCCAGGTCAGAGACAAAATGCATGGATTTCAAAAAAAAAAAAAAAAAGAAAAAGAAAAGGAAGATTTCACTGGGTTCTGCTGTGGTTTGCCCAGTTCCAAAAGCAGCCCAGATCTCTCCTGTACAGAGACTGATGACTATCTCACAAACAACAGGCAAATAAAATTTATCTTTTAATTCTCATTTCCTTAAATGAACATGTCTTCTCCAAACTTGTCAAGCCACGAGGCACAAAATTAGGGTCTGGAAGTTTTTTTAATTGTAGCTGAACAATTATGGAATCTGACATCAACTTTTCCCATCCACAGGGGCAGAAATGCAGATATATCCTTGCACATGAAGCTGTGGAAAAGTTTTAATCCACCATGAGACTTGGACTCTCTGGATGCCTGTGAAGCTGGATTAGCCCAGCAGTTATTGGAAGTTTATGGATGTGTGTTGTTAAAAGAAGTCAGTGGCTTCTTTAGCACTGCATCCACCTAAGATTTTAGTCATGTTCATATTGTACCAACAACTTAAGCTGAGCACTCCCAAGAGCCTTTTAAAGTCACACCAATCTGAGATGACACTTATAATTAAAATTATCATTTTCTAACGCAAGCATTGTCACAGCTTCAGCTCCAACCACACACAGAATCATTGAGGTTGGAAAGGAGGTTTAAGAACGTTGAGTTGAACTGGTTCCCCAGCACGGCCAAGGCCCAAGTGCCACATCTGCACATCTCATTCCCTGCAGGGGTGGTGACTCCAGCACTGCCCTGGGCAGCTGTGCCAGTGTTTGACAGCCTTTTTGGGGATGTGGTCTCATCAGCACCTCCTGCTGTGACTCCTCTCTGCTGGACACTCACATCCCTGTCACTCACAGCTGATTTCAGTTTAGCACCCCAGTGACCACTGAGCACAGCAAATACAAATACAGAACATAAAAGTGAGACAGCAAAGTACACTGCTGTAGGACAAAATCACCTCAGAGAAATCTTCAGAAAACAACATTAACTTACTAAACAGTCTGAATCCTTCACTGCAGACCCTGGGAGGTGTGGAGGCAGATTTTAGTTCAGTGCTCCTTTGCATCTATGTGCAAGTCCAGCACCATGGTTCAAGGCTCTCTTGCTTTGAGACCTCTCACTTCCACATCTTATATTTTATGAAAAGAACACTGTAAGCACTTTTTTTTTCCTAGCAAAGCATGGTATAAGAAAGAGGTGATTTTTCTCCAGTTCATACACCTAGATAATTGTATTAGCTTTCTATTTCATTGGAAGTGACAAAAATTAACACAAAACACTGGTTCAGCAACATAATAATCTCCTTGGAATTAGGCCACATCTCCATGTGCACTGAATAGTGCTGGTAGTTTCAAAATTGTGTTTTTGTCTTTAACAAACAACTCTGAAAACCAAGTTTGTTGTACTGCCAGAAGTAGGCATTCTTCAGGTTTGTTACACAGTTCCAGTTCTTCTAGGGAATAACACAACACATGAGAATTCCAGTGTACAGCACCTTCTCCCTCAGAAACAGAGGGTGTTTCTAAGTGACATCACACTCCTTTATCTCTAGTTTTGGTGAGACAAATTCTGTACCAAAGCACGTTTAGAATGACAGATCAGAAGAAAAACCTGACACAAGGGACTTGCTGCACACCACTGGTGACATCCACAGGAACCAAAGCAAGTTGTGGACCCTGTGTGAAGTCTGATGACAGGGAATTCCTGCCCCCCACCGCAGCAGGATTACAGAAATCCTGGGATTGAAGCAATAAGGATCCTGTCTATCACTGCAGCCATTTGGAGGGGGCTCTCTGCAGACAGCACCCCTTGGTTTGGTGTTCTGCCCTGACCTACGTGCAACACAAAAGCTTCAAACCAGCAGGAGCTTCTTCTGAGTGTGATGAAGAACCTGCTTGATGAGCATTAGCTGACAGGAAAACACATTTCATTGATTCCCAGGAACGTACCAGAAAACTTGACCAACAGAACAAGTGCAGCACTGGGCAGCAGCAGGACGTGCAGTAATGCTCCAGTGTGGACCAGCTCATTTGGAAAGACATTTCCAACTCATCTGGCCCAGCAGAAGGATCCAACCTCACACAATCTTTCCTCTTTCTCCCAAACCAATCACTTATAAAACCTCTGACTTCGTGGTCAAGAGTATTACTCTGCAGCCTTTGAAAGCCCTGAAATCCTCAGAGGACAGGAGAAAAGCTTTTGAGGTGAGTCAGGGGAAACAAAAGAAGGTTTTCAATTCAGGCAGTGCAAGTGGTGACTGGATCAGGTATTTAATGAGCTTTCAGCATTTGCATGGATGCCCAGCCATGAAAAGCAGGATCATGGGCCAACCCTAAGTGATTGCAAGAGCAGCAAAGAAACAAACATCACTCTCCATGTAGCACACCTTCCTAACTCCATTAAAGCCAAAGAGGCGGCATTAAATGGGTTGAGCTGTATCTGGGCAAGGTGTGTGTGAGGGAACATAAGAGGAATGTTCTCATTTATGTAAAAAATAAAGCTAGTGGATCACACTGAGCTTTGGTTCTGCAGGCCAGGCTGGCAGAGACACCACACCAGAGCCAGCAGCGCAGATCTAACAGGGCACAGCTCTGAAACTGGTATTGTACTGTCAGGTTGCCAAAGTTGTTCCTTTTCTTCTTTCACTCTTATCAGTTTAACATCAACAATTTCCCCTGGCACTGGGGAAATATTTCTGGAGGCACAGAAAGTTGAGCAATAGCCATGAAGAGTAAAGTAATTTGAAAATTATTGAAGAAACAAGATTTCAGCAGAAACACAATCATATCAAAATAAAACTGGTGTTATGAGCAATAAATAGCAGTAGGTGGCATTGTATAAAATACACTTAACTCCCAAAATTGTTTAAAAAAAAACCAACCAAACCTCAAAAACCAAAACAACAACCAACCCAAAACCACTGTTAATACCCAGTGGTTTAGAACATCCAGAGATAATCATCACATAAAATTGTGTCAAAACAGCATTTTGCTCTTCCTTGAAGAAACCAACACCTGCCCTATTAACACCTCAGGTTCAACACCACGGAGTTCACTCTCAGCATTGTAATGAGAAGGATTTTTCACTTGCCCCTACAAGATCATTGCCCACAAAACAGGGAGATTCACGCTGCAACAGTGGCCAATATAAGGTCAAATTCACAGATGTCCATTTGCTTCTCAGAAAAGCCATAAAGAGGAAAACATCCATAACAATAATAAAAAAAAATATAATGTGCATGTCCCATTGGCATTAATATTAATCCTTGAGTGCCCTGACACAGGAGTAAGTCTGGGAGATCAAGAAAAGAGCTGGTGGGGGTTTGCTGTGTCACTACTGACAACCTCTACTGCCCATGACGTCCACGTCCAGCTCATGGTGGGATATTTCTCTTTTCTCCTCCCCCCTCAGCAAAGCCATGCCCACATCTCCTCCTGCACAGAAGACTTAGGAAAAGTAGTACAACTATGCACTGAATACTGGAATATTTAATTATAGATGATATGCTTCTCTACGTAAGTATAGTGACATTTAACATTTGATAACAAGATATTGTGGTACCAACACTAATAATAATAATAATTCAACCAGCCAAACTGATTGCTACCATCACCCACTACCAGTTTTGGGATGACAGTGACTGGTTTCTTGACAGTTTTCAGCAAGAAGGTTGCTGGCTGTGCTCCCAAACTTTTAAAAACAGGGTATTGAAGGAAAAAAGTTTGGCACAGTTAGGCAACTATGTTGCCAATTCTAAACTGCTGTTTTAGAATTGACATGTAGAATTCTATAGTAAAAGCAGTTTTTAAGTACTGCACATCCTTTTACCTTT
This sequence comes from Pachyramphus minor, assembly GCA_013397135.1. Taxonomy (NCBI): domain Eukaryota; kingdom Metazoa; phylum Chordata; class Aves; order Passeriformes; family Tyrannidae; genus Pachyramphus; species Pachyramphus minor. The sequence goes on along the minus strand of VYXB01007428.1, from coordinate 1,961 downwards.
GTGTGGCATCATAAACAATAGTAAGGTGCCCACTGTTGAGGATACACATTTCAATTTATGGGCAAGCTGATATACTCAAAGAAATGCTTTGATTTTCCTTGGGCTGATCTTTGATGTTTATGGCACTGCAGGCTCCATTTGCTTTTTTTTACATCTTCAAAGGCACCTAAAAAAACCTCTTCTCCAGCCACGTTTTCCCCCAGCAAGTTATTCGTAGAGTGAAAAAAAAAAGACAATGAAGGTGGAAACCTAACCAAGTTAGATTCAAATATTTTTCCCAGTCATTGAGGAAGGAGAAAGGCAAACAAAGAGAACATCTTGGTTTCAAAGCTGGGGCCACCTTCCCAGGTCCCAGCACCACTGGGCTGGTGTGTAATTCCTGCCTGGATTCTCTGCAGCAAAACTCCTTCATTTCGACCTTGCTGTCACAGAAGAGATCCAACAATATCAAACAGAATTTACAGACTCACACACTGCTCTTGCCAATGGCTACAGCTACAAAATACAGATACTCTTCTCCCTTCTTATTGTTTGTTTAGTTTTAAATACACAGGGAGTGGAAGCAAAGTTGGAGCCCATCTATTGTAACGTTATTAGCACCAGAGCAGGAAGCTCAATTAGATTTTGGTGGGAGCAGACAGACATCTCATGTTGTCTGCAGCAGCACAGCAGAAAGGTAAAATCATAAAGCAGCACAAGTCAATGAGGAATGTCTCTTTGCTGTGCTCCTGGCCATTTGTGTGAGTAGAAAGCTCAGATATCCCCTAATTAGTCACAATGGGCAAACTGGATATTTACCTGTTGGCTGGCCACAGCTTTATAAAATATTTACAGCTACAAGCACAGCCCAAAGAATAAAACAGTTGTTTTTTTTTTTTCTTTTGCCATTTTCTACTTCACAGTGCTGGCCTAAATGTTGAAAACCTGTGGATTTTGTTCAGAAGTTATTTTAAATCTAGAAGAACTACTGAAACCATGCCACTGGCTACTGAAGGATTCTGCTTTCGTTTTCCAGGAAAAAAAATCCATTTTAAAGGTATACAGCAACCTCATTTCTGATGTGGGAGAGGGAGAGGGCGGAGGGGGAAATGATTTATGTGACTTTAATGTGATGTGGGATATTATTAAGATACGGTCAATGGCACAAGGACATTTGAGAGCCCTTATTCCAAAACACCTTTGTCATATTTCAATGCATCAGCTTTAAACATTAGGATCAAAAGGGATTTAAATTATCCTGGACTAAAACACATCTCATCTACCACATTCATGATGAAGCACAAACAAAACAGAACATCAAAAAATATCAGTATGACTGTGCTACAATGACATGCACAGGTAAGAGGCACCTCTCCAAGTACCCACTTCCCCATGAAATTGCCTGTTTTCTTCCCTTTATTTCTTGCTTTCTTATATATCTCTTTTAAGGCATCAAATCAGCTGTAAGATGCCATTGACATTTCTTTATATTGTAGCTCTAAAGAAACTTAAACATCACTTGCATTTACAGTAAAGAGAACTGGAAAAGGTCAGCTAGCTGAAAAAAAAGGTGCTTTTAGTACTAATTCCCTAACAATGGTTAAGCCTTTCAAAACAGGAGGAGGAGGACAACTTTGGTCATTTCACAAAGCAGATAAAGAAACCAAACCCAACTGCTAGTAAATATTTGAGAGCTGCATCTTCACAGCAAGAATCACTGAAAATGGAACTCCCTGAGCACAGCACACACCGTGGACTCGGATGTTGTTTTTAACACATTATCTGGAATTGATGCAATTATAGATAGAATAATACCTCACAGAAATAACTGAGGACCCAAACAAGTACAGTTTGTGGCCAGTAACCCTCCAAAAATAACCAAGCAGTGCTCTTGGGGGTGCTGGTGGGTGAGAGGCTGGACATGCCCCAGCCTTGTGTGCTGGAATCCAAAACCCACCTCGTGCCCTGGGCTCATCCCCAGC
>VYXB01007427.1:52506-150644 GCA_013397135.1 Pachyramphus minor | reverse complement strand
TATTCAACCTAAACCTCCCTTGATCCAACTTCAGACCATTACATTGGATCCTGTCACTGGTCCCTACAGAGAAGAGATCAGTGCCTGCCCCTCCTCTTCCCCTCGTGAGGAAGTTGTAACTGCAGTGAGGTCTCCTCTCAGTCTCTTCTTCTCCAGACTCAATACACCAAGTGCCCTCAGCTGCTTCTCATACAGCTTCCCCTCAAGGCCCTTCACCACCTTTGTTGCCCTCCTCTGGACACTCCCTGAAAGCTTAATGTCTTTTTTATATTGTGGTGCCCAAAACTGCGCACGGGACTCAAGGTGCACAAATGTATTAGAGGAGCTACATTAAAAAGTCAGAGTTCATTCTATCAGAATATACCTTTGTAAGTAAGTACGGGATGGGAGAGCATTTTTGGACTGAAATATGAGTTTTTTAACATTTTTAACCCATAATTGTAAATGGTGATAGAACCCTTAAGGAAATGCGGTATTACCTATCAAATATTTAAGCACTTCTTCTTTGTCAATATTTTTGTAAAAGAAATTCAGAAATTAGTTTTTCAATAGCCCAAAGATTTATACACTGTGATTTTACTTAAGAAGGGATGTATTTTGCAAATATTAGATCCATCTATCAAAAACCAAATAATCTTCTGTAATATTTTGAATCTTCTCCCATATCTAAGGATCTCTTCATCATCATCATCTTTATCCTTCAGCTAATATTTTCTTTGAAACATTGCTTTGTTTAAAGATTTTTTTTAAAACATTGATAAAATAGTTGAGCACAAGCATGTTCCTATAATATTATATTCTTGCAGAGGTACTATTTTAAACTATTACTTTGTTGACAGGTCACATACTAGGTTGTAGTTACCAAGCAAAGAAGTACCTCACTGCATTTTTCCTGGATTAATTCAAGAAACATTTTTTCCAAAGAACAGACACATTAGATGTATTTGAAAACACAGTAAAGAACCTTCACTGAGTCAAAGTAGAGCAAAAAATGCTGATGCTTTATTTTTCTTATGAGAAAACAAAAGGAGCAAGTGATTACTAACAAAATAGTATTAGAGGCAATTGTGATTTAAACCCACTTTTGAATACTCTGTACATAGTAACTTGAAAACTTAAAATTCAGTAGATGATTAGTATAGAAGCTACTTTGCAGTCATAGCTCCCACCAAAATATATAACCCTGTACAGAAATTATTAGGTTACTTTTTTTTTCAGGGCTTAAAAATCTAGAAACTGTCTTTAAAAAAAATAGCACAAAATTAAAACAAACCAAAACAACCCCAACCCTGTATAGAGGATGTGACAATGCGAGAACTGCAGCTGTTTATTTCTGCTAAGGAAAGAAATTATGTTGTCTTCTACAACATCCAATCTGGATAAGGTGTTCCTATGATGAGAATGTAACTTTGATATTGCTGAAAAGCACTCACTGAATAAGAGATGTTCAGAGAACAAATTAGTTTCACTGCAGTTTTCAATGTTCCTGTTGAAAGCAAACCTTTCCAATATTTCTGTATTCAGTGTGGATGGAGTCTTTTTGTGTTTGTTTGTTTTGGTTTGGGTTTTTTTTCCCCACTGCAGTAAGTCCCTGATGTTTACCTCAGCCTCCACCCAGACTTGCAGAGCAGCACTGAAACCTGCTCTGCTTTTTCTCTTTGCATCCTAGGAGGTGGCTCTGCTCTCTCTCTGTTTCAACACAATGCTGTGAATTTCCCCTCTGTGCTGTGAGTCTCCAAGTCCTTGGTTTCATTCCACATAGTTAAATCCCTATCCTTTGCACAGAAAGGCACTGGTCTTGTCCAGTGGTTTGTGATTGACATCCAGTGTTACCCCTTGAAGATGGCCTGTGTCAGTCTGTGTAATGGTGGGTCACCTACTGCTTAAACCCAGGCTTGATATCAGGCTGGAATGTAACACATATCAGTTTCTGAAATCTTGGGCTTTTCCTAGAGTTTCCGAGGTTTACTTTTGTTGAAAATATTATGGCCCTCTCTATTCTCAAAGTTATGTTATGTTCTTGTAGCAAAAAAAAAAAAAAAAGTTAAATATGATAGTTTTGAGCAACTTTGATAAAACTCTTATGAACTGGTAGAAGATAAAGGATTTAGGAACTTTTAAGTTCTCTTGATTTCTGTAACCAAGATAAAACAAGATTTGAGGAATCAGAAGACTCATACAACAGACACCTCTTGAGACAAACTTATGCTCACAGCTTTTTTTACCACTTACCCTTTAGGAAGTTCTTCCTACATAGTATTTCAGTATTGAAATATTAAGATTTAGACCTTACAGATTATAAGAAATTTGGCTGGTATAATTTAATTTTTATGAAGTCCTTTATAGCTCTGCAAAACCCTAATGCTGCAGACATAGAGAAAGTAGATGTAACTATGTATGGTTATAGGAGGAGAAATATTTATCAGTTTTTTACTATATAGTGTGCTTTTTTGTGTGTCTGATACTATTGGAACCAGTCCTGAGTGATAGTTCTATTGCTACTCTCAAGGCAGGAATTGATTAAAACAGGCTGACAAATCTGAAACTAACACAGAGAGTATGTTTGACATTTAGACAAAAATTCCACTCCTAGTCTGTGTAAAAATATAAATATAACGAACATCCCATTGCTCTTTATAAAAACTTATTTTCTAGATAATGCATGTAGTACTAAAATGAGGGAAGAAAAAAAAGCTGAGGTTGAATACTGTTTAAAAATGAAGACTGTGCTATTTAGTGGTCACAAATGCCTTATTCTTTCTTATCTTTGGCTGTGTACTTCTCTCATATAAGGAAAAATCTAAAAAAAATTCTTTAAAAAAACCCAAACTGGTTGTCTTCCAAGTCTTTCTGTGCCTTAACTGAGTCATTCATTATCTTAGAAACAATCAGTTTAATATTTCTTATCTTAGGTATCATCTTCACAGTTAGCATAGACAATAACATCAGAATAAAAGGAACGTGACACTGCTTAAAGAAGTATTTCAGAATATCTCACATAATTTTATGGTTTCAGATAAGAGAGAAGTTCAGTGTTGTGTGTTGGAGTAGCCTTAAAAAGTGCACTTTTATTGATATATTCTTAGATTCAGATCTACATATCTTTGAATGATTTGATGTTCAAGACATGTTCAAGCATTGATTTGCATTGATTTTTAAAGGAGAAATATTAACTTGAGTGAAAGCTGCTTTATATTCAACTGCTGTGTAATTAAGCAAATCTGTGCATATATTATCATAGAGAAACTACCCTAGTTTCAATTTTTTAGTACATTTTTTAGATGTATATAATTTCTATATGTGTATAATGGTGTGCAAATTTATATGCATATAAAATCTATAAAATTATAAATATAAAACCCAAGTATACATTTAGAAGAATAAGTTGAGCATCTTTTAAAATTATAGTCTGTGCTTCCAAGATTAAAAATAACTCTGATGTGGGGGATGTAAAGAAAAAGGAGTCTGTAATGTGTTATTTTTTTCATTGGAGTGAGCAGAGAGAAGACAGTGTTTATATGAAGAACTTATTTTTAAAACACAATCTTGCCCCTGTGTTATAGGGGTACCTCTGACATCCATCCTCTAGAACTGAGGTCTAGAAGAACTTCATTGCATTGTTGTGGAGGCATAGAAAAATAGTGACATGTATTTCATTTAATAAGTTTGAATAATGGGCAGTAAATAACATGTTTTTACTCTCACTTTCATTGGTCAAATAAAAGTAGAGTAATTTATGCCTTGCTTGCTTGTTGAGCTCTTTCTGTTGCATTTCATCTATCTCAAATCAGCCTTCACTCATACAAAAAGAGGGTGTAATTTAACGTGAAAAAAATGGTACCTGTATCAAACTGGTTGTATGTTCATTCTTGTTTAATTCCTTATTCTATATTTATGAGAGGGTGCCAAAAAAAAAGTAGATATTTATTGTTTAGCAGAAGTACATTCCCTTCCCCTGCCCCAATAATTCAATATAAGTCTGATTAACCCAATATCCTGAGGAACTTGACACTCTAAGGGTCAGATAGAGAGGATGGTGGATTGTTTAAAGGGAAAAAAAAAACCTAGATCAAAAAGTAACACATTAATCATGATAGACACTTACAGAATGTGTTCCTAAGAGATACAATTGATTTTGCTGAAAGTGAGATGTTATTGCTTGTATCACTGTCATTACACAGGGAATTCAACTAATTCTTCTAGAATGAAACATCAGTTTATAAAATAATTATTATTGAGGAATAGCATTAAGATACAATACTACTTCAGGGCTTGCTTCAAAGAGATTAAATGAGAAAGATTTACATTACATGCATAAAGAGCATGGATGTGAAACAATGCCATGAAGGAAAGAATAATTTTTTTCTTCTCTCTGATGAATAAGTGTGTTAATTAAATATAATATTCAAGAGGAATAATTATGTTAAATATGTCTTATATACCACAATGCAAAGTGAGTAAGAGAAAATATGGCTTTAGGAAAGACAAGCTTGATTTGCATCTACTGCTAAAAGATTAAGTAATTCTTTATGGGAACACTATAAAGGTAGTAACAGTCAGGTGATGGTTTACAGGTAGCCTGAGTAAAGAAGGCAAAAAACTTACCATGTTCATAGTGCAGTCCAGAAAAGAAAATAAATTAACTTTTTGAACCCAGAAGTTCACTTTCTGCACCATGTCCTTTTTTAAGAAGTAAAGATAGAAGAGAACAGAGGATTGTTACTCCCTCCTCAGATGCTGAGTTTGGTGGGTTATGAATATATAGGAAGGCAGAAGGGAAGGCTAAATTACACTACTACACAGCTGCTGTTCTTAGTCTTGTCTTCCTCTTTTGTTTACGCAAGTTAGACAATAAATATAAAGTAGTTCCCTGAACCTGAACTAAAAAGTGATAAAAAGCAGCAAAAAAGGGTACACCTCCCCCTGCACCTCCACAATTTGTTGTGTGGGTGTTTTTTATTGTTATTTTTTAAACAAGCTGTGATTTTCCATTGTTTTTTGGGTTAAGAAAGTATTTTTCTAAGACTCAACTTTTTGTGTCACTTTCTGAGTAGTTTATTGTTATTGTTTTGCCCTTCCTAGATGGGAATCCCCTGCACTACCTCGTGAATATATGCAGGTAATCTTAACATAGAAGTCTCAAAAAACAGTGAAATGAGGAAAAAGAAGGAAAAAGAAAGAAAAAGAAAGAAAAAGAAAGAATTCTTTTTCCTGATTTTTAATTATCCAAAGAACTTGAAACTGGGAATCATTTTCTGAAATTCTATATTTTTCTAATCTTTACAATGCGTCCTTATTAAAAATAAAGGACTGTTTAACTACTATCAAATAGTCTCTTGATTATATTCCATCTAAAAAGATACAAATATAACTTTGAAGAAGCACACGTGGTCTCTAAGTGAACCACTGAAAAAATTCCTGTAGCCTGGTGATGCTTGAAAACCTCTTTCTTTGACAGCTGGTCTACTCTGAAACTCATTGAACAGCTGTCAAAAGAAAAGTCTAGCAATATGTATGAAGCAGAATATATTCCAGAGACCCTCCTTTCTATTAGTAGGAAAACAAACAAACAAACAAAAAAACAAGGTTCACATTTACATCTTTTTTTTTTTTTTCATTCTTCAAAACACGACGTGTATGTGAGAACTTGCCTGCTTTTTCTTAATTCCATGGTTTCTTATATACAGGTATCATGGAAAGGCTTGAACTGTAAGACTACTACAAGTTTTAGGCAAATATGTCTTGCTTAAGGAAAGATTCTGGAAGCTTGCCTAGGAAGTGTAACTACTGAGTCATGTTTGAAGGTCAGCCCTGACTTTATCATGTGCCTTTCAGACTTTCTTAGTGCTGTAGGTACAGTTGCATAAACAGACTAATTTGTAATGGAATTACAGGGAGGGAGACTGTCTGCTGCATAATGATTTAGAAAATGTCTTAGATGTCCTGGTTATAGATATTGCTGTTGAAATACTGTTTTGAGATGGCAAAGGTCAACCTGAAACTGAAGAGAAGAAAACATTAAGTCAAATTAGGTGGATAGTATGTTCTGATAAAGTGGATAAACAAGTCCATAAGACATTTGCTGGGGTATAGAACTTACAATACAGAAAAGAAGTTCACAAATCAGAAATCATTTGGAAGGGAGGAAAAAAGGCAGATGATTCAAGAATCAGAAATTCTGGTGGTACAGGTTGAAGAGTTTTTCTTTTGCTCTATTTCATCTGTCCAAAGTTATTTTGGGAGGTAATCTGATTGTGATATATTAACACAAGTGTGAGGGAAAAACTTTTTGAGGACAGATAGCTCTTTAGTCTGAACAAAAAGTCACAGCAAAATGAGGTGACTGACAACTGATGGTTCTCTGGTTATCTAGAAGTATTATTGTAGGGTTTTTCCAGTGGTGGTAATAAATCAGGAAGTGAATACCCCACCAAGCAGAATATTAAATTTGGAAAGTGTATCTTTGTAAAGGTTGTGTTTCTGAGTTCAATCAAAAATTTGAAACAATGTTTATTTGATGTTATTATGCGTAAACTCGAAATTGATGTTAATAGTCCCAATGAGGCTTAAAACATACAAATATTAATATGACATATAAACCATGATTCTGTGACTATCTACAGTTCATGCAATGGTATGGAGATGAATTAAGGTCAATTATGAAGATAAAATTAAAAATAAGTACAACTTAAAAGCACAATGCATTAATTGAAAGGTTGATAGTATCTGAATTCATCCATATATGATGCTAAAAACATACATTGAAAAAATACTGTAGCTCTCCAGGGACTTATTAGAGCTGGATAACATTTACAGTACTGTGACAAAAACGCAGATTTAAGTGGGGTTTTTGAACTAATGCTGAATGTTTGGACTTGGGGATATGAACAAACAAAGAAAACAAGGAAAAGAGAGACTTGGGAAAGAAAAATTTAACAAAAGGTGATCAAATTCTAGACAAATGTCCAGTCTTTAGATTACTAGGCAGGAGTAGAAGAAATTAGCATATTGTTTATTTGCTTCCTTACCAAATAAGAAGGAAGCTAATACTGGATATATTACCCACCAACTAATTCTACGACTTCTCATCTCCCTCCTTCTCTTTCCAGCTTTTAAAGATAAATATTAAGGTTATGAAAAATAAAAATGTATAAATAAAACAAAGCAGCCATGGATGATTATTTGTAGCTCCTAGAGTTACATATTAAAAACAATTCTCAGTCTGATACTAGTCAGTCTTTTGGTATGAAGGTGCAGAGGCATGAAAATAAATAATATTTACTCAATTGTATTAAAACTGTTTTTCAGTTTTAATAGAATAGAATAAAGGTGATTTATGTGATTATGATTAAATCAAATTAAATTAAATAGAAACACAAATGTTAAAAGAAGTCTGAATCATTATGGTTCTGCTCTGTAATTTTAAGTAATCTCTGATATTACAATGTTAGTGCACACAGAAGAAACCACACACTGTTTTTGTGGTAAACTAAGATCTCACCAGGATGAAATAAAAAAAAATTTTCTGTTCTGAAACATTTCTATGGATTTTATTTCTTTCTGAATTCAGATATCCCCACAGCTGGCCAAATATTTTGTAGCTTCCATGGTTGAATATGCCTGTTATTAATGCATAGGTAAACTCAGAAATTGATGGATGAAATGTATATGTGCCTCTTCAAACCATACACCTGAAAAATGAAATATATTAAAATTTTATGTAACTTTTCGAAAGTAGTCTTCTGTTCACTTATCAACACTGTGAAATGCTGATATATGTTACTTATTTTATAAATTATGGATTATATAATTACTGTATCGTAACAGTAATAGCTTCTATTTAAAAAGAGATGTTTCTTTGCATTTTGAATCATACATTAAGTCAATTTTTTATAATCAAGAGATTTCATGGACAAAGTGTTTTTAGAGAATTAGAAAGCATAAAATTCACTGTTTATGAGAAGTGATGATCCTTAAAATAAGTTTATCTGGTTACCACAGAAAGCTCCTGCTATTTACTGAGAAGGAAATGATGTTGTTCGCACATACTGAGTCACTACATCAAATATTTTCAAGCAGTCCAACATTTTAACTTCTTCATCCTTGAGGTCAAGGATGGAATTGTGNCGCACATACTGAGTCACTACATCACATATTTTAACTTCTTCATCTTCGAGGTCAAGGACGGAATTGTAGTTAGAACAAAATTTGTCTTTTCCTGAACTTTCTCATCTTTCTTCTTAATTGTCACTGGTAACCGCTGCACATGAATTCATTCCTCGCATCTATAATCTGAGGAATATTTTTGGGTTTTTTTCTGCCCAGTCCAAAACACTTTGGGTATTTCTACTTATTACTTTCACACACACACACAGAGGTGATAAATATTTGTTGCTCGGCTTTTCTTTCTTACCATTGTTTAAGATGGTGGATTCAACACACCAGATTTAGTTAAGCAGTATGGAACCTGTCGGCCACAACTTGAACAAACTCTCAGGGTGAAGGTGACATCAGTGCATCATATTACAGATTTATGTAACCTTTATCAGGTTGAGAGCATGAAACCTATGAACTGATTCAAGATGACACCACGAGAGCTCTACAGTAACAAATTATGAGTGAGTTCTGCACAGTGTGATGACAACTGCTCTAGCCTGGTGCACTTCGTATTAACTTCATAAGTCTTCAAACAAGACCTTGCAGACTGCTGCTCTTGGTTCTTATTTCTGTATGAATGTCTTTCCTTAGGAACATGAGAAAAGTTGGAGCAGGTGAAGGACATTTTGTCAGGAGATTATAGTGAATTTCAGACAAGAAAGATACAGGCAAGGCAGTGAGGATAAATGTTTGTGATGTACCTCTTGTTAGCTACGGGGTTTATTATTTCCTTAAAGAACCCATGAACTTTGCATTTCAGCAAAATGCTTTGTAACACTCAGGAAACTAGTGGTCATTTTTAACACATCTACATAACTATGCAGATTTCCAATCCAAATTGTAATATTTTCTTTTAAAAAATTACCTTGGAATTATTAATACATTGAAATTCTCTCTGTATGCAGAGTTAATTTTCCATGCTAAAATTGATTTTGTATTTATTAAAAAAATATTATACTTTAAAAATTAAGATAGATCTAGTAAAGGAGACTAATTTAAAAATTTCTGTGGTACCAAGTAGTAATAGTACAAAGATGCAGCATAAACATAACATGTCCAGAAAGGACTATCATCCCCTCAACAAAAAGAATTTTATTTTGACGTGTGTTAATTTCTGCATTCGTGTAAAAGCATGGTGAGAAAGGCATGAAAACTGCCAAGTCTTTGGAATAACCACTTTACAGAAAAATAACAATTCTTTCTGAATTGAACAGGAATTAATATCAGTTTTATTTTTTCTCTCTTTTTTCTCTCTTTTTTTCTCTCTCTTTTCTTCTCTTCTCTGGTAATAGTTTTTTAATTGAATTTTTTTTTAGAATGCAGGCTATGATTCCAGCTGAGGATTAGCCAGAAATATTTCAACTGCAGGAAATTTTAGGAGATGTAGCCTTGAGATTATATTCTTATTTTTTTATTTGGGGAACACTACTAATTCCCTAAAGATGAAAGGAGAGTATGAGGACATAGGGAGAAAAATAACCAAATAGACAACACAAAGGTTTAGAATGTTGTTTCTTTTTCTCTTGCAGACTCATAATTTTCACTTTTTAATACAGAGGGAAGAGACATAAAGCACACTGACACATGATTAAAAAAAATAGGAAAAAAAAAGGAAAAAAATTAGACTAAGAGAGGTAAATGAGGAGTTTTCAGGGAAAAGAGAAAAAACTAACATGAATACTGCAGCAGTGATGGTTGCACTTGAGCTCAGTCTGATAGAGGTTGTTACTGTACCAAAAAAGATAAAAACTCCCACTCACTGGAAATATCAGTGCACTTTTTATCAAATAATAAGCAATAAAGAAAATGTGATAAATTCAGGGTTTAATTGTTCCATGTACTTTCAGAAGTGTCAGAACAGAGTCCTTTCCTTTGTCAAGGCATTCTTTGGTTTGCTTTTGTGTATATTTTGCTCGAGGATTCATGTGCAAATGTGAAACAGCATGTAGAGTTGTGCTATATATTAGCTTTTCATTACTCTTCTGTACAGTTTTTTTCAGATGATCTGAACAACAAAGAAATGAGCAACTTGGAATTATCTTGTTTGAGAAACTGGGTGGTGCTAAGCACTGAGAAAGCCACAGTGATTATAGAAGAGCCCTTACAGATACAACAGGAAAATAGGTACTGGTGTGTCACCTCCAGTGTCACCAGGCACTTTGCAAGACTGCTGGTGGTGTAGGTACATGTGTTAGGTGCTGTCAAGGGAAGAAGACATTGTGAGCACCATAAGGTTTAGTTGGCTATTTTGGAATTCCTTTTGTCCACTCTAGGAGTTTAATAAGGAATTTAATTGAGTTACAGTGAAAGCTTTTTTTTTTTAAAATCAGCATCATAAAAAAACTGGCTTCAGATATGCTTGGCATTTGAATAGAAATCATTTTACTGCTCAATTCTTAAGAAATTTTATTTTCCGCTGTTTATCTGTGACAGGGCAAGTCAGAATTGAGAAATATTGGAATGTATTTAGTCACAAAATTAAAATTTCCTAAAAAGTTAATTGCATATTATCAGACACATTTTCTCTTTAATATTCACATTTAACAAGCAACTTTTGTTTTGCAACTCTTCTGATTTTCATTAAATACTATGAGAAAACTGTTTAGTTGCTTTTCAGCTGAGAAGAAAGTGTTATGAGGAAGTATTTTGCACTGAAAAGATGTTCGTGGTTTATTCTTTTACACTCAAACTCAAGACCTTTTCGTTTCTAATATTTGTACCCATGCATGAAGACTAGATTTGTGTATTATACTGCTAAGCTAGTGATAAACTAGCTGCCTGAAAACAAATAGGGATTATGTATGTGTATGAACTTAGAATTGTGCTTACTAGGACTATAATAATAAGGCCTTTATCCTGAGGTTTTAGAGAACCTTCAAGTTCAGGGCAAGTTTCTTAAAAAGGAAAACCATTATAAAGCTCTGTCTTACTGTTTGTTTAAAAAAAGTTTGTTTCACATATGGATTTGATAGTTAAATATCAAAAAGATTTAACTGCATTTTTAGGGCTATGCTGATTTTCTTTAAGGGAATACAAAACAATTGATCGTTAGAAAAAAGTTTTACCTGGCAAAATGTCAAGTTATGTCTGCATTATAAAATGGAGTTCTTAAAATATTTAAAAAAGTATTCACTTAACTTTGAAGGTCTGTGGAATAGCCATTTATATTGAAGAAGGAAAGATAAACACATTCATTTTTATTTTCTCCTAGGAAAAGCATATATATTTTGGGTTCAAAATTCTGGCTGCTTCCTTGTGAATTTAGAAGCCATAAAATTAAAGGTAAGCTTTTATGAAGAGAACAAATTAGAAATCCCTCAGTAATAACTGAGCTATCACCAGTGTTCTCAGTAATTTTGACTGTCAAATAGACATCTTTCTTTGTCTGCCAAGGAATAAATTTAAAATTCAGAATATGTGGATATAAAGTGTGTATCAAGTTACATTCAACATATGCAATCTGTACAGTTGGCTAAAAGAAAGTATTTAAATGGAAGCTATAATCCAGAAAATGTACTTTCAAAAGTAATTTACTCTTATTTATGGTGTTCTCCTTAATATAATCTGGTTTTAAGTACTAATTTTTAGCTAATCTGAGGTGTTTTGATACTGTTTGTTCACAACAAGAATAAGTGGAAGAGAAAATGCAAAAGCCTTTTTCTATGTAATACTAATTTTTACTTTTTGGTATGTTTTGCTGCTTGACTGAGTGCTTCCATTAAATTTAACACTCAAACTGTACAGACTGGAAGTACTTTTCCATGCCAGTCATTAGCATGTTCTCAAAAACTAAGAGATCGGGAAAAGAGGAAAACCACAGAAAACTTGTTCCGTGCAGCTGAGTGTTTTCTACTCAAGGCCATGTCTGAGTGACAATTCCTAGCATGTGAAAATTTGGTTGCTTTTTTAATTTAATGAACATTCAAAGACAGATATATATATGGCAATATATTTTTTCTTCTAATAAAAGATAGTGCAGCACACTTTTAGTCATAGTGGCCATAGAATATTAGATTTTATAGAGAATATCAACACTATCTGTTGACCACATCGTTCACTTCCCACTGGAGAGGTGACCTTTTACAGCCTGTGAAAGTCTGCAGGTCTTTAATTAATACTCTAATATCTCACATTAAGAAACTTAGTACTCATGGCTGAAATTATCTACCTTGTCTGCAATTTATGTTGGACCATTTACTGCAGATTCAGTTGTGTTCTTCCAAGGTTGGCTTGATTTTGGGTTTTTTTTTTGTAAGAAGAAGCTAAAATCATGTTTGCTCAAGTTCTGACAAAAATATAGGAGGAACTAGATGATACTGCCCCTGATTGTCGTAGGAGTCAGCCCCATTTCTCTTTGTAGATTTTTTATCATGGAAATTTCAACAGTCAAATGATGTGTTGGAAACCTGAAAAGAATCAAAAGATTATCAAGTCTTTCTCTGTTCGAAAGTCAGAGTTGTTTCGTTTTATTTCATTTTATCTTAGAGATTTTCCAGCTCAATAAAAAGTTCTTTCCAAAATGCAAAAATCAAAATGCAAATTCATCTCTTGATGATGAAGGATGAACAAATAAGTTCTTAATTTTTTAATCATCCATATTAATAGTATTCATTTGGCATGCACATAATGGCATTTATCAAAGCATGTGAAAATACTTGACAGATCCTTTATTGAGGCTCTTAACACTTCATAGGATTAAACCTGTCTTCCAGATAAATGTACTACTAGTAATAATAATGTGATAAATACTTCTTTTTGCTTCTTTCTAAGAAATAATCAAGATTCTGAACTAAATAAATTGCTTCTGGTGGTCCCTGTTTAAAGACATCTGAAGTGAAATGTGGTGATACAGTCAGTAGATAAGTTGTGAGTAGATGACACTTTTTGTGCAACAAATGAAAATTAATTCACTTTGTGACCTATTTAGAGAGCTCACTGTGTGGAAGGATCAAAGGTTAGGGAGAGGGGGTTGTAAGCAGTAGGGGAAGGAACGACAGTGAATCAGGTTGTCAGCTCATATAGAGAAATTATTTTGTATTGGAAAATGGAATATTCCAATGGAATAGCTAAATATTCTAGGGAATAAACTAAGGGGACTAGACTAAAGTGTACTAAACTGAAATAAGGGAGACCTGAAAACTTTTATTGTTACAAAATGGATTACATTGGTGATACTTTGAGAAACTTGATTGCTATTTTTTTGTTCAGAGCTCCTCGATACCTGGCCTTGCCCATTCCTCAGCCTTGTAGTCTACTTGGTGTTTTATTGCTGCTAACATGATCATAACAATAAGCTTCTCATAACAGTTTAATCCTTTTTCAGCAGGTCACTGGGGAATGGGTTAGAAACACTCTCCTGAGTTATAATCATTATGTATATACTGTGTAACAGTCAGTAAGCTGGTTCTTTAATGCTGGCCAGAAAACTAAAGCAAATTCTCACAGAGGTGAGGCAGTTTGCTTACCTAAACTTGAGGTAGAGAGTCAGGGTTAAAACAACAGAAGGAAAAAACTAGGAATCCTGCACTGACTACAGATCACGGAATTAGAGTGTTGAATGAGGGTTTGGAGATACTGTAATTGGCATTCAAAGAACAGATCGTGTTCTAATGAATGGGAGCATGTTGGTTTTGTGTGGCAAGGTTTTGGTAGCAGGGGGGATGCAGGGAGAAGCTGCCAGAAGCTTCCCCTATGTCTTGGCGGAGCCGATGCCACCTGGCTCCAGGATGGACCCTCCACTGGCCAAGGGCAAACCCGTCAGTGACAGGGGTTGTGCCTCTGGGGTAACTGACTTAAAAAGGGGAAGAGAAAAGCACAAGAGCAAATCGCAGCCAGAGAAGAGAGTAGTGAGAACATGTGAGAGAAACAGCTGTGCAGACACCAAGGTCAGTGAAGGAGGATGGGGAGGTGGTGCTGCCTGACCTGGAGCAGGGATCCTGCTGCAGCCCAAAGTGCAGCCCCTGGTGAGGCAGCTGGGCCCCTGCAGCCCATGAAGGTCCATGGTGGAGCAAAGATCCACCTCCAACCTGTGGAGGACCCCACACCAGAGCAGGTGGATGCCTGAAGGAAGCTGTGATACTGCAGGAAGCCCATGCTGGAACAGGCTGCTGTCAGGGACCTGTGGTTCCATGGAGAGAAGAGCCTATGCTGGAGCAGGTGTACTGGCAGGAGGACCCACACTGGAGCAGTGCATGAAGAACTGCAACCTATGGGAAGGATTCACATTAGAGAAGTTCATGGAAGGCTGTCTCCTGGGAGAGAAACCCCACACGAGCAAAGCAAGAGGGTGAGGAGTCCTCCCCTTGAGGAGGAAGGGCCAGCAGATACAACATGTGGTGAACTGACTGTAGCCCCCATTCTCCGACCCCTGTGCTAGTGGGGAGAAGGAAGAGAAAATGGGGAGTGGAAAAAGGGAGGGGTAGGGGGAAGGTATTTCAAGATTAGTTTTCTTAATTATCCTACTGTGATTTGATTGGTAATAAATTAATCTAATTTCCCCAAGTGGACTGTGTTTTGTCCCTGAAAGTAATTGGTGAGTGATCTCTCCATGCCCTCATCTCCACCCATGAGCTTTTTGTTTCTTCTCCCCTGTTCAGTTGAGGAGGAAAGTGATAGAGCAGCTTTGGTGTGCACCTGACATCCATGAAGTTCAGCAAACCACAAGGAAGCACTTTAATTCAATATTTACTGTTAGTACAGTGGACATGAATAAGTTCTGGAAATTATGAAGGCTAGTTTCTTATCTCAGGAGGCAATTTACGTGCTTGGTTATCTAATGTTCACTGCAGAGGTAAGGGAGAGCAGATTGATCATGTGGAGGCTGAAATGAAATAATTGTCACATGATGTCACATGATGCAGTTCACAGTTCTAGGAAATCAAAAAGAAGCAGCAGGATAGGGATAATTCACTTAAATTTTTTTCAATACTGTCTTGAGGATTTAAACTGGGATAGCACCCTCTCACTTACAACTACTACATAGAAGTATTCTCTTCCAAGGACACATCAGCACAATATTTACATGTTAGCACTGTGGCCCTCTGAGCCAATTGGAGTGGAAAGTGAAGAAGAAAAGGTGGTTACAGGAGAAGGCTTAGCAGAAGGCAAGGGAAGCATTAAGGTCTCTTTTAGAATCTGGAAAGGAAAACAAAAGAATCACGCAAAAGTAGACACAAATAAAATATGATTGAGTATAAAAATTAAGGCTAGGATAACTATGTGAGGATAGCAAGAAGTCAAAGAAACACTACAAAGGAAAATGAGCAAAAGACTTATTAAAACAGCAAGGAGAGCTCACACAGGTACATGAGAAATTACAGGAAGACAAAAGAGATGCACTTTTACTGTTTAATATGAACCAATAGAGTTAATAAGAGAAACAGAAGACAAGCTGGAGTACTTAAAGGTGGGTGAGGGAACATTTATGTGAGTTGAATGAATTAAACTAGTAAAGTAAGGTTTGTTCCTTAGTTCACCACCATTTAAGGAAATGGCCTAAGATTTTATTGTGAGATGCATGACTCAGTTATATTTAAGAGAAGTGTTGGATTAATCTATTGAAAGTATTACTGAAATCTTGTCCATCTTTGTAACAATTTGAAAGACGGATTGTATTTTTGAGCACTTCAGTTTTAAGAAAGAGAAGGACAAAGAAGATAAGCATACTACCTATGTTTAGGTATTCTTACTTTCTTCTGTAATTATTTAACTCTCTCTCTACATTAGATTGCACTTGGAAAGACTTGTCACAAAATAAATATTTTCCTTTTTATACCTAGAGTGGACACTACTGGTGTTGTAGGCTGCTGCCTAACACCCCTCAAAAGTGATTGCAGGCTCAGAAAACTTGAGCTGTTTGGGGAATTTGAATGCTTTAAAAGAGAAAGAAGGGGCAGATGAGTCTTCTCATATGCAAATATTTACCTCTGACTCCACAAGACTTAGGATACAACAACATAGGTTTCATTTGTAGGGGAGACAATTTACGTTACAAATCAGGGAAAACCTTTTCTGAAAAGGGATAATTAAGCAGGAGGAAATTACTTCCCTGGGGAAGGTATGAAATCTTACCTTTAATAAGATCTTTTCAAAACAAACATCTGTCAGAGGTAGTCTGAGTCTATCTAATCACGGTTCAGTGGAGGATATACTGTGTCAGTCTTCAGATTCAGTTCCAGTCTTACTCCTGTGACAT
Source organism: Pachyramphus minor (assembly GCA_013397135.1). NCBI lineage: Eukaryota > Metazoa > Chordata > Aves > Passeriformes > Tyrannidae > Pachyramphus > Pachyramphus minor. Next base: position 134,293 of record VYXB01007427.1, on the reverse strand, counting down.
CATGGAGGATTTTTCTCCCTGACTGCACAAAAACATCAGTGAGCCCCAAGCTGTAATTAAAACATCTGCTGAACAAATCTCAACTCACAGGAGGCACATAATTAATGCTATCAATGTGCCAGTCACCTTCCACTTCAAACTTTTCCTGAGAAGAGCTTCTTTGTGCAAGACTTTAGTTATCAATCACTAATTTTTAATAATATTTTAATTGGTTTAATATTTGCCTGGTAATATAACAATCACGTCTTGACCTTTGGCAAATAAGTCATATGAAAGAACAGTTAGCCTCAAATAATTCTGTTATTCTGACCCAGTTATTTGATTCCTCACTGTCTTTACTTAGTAGTTATACAAAAGGGATTTTCATACAAATGTAATCCATTCATATTGTAATGCAAAAAATTAATTTGTTTGACACCCAGTGCCAGTTTCCTGGCTTAGTGTCTAATAGTTTTGTGCCCACCATCTCTGAATTTGCTGTTATTTGATTGCTGTTAGTTTTCATTTTGCTCTGTCTACAGAGGTAAAATATCTGATGCCTCCTGAATTAACCACTGCGGGATTAATTTCTTCTTGCCTCACAGACTGTTCATGGTTTCTTTGATCAGAAGAACACTGCAATGGTTTACATTTTTATAAAACATACAAAAGTAACATTTTAAAATGGTACAGAGTCAGTCCCACAATTTACATGAGTAACTTTCAATATAATGTTATTATGAAAGTGATGAGTAAAGTAGTCTTAGGTCATTATCGTAGAGTGCAATGTTTCTGTGAAAATATGCTCTTACAAAATATGTTTCACCATTTACATGTTTCAGGAAGGCATTGAATCCTAAGGGAAAAACTACATGTTTTTCAGTATGCTTGATCATTCAGATCATTCAATTGGCAAGTTTTCTGCCTTGACAGTGGAATAATTAAGCATGCTGAGAAAAAGAGAGAAAGGAAAGAGAAAAAAAAAGGAAAGGGAAAAAAGAAACGGAGGAAATGAGGAAAGGAAAAGGAAGACAAGAGAAAGAAAGGGAAGCTTCTTCCCAATACAGAAAAATACTGGGCGGTTATAAAGAAGATTCTTATCTTGTCAGAGTCAATATTCAGGGACTGAGTTTTCCTACATCATAATCATCATCATCATCATCATCTATTAATTAAAGATGGGCTTTCAAATTAGTTATGTTGGTATAACAATGGGCAGATTCACACTGACTTCTGTGGGATCAGATCAAGTCAACAATGAGCTCCTGTGTAAATATATTTCTAATTGAGAAAGATTAAGATCTCATAATGCAGTGTTACTGTATGTGTCTAATACAATATTTGCATTATTTCTAATGGAATATGTGATAATATTTGAACATTCCCATCCCCCCAAAAAAATTCAAAATAATTCAAATAGGTGCTACTTCTCAGCCATTGAATAAGTTCTTGGAAACACTCTATTTTTCTGTTGCCAAGTGGCAATATTTTATTTTTTTTTTTATTGCTGGTTTAATAAATTACTTACCTTATTATTTCCCACTCTCATCAAAAGCATGCTCATTATGGATTTTTCTTCCCCATGAAGATTGCAGCTTCTAAAAAGAAATTACGGAAGACAGGTAGGACAGGAGAACTAACTCTGATGAACCATGTACATGGACTGTCATAACTTTGATGCTGTTTTTACTACTAAGTTACATTTTGCCAATATATGACTCTGAAACTGAGAAAAAGTCTTGGCAATCACACTGTCATCTTGCAGGCTTGTGGCAACCTAAAAGTTTATTGTCTATAAAGACACAGCAAAGAAAATATTCTCATGACTCTTATGATCTGTGATTGCTGTTCACGGGACTATCAGACCCCAACAGGACTTCAATGTTAGTAAAGTTGCTCTGCAAAACACTCTCCCATGGGACAGTCACTTCTGTCCTGAAATGAAGCTTTCTCCTGCAGCTGAATTCATTTACCTCTCTCTTCTGATTACTGTGAAATACATGGTAAAATATTCAAGCAAATGTTCCTGGGTTAAACATAGCTTTGTTTTCTAACCCCATTGTCCTAATTCAGTGCTGCCAGTGATATCTTACATCAACTTGCAAACATCCACAACCAGTGAGTATGTGAAAATGAGAGTCACGTTTTTTCTGTTGGCCTCAGCAGCTTTCCAGTAAAAATATTTTTGTATCCAGGCAATCTCTTGGACAAATGTATTTTTTGCATTGTGCCAGGGAATGCAAATTACATTATGTGATGCTCACAAAATGTTTAATGAGCTGGTAAAAGATTTTTCACTATGTATCTCACTTTTTGGAAAGAATCTCAGCATCCTACGTTTGGGCAAGCAGAGATGTGATGATCTGCCTGAGAAATATTTGTATTGTTTTCCGTAGTAATTACTGTATCAATTCATCATGAAATGCTTGAAGAGTATACACTTTTGTAAGTAAGACACTGTCCAGAAATTTCCTTTTTATGCTTTTAATAGAAGGCTATAAAAATAATAGTAGTTGAAAAGTGCTGAGTTTGTGGGTTTTTTCCTTCTACTAATGGAATTATTTACCAAAATTCTGTTTCTTTCATGTAGCATAACAGGCTACTATTTGCAGTAAGAGTGAAATAGATCTTATAAAACAACATAGGGTCAGGCTTTTTTTCTTCATTTACCACTATTTTGCTACGGTAATGAACATGTAACCTAGAGTTCAACAAGAATTTCTCATAGTGACTACATGGAACAGTTGGAGAATAGCAAAGGTATTTTGAAAGATCTTTTTAAAAGACCAAATAAGGACATCCATTCTACCTAAACATCTTGGTGTTGTGAGCTGAACCTTCAGTGCCTGTCTCTGCCTTTAGTTAATTGCTGTGGAGTCTTAACTCCCACTTTTGGCAAAAACAGTTTTTAACTACTGTTGTGACTAAAAGTAAAACATTCAGCAAAACAAAATAATAAAGAACACCAGAGGTTTTAAAAAAGGTTAGAAAATCTTTTATAGTTGTATGTATTTAATACCTTTTTTTCCTTTTTTTCTCAAAGCAGTTAAAGGCAGCACATGAGAGGGTTTTTTGGTGTAAATGTATCTGCAGGCATTTCTCAAATTTAAATTGTTTAATGTTAAACTTTATAACTTACAAACAGAAAAGGATATACTATTAGTATGCTGTATATCATACGCAGCTGACAGGGAATTTATTTTGCTTTAGTAAAGCTCCCCATGTCAACTCTATGTGTCAAAAGTATATAAATACAAAAGCATTAGTTGTGTTCTAAGTGCATATTCTATCATATATTTGTTCTAGAGAGAATAGACATCAGTGTTTGTTTAGAAACATGTAAGTTTCATATTTATTGCACTTTCCTCCTTAAAAATGTCTTTGAATGTCACTTTCAGTTCAAAGAAAAGAATTTCTAAGCTTTTAATCTGAAAACAGTTTGCTTCATATGATCAAAAAGACATATTTATATACTTTGATTTAGTTGTCCTTTCAGTATAGCAATGTAAGAGATAATTCAAGAACTGTAAGCAAATTTTGCATATGCAAATATTTTTTATGGAGGAAATAAGGCTTTAAAAAAAATCTTAATCATTTAGAAGACATTGAAGTTTTTTATTGCACTTTTATTAGCACTGGCTGCTAAATAAAAGCTGTTAATTGTATATCTTTTCATAATACTGATAAGAATGTAAATTTAGGGGAGCACAATAAACCATGAACTAATAATGACAGAAAAAGTTGGGCATTCAAAAATTAATGAAAAATTCTGTTTCAAAGACAGTGAAACTAATGCAAGTAAAATCATATATTATAAAGTGTCCAAAAGCAGTATAGGACAAACTTTGCCCCTGGAAGCATAAGGAGGTCTCCTGTTGAGCTCAGTGATGCATGTGAGGGCAAAATTTGACTTAATATTCCTGAAATGTGAAAAAAAAATTTAAGAAAGGGCATTAATTTTGCTAACCTACAAGGCTGTCACTCTGCTCATCCTTTTTTCCTCATTATGAGCAAGCTCTGAGAACAGACCTTCCTGCTCTGTCCTATTTATTTCAATGAGATTTTTCATCATTCTTGTTCAGGAATTATTATACTGGATGGTGAACATATTTGGGATTATTTAACTATTTGAAACTACCTCTTTATGTAGCAGAAACTTGTTCAACACTTGTTGTCTGATTATAAGTATTTTATAAATGAAAGATGTAGTAATTTATTTTTGGGGCATTTTCTTTAGTTGTTTTTGGTGTTTTTTAGATTTGATGAGTCTGCAATAATAAAAGATCCAAAAAACTGATGGGAAAGATGATTCTAAATTTAAAACTATCTGTCATGTGGCATGGAGAAAAAAAATGTACTTAATGGGATTTGAGTAAATATCCACAGGGTCAGACACCTAGCTCATCCTTTCAGTAAAAAAAAAAAAAAAAATAAAAAGTTCCAAAGATTTACAAAATCTGAAACTCTGAAAGTAGAAGATGAATAAATGCCTGTATAGTAGAAAGGCAAAATCTATATGACATGTGGGGTTTAATTCACTTTGAAATCTAGTTTCAACCAGATTCAACTCTTCCTGATTTTGAAGGAGTCTATATTCACAGAGGGCTCAATAGTCTGCCTGCATAGCCTGTTCAAGGGTGAGGAGCCTTCTCTTGTTGTTCCTGTTAAGGGAATTTCACTTTTGTAAAAGAAATTATATATACTTGGCCAGAGAGACACTGACAGAGGTTGGGTAAGACTATATCCAGATACTTACATCATTTTAAGTTAAATTTTATTCTGTTATTTTTTTTATAAACACCAGGCTTCATATCACAAGATATTCTTATACTTGCCTCTTGTATTCACATCAAGAGGGCAGGGAGGAAAAAGGATAGAATAAAATCTGAGTAACAATTCTCAAATGATAGTTTAAAGAAAGAAAAGTAAAACCTGTCTTATTTAGACGTGGAGAAGGGTTATAGACCCTAACATCAATAAAAATTGTCTGAAATTTGGAGCAAATAAGTAGGAACATCAGAAGTTAGAATATGGAGATACTAAACTTGTGACCTTTTGTGCATATGCCACATGATATGAATTCAATTACTTGCCTCCTCCCATTACCTGAGTTACCTGAACATCACAGGGGAGTGGTGAGACCTCATCACGCAGGATCATCTCTGCACTTTGAAGATGTCCCAATCTGCTGAAATCAGGAAAGCATTTCAAACAGCAGAGAGGCCCAAGTCTGCTCACCTCTATTGAATCAGCATTTCAAAATCTACAGGGCCTATTATACATGCAAACACAACAAAAGGCTGGAGCAGAAAGGAAAGAGAAGGAAGCTGAATACAATGCTTGTCTCTTTTATAGGTTTTGAAGAGCTTGAAAAGAAAGGAAGGAAGAAACAGAAGTGGCAAAAAAAAAAAGGCAAAGAAAATCAATACTTTATATGCAAATTATAGGTTAAATACTTCATAGATAAGTAGAGAACTTTTCCAGTACGTTGCTGGGAACCTGACTTTTACTTACATGATTTTTTTAGGCTTTCAGGTAGTCAATTGATGGCACAGCTTGTGAGAGGAGTGTTATGGAATAAGCACTCTGAGTCTTACTATTCTGAAATCAGTATCATCATTACTAACAAACTTTCTTTGCAAAGTTTTTTGAAATAATGTACAGTGCTATAATATTCACTTGCAAAAAAAAAAAAAAAAAAGAAATTGGTGAAACAAAAAAACAAGTCCGCTCTTTCAAAATTAAAAAAAAAGGAGTATGGGAATAGAAAGAATTCTGCAAGGCATTTAACAAATTGCTACATTGAAGGATAGATTACTTACAAATTAATTTGTCATTAATAATCTTGTACCTGAAGTAGGAAATCCTACATTACTGCTCTAGAAAATACTGCCCCGCCACAGATGTTACTGAAGACATTTCTTAATGCTTATAAAATATCTTATATTTTTGGTTTTACTTTACTATTGTGGTATTTCTATATTATTCTTTATCATCATAGGATTTCATAGCAATGGCAGGAAAAGTTGAACAAATTACCTTTACTGACTCAATGTTGAGTCAGCTATAAATGTTTCCTACATATCATGAGGGTTGTAGTTCATGGATAATTTTTATAAAGTATTTCATGTAGTGTTGCATGTTTAAGATAAAGATATGTTATTTCTTTGACATTTCCCTAGCTCATCTTCAGTTTGGAACTAACCTATCTTAAAAGATAAATCATAGGACTAATTTTCTGTCCTGTTACAATATATCAATATTTGCTGTTCTTAGAAGTATAGCTTTTCTTTACATTAGTTCAGGCTAAGGCAGCTTCCACATGGTCCTTACATTTTTTTTTCTCTCCTTGTTTAAATGCTGTATAAGTGACATGCAAGCCAATAAAGTTTGCAATTGTATTAGCAGTGTGGTTGGCTGGTTGAGACTTACTGAAGCTGAATTTCATTTTTAAACATCTGAAATATGTATGACCATCACAACAATTCAATAAAGCTTTAGATCATGGGTGTAGATTTAATAAAGTAAAATGATGGCCATATATAAAGACATACTATTTTATTGATGAAGGTGATGCAATAACTTGTGCTATACTGCAAAAGTTATCATTTTTATTTCTATTGATTTCATCTTCTCCTATTAAAAATCTCAAATGGGAAATCTTTCTTTATTCTGCTTAAGCCTGACAAACTTAAAGAAGACTTTATTGCTGGTACAATAAATGCAACCATTAAAAGTGACAAAGAAATGATATTTTGATTTTAAAAGAAGAAACAATAATTCAGGTTAAATTGCAGTTTAAAAGAGTAAGCTTACTTCTTATTTTTCTTCTTTAAAAATTTCACAGTGTCTTGTTTACTTTGCATAGCTGCTTTTAAATATTGTCTGTTGTTTGCACCATCTAAATATGAATAATATATCTGTGCCATCAGGACAAAATGTTTCCAGGATGATCCACTCCAAAACAAAAAATTATGAAATTTAAGTTTCGTAAGTATAATTAAATGTGATTAGGCAAATCTAAACTATAAATACTAACACATTATAAAGGAAAAAACTTGTTTCATAATAAATATTATACTTTATATATGTGTGGATGAAATTCTTACTTCTAGAAAATATCTAGGTAATATTTTTTCCCTACAACACAGGGAAAATATCTTCCACCTTCTTAGCTCGTACTCCTTCACTCTTGAGGCAGCAACAAAATCTTTTCCCAAAGGATAGTTTAAGTGAATGTTAATGGATTAAAAGACAGTTAACTTCTTGGTTCAAGACCAACACAAATTGGCTAAAACTTTCCACCACCTGTTCATTTTTCTTTATTAAATGACTATGATGGATTCACTCCAACTCCCCCAAAAATAGTGTCTGTATCAGAAATATCATCATAGCTGGCATCCATTGTCATGGGTTTGGCAGTTCCAGGGGAAGTTAACTGGTGTGAAGACTAACTATCACTTCATACAGAGAAAACTTACCTCAAAGCTGGAGTTTATTAATGTTGGCAGAAAGTCTGGTGAGTGCATCTTGGATTGTGAACTCTACTTCTGTCAACAGAAGGAAAACAAGCCTTCTCTTCCCCCAGGTATGTGAGCCTGAAAGCACTCAGTAGTCACTATTTTGCACACAAAGGGAAACAAATCATTTAGAATCGTTTCTGTCCAAGCAGTAGCTGTAATTCTTCCCCAGAATTCTTCAGATTATCCCAAATGTTCCCATAAACATCTGTGGGTTTGTGACTGCTAGTGTTTTTCCAAGGACCTTGATTGAAGACTGAATGAATAAAATAACTGTTTGAACTACACTATTGCACATAAATACAGTATCTTAGATATAACCTATGCTGCCTTTGTTAGGAAATATCTGTCAGTAAGAACAGCAAATCTATCTCTCAATAAAAATAGCAATTGGATGTTTGTTTAAAATGGCATCTGCACAGACCAAACCCAGGACGTAAAAAAACCCCTGTAAAAATAAAATAACTGGACATCCACCATTTTAACACATAGATTAAAATGAGGAGAAACAATAGGACCAAACATTTAATAAGTGTACGAGAAGAGATACACTTAGTCTAGAAAATAAAAAATCAGTAACAAATGAAAAAAATAAAATAACAACTAAGGAGACTCAGCGTTGTTTTTCCTAGTGGTTTTATTTCTTTAACAGTATAAGGACAATTTACCCTTTTCTCATGATTTCATGTATTCAGAGCTAGAGGAGTTTGTTCAGGTGTAGGAGATAATATGAAACAATTAGGCTTTATAGATCTGCTTGGTGAGTGGTAGTGGACATTAATTAAGGCACAATGTATAAATCAGAGAGTCCTTAATTATGAAACTAGAGTAGTCACAATGATCAATTCAGAGGTCCTAAATATCATGGACCATGTTTTATTTTTCAGGCAGATCTTTTAGAGGAATAAGTCAAACTATTATTATGAATTTTAAAAAAATTAAAATGCAGAAACACAAATTTTAGTTCAGGCCAAGACTAACAGTTTTAATGGGTGATTGTTAGAGCTTTTACAATTAATTAAGTTTTGGATTAGAAATAAAAAAAAAATTGAATCCAAACCAAAAATGTTCAGTTTAATCTTAGAATAAAACATATGCTGTTTCTGTATCTATTTTGAAGAAATGGGGACTGAAAGCTGCCAGATATGTATAATCTGTATTTTGGTCCTTGGCTAAAAAGTAACCCTGGGGGCCAATTTCAGCCTTTTCATTACTGCTCATCCAGCAGCCTGATCACAGCAGCAAGAAGGGCAAGAGGATAAAGATTTTCTCTTGGTCCTTCCTTGCCCTTTTGTCCTGCTTTTCTTTTCTGTCCTTAGGCTGGTTTCAATTCCTTTTTTTTGTTTCTGTGAATTGTGCATTGTTGGGGATCTCTCCCAATCCTTCAGTAATTTCCCATAAACACCCTAATAACTCTCATGGGGCAGGTGTGTATCCGAACGAAAACGAGGACAATCAAACAGTCAGGAGGGATAGGGGGCAATTCCATCAAAGAATATTCCTTTCTGTGGGTCCAAACTCTGTGGCATACCAGCTAAATAAGTGGGAGACTTCTTGTCTTATCTAGTGTCATGGATTTTAGTCCTCTTTAGCTTCATGTTTTTCCAAAAAGAATGCAACTATCTGCTAGATCTGCAAATGAAACTCAATAACCTACAATAAAGGGGTACTCATAGAGTTGTCATCAGCTTCTTGTGCATTACTAATTTTTTAACAATGCCAACTACTAATTCTGTTAAATTTCAGATGCCTTCTAATATAAAAATAAAATTCAACTTAAGGATTTTTTTAGGAGACACTGAAGAGAACTGAAATGAAAGGGGAAAGGGAGAGAAAACTGAAGAAAATTGACCAAGGAAAATCGAGTGGGCAGATCATAGAATCATAGAATCACACTGGTTGGAAAGGACCTCTGAGATCATCAAGTCCCACCCTTGATCCACTACTACCATGGTGACCAGATTGGCACTAAGTGCCATATCCAGTGTCTTTTTAAATACCTCCAGGGACAGAGAATCTACCACCTCCCTGGGCAGTCCATTCCCTGAAATGTAGAGCCAAAATTAAAAGTCTGAATGAAATATGAAACAGCTGCCCACACATACTGCATCCCTGGAACCAGAATTTTGGAAGCATTGCAAAATATTCCAGCTTCAACTGTGGAAACCTGGCTGGGAAGTTTCTGCATTCCTGTGAGCCTGAAGACATATCTAGCCCTGAATTAAGTAAAATCAAATTACAGCTAAATCCCCAACCTTTTAACAAGCTTTGCTCATGTCCTTTCCTTCTGTGATTTTAGAAGATATGAGTTAGGAAATGCTGAACTAAACTGGGTTTTGTTTTGAAATCTTTTGGACAGTACATGTCACTGTATTAGCCAAACCACCCTCTTTTTTTTTTTTTCTTTTTTTTTTCTTTTTTTTAATCCTGTATTCCTAGCACTTAGAGATATTTTTATGCAAAAGTGTCCTAGTTCAACACTCTTTCTGTACTGGCTTGGTCGAGGCACTCTGGGGGAACCTTTTTGTTGAGAAAAAGAAAGCTGATAAGGGATACTATGAAGACTTACAAAATTGGGAAGATGGTAAATGGAGAACTGTTGTTCCTCGAATTTCACAGAACTAAAACTAAAGGGCAATCACTGAAACTACTAAGAAAAACTATTACATTAGACAAGAAAACCATTTTTTCTCAGTGGGCAGTAAACTTCTGCAATTTGTGACAACAGCATGTTGCAGAGTAAACATGATCAGTAGATTCCAGGCAGTGTTAGACATGGAAAAGTACTAGCAGGAACAGGCAAGCTTGTATCCTTTATGTCCCCAGTTCAGCATGAATTCTTAGGGATAAAGCAGAAATGGATTACATACAGTGGCCTCCATAAACGGCTTCTCTCTTCTCTCTCTCTCTGTAAAGCAGATCACTGACTTCAATCTCTTTTCAAAAAAATTTCTGAATGTAAATAATTCATCAATTTACCTGGCTTTCTCACACAGTAAAACCTCAAATACAAGATTTCTAGGGTTTTATGGGTCTAAAGTGAAGCCAGAAAACAGAATAAAACAGAGGAAGAAACACTCAAATGTTTTTTTCTATGTTTCTTCCAGACATTACTGGAAATGACATGAATGAGAAACAGGACCTGCAAATAACTGTCTTAGGCTTTCAACTAATATGATAAAATATTTGGCTAATTCAGTTTTCTTTTATTTTAGATTACTTGCAGTCTAGGTTCTATTCTGTCATTGTCCAAAAACTTGGAGGAAATTTATAACTAAGTTTGTTTTACTTTGTTAGTTATTTTAACATTTAAGTTGGCATTAAAGAGGCGCCTCCTGCAGACACATGAAATGCTCTGCCAACTAAGAATAGAATCACAGGGTCAGTAATGCTACAAACCTCCCAAATTTCAGTCTATGTCTACTTGTAGGTATAAAAAATTCATTACTTTGCTTTAGCTTTTTTGGTTTTTTCCTGGTCATTCGGCAATATATGTGAGAAACTAGATAGGTAATATATCAGAATGGTAAGTCAAGATTTGAACATCATATTCCTCTACAATGATTTCCAAGGGGAAAATGATCACAAATCATAAAGCTGTTCAGTACTACTTGGTTTTCTTAGACCAAGTCCCTCACAATGCAGACTTAAATTCGTGAGAGCTTCCCGAGAACACAAAGAAGGTATATATCTCTACCACTATTTACAGATGGCTCCCTTGTGTTTGTCATTAAGAATACTTTTAAAATTGCTTTAAGATGAAAGAAATGTTTAGACAATATTAATTCTCCATTTCTAGAGGAGAATTGCAAATTTGTATTTTTTTGATTTTTACAGGGCAAAGTTTATGTAATCTGATAGATACTTTGCTCAGGCTTATACCATATAATAATGAAAACATATGTGGCTTGCATATTCCTTTTTATAAAATCACTGTTAGTCTTATTTGGCAAAATCTTTTTACAGACACAAGGATGAATCATTCTTATAGGCAAAAGAAAAAAATACGCCACATGTGTAAACTTTATCTTGTACTTTATGTTTACTCTTATTAGGCAAGTTGTCCAGAAGGGGGTCTCGGATTGTCACTTCCTCACATGTTTTATCTTCTGGCTATCTCATGGATTTATTGGTGTTTGTGTTACTTCAGCTGTAACCTGGACAATGCTGTCAATTGTGACTCAATAAATCAGTACAGCAAACAGCAGACCTGTAAAGAAGAGTCCAGATGTAGAAAGAAGTGAAAAAAAATGGGATAGAAAATGGTGATTTCGTGTTTGCCCATGATTTTTCTCTATAGAGTGTATTACTGAGGGTGAGAATTTAGGAGTATTTTGAAACAAATTATTTACACAATTCCCTTTCAGAAATTTGAATTTTCATTTAGCACCATCATAGCAGGGGCTGAGATTCTGCATTGTTACTAGAAATCTTATAAATATCTTCTAAATTTGTATAGAACTTTTTTCATATGTTTATTATTTGTTATTCTGAGTCTCTGGCAGAGAATGAGTTTTAGAATATTGATATCATCTTAAAAAGCTGGAAATAAACTCAATATATTGTTGCTTAATTTGGCATTATATCACAGTGTTTGCATTTGCATGAATAATAGTAAGGAACATCACAGATAAAAGCATCTCATATAGATGATGACAATAGAGCATGCATCTTAAAATATGAGTGTTGTAAATTGTACTGTAAATTTTTTTAAAGAGGGAGGAAGGAAAATTTGGGGGAATTCTTTACTACCTTTTTTATGATATTAGGCTTAGGCATTTGCTGTCTAAAAACCTCAATTTCAAGTGATTCTTCTCCTATAGTGAAGTTAGCTACATCAAGAATTTTTACAAATATTTTATCTTTCACTGTTATACAAAGCTCTATATTTGAATATAATAATATAATTAGAACAACATATATTTGCAGAAAAGCAAATGCTACTTCCAGGTTTGTTGCAAGTTTCTAGTCTATATTGTTACCTCGTAATTATTACCGGTGATATTTCTTTTAGAATCTTTGACTATTGTTTCAAATCATAATGAAGAACAAGCATATCAGTATGTTTCAGATTACATACTAATAAAACAATATTCAGGACATTACAAAAAAATCTCCACTTTCTTGGGACCCTCTTAAACATGGAATTTTTAAGGAGTGCTTTGGCACACGGCGTTTCCAGCATGTACTTTTATATTTAGGCTCCTAAGCCATTGTAAATTTGTCTATTTTTAGTAGTTTTAAAGGAAAACATAAGAGAAAAATAATCTGGAGCTTTCATGGTGATTTCTAGCCCCCTTTTCAGCTGTGAGATTTTGCTAACGATGCAGGAGTTGTAAACCACTTAGAACATCTTCCTTATGTTCTTATGCCTCCTGGAAGCTTTCTCAGGAAGGCTTGAAAAAATAGTTCTGAAATGTTTAGATTAACTTATTTATTCAACGTTTAGGTATGTCATGTATCTCCCCGCAAATATGAAGTATAGGGAAAATTAACCGTATAGTTGATGACATATTTCAAGTCTTCTCTTATTTCTAGTAGCCATTGGAAGTTTCAACAGTAAAATAAGTAGAATTATAATTAGATGCAAGGCATACCATACTGTTAGTTAAGGTGGTTTATTTCTGCCTAAGTGGACAAAATTTGAAACATTTCTCTAGTCCACTGACAACGATTGGAGTGATGCAAGACAAGCAAACTGAGTTTTGGCTAAACTCATTTATCACAGCATAACAGTAACATAATTTGAATGGTAAGTTTAAAATAAAGAATAATATTGTAAATTTATAGCAAAAAGCAAAATATATTAAATGCATGAATATACATAAGGTAGCATTGCAGTCATATAGCTGATTTAAAGAAGATAGAGCATTATTGGGTAATTTCTGCACAAAGCTCATATTCCTGTTCAGCTGCAACATCTCTTTTTAGACAGAATGAAGAACTATTAGAGACTATTGAAATGTTTGCTGTTTTGCCAATGGAAACTTTTGTAGCATGGAATGCTTCAGCACTAAAAGGTTGAGTAATTCTGTTTGCCAGGATTGCAGGGTCCCACTGAACAAGTCACATCACTACATCTTGAGATACATCAACAAGAGGTGACCTGTAAAAGCATCGAAATATTAGCTTTCTCCTTTTTTTTTTTTATTTTTTTTTTATTTAAGCAGGTTCTTTATTACCTGAAACTGTATGATTTCAGTTTTCATTGAGTAAGTGGCATTTATTGCTACAGACAAACTAATAATTCAGGTAACAAGCTGCTCATGGCAACTCAATTTTGTTTCTAGGTTGCTGACATGTCTGTCTCTCTCTCTCTTCTAGATGTAATGTCAAAATATTTAACACAAGAGAAATTCATAAACTAGATGCATCTAATTTACTAGAAGTCATGAATTAGATGCACAGGAAAATAATGCACAGGTACCATTCCCCCAAACCCTCAAAACCCTAAACCCCTTGTTCAGTAATTTGTTTTAAAGTCAATTAAAAAATTGCAAGACTTTTTTGGAGATAGTAGGAGAAAAGTAACTTTTTTTATTTAATTCAACATTGTCATAGGTAGAATATGGTTAATGAGCTCATTTATGAGAGAATAAGTATCTATAAGTATGATAGAGCATTTTCCTCAAACAGATACTGTGCTATATTCATAAACAACTAGATAATTGTGCAGTGCTTTTCCAGGAAACGAGAAAGGACACTCTTGAAAGATATTTTTTATTATTTTCTGTTTTTCTCCAAGCTGCTGGCACCAGAAGATATGATTGAAACTTTGTTCATTGATAGGCAAGTCACCTACAATAAATGTCTAATTTACTTTATCTTTTGTTGTAAATTAGATGGAATTCTACTATGGGTTCAGTCATGCACTGGTTTCCTCATGTTTATTTCTTAATTACAATTGTGAAATTCTGAAATGCTCCTGAGATATCACAGCTGAGACTGGAATAGCCCAAAATCTGACTTTTCAGTCCTCTGTCCATAGTCAAGTCAGTTCAGGGATATAGAAGTTTTTATGATGTTAAGCTCTGTTTTTGTCACAAATCCACTCAACTCTCTTATTGAACTATCAGGTTGTGTGGATTTACTCTCTCAATTCAACATGAAGGTTTGAGAATCTCTGGCATTTGATACTAGCTGTGATTGCTCTTTGAAATTTATATTGAAAATATGTCTGCCACATACTTGCTTGTGGCAATCTCTGTTAATAAGAAATTCCCTAATCACTGGAGAACTAGAGGAAAAGGATCAGTAGGCTAGTGAAGCTCGTGTAATGCATCACTTATATTTCTGATGCTTGTAGCAGGAGAGCTGCTGCCAGATTCTTGTGGGCTTCAGAAATGTGCGCAAAAAATGAAGTTCCCTCCCTGTAGTTCTTCGTGCATCTATACAGGAAACTTTTCCACTAAAGATATTCCTGCATTTCTCTCACAGGACTAAGAAATCATTTTGTTATATCAAACTTTGTCAGACTGTATCTGTAAATTTTCTGCGCTTGGAAAATAAATTGTAAGTGTAGCCACCATTAACATCCACAAATTTAGCAGTAGAGAACATTTTACTACCTGAACAGAATATATCAGTTCCCAAGTGGTTCCTTCACTGGTCCTACAAAACATCTTCACCCCTAGAAGTTCTTTCCAACCACTGCTCTCATGCTGTTTATGTTGACCTGTGGTGTTGTAGAGAAGGAAGGGTGCTGCTGATTCCCTGCTGTATCTGCACCACTGTGGATATTTATAAATGTTTTCAGGCACGTGGTCATTGCAGTACTATTATCTTTGGCTTTTTACTTATGCTAATATTTTGTCCAGAATTTTTGTACTGGTACATTTCAAATGAATCAAGTAAGGGGCAATGCTGATGCAATACATTTGTTATGATACTTTTAGAGGAGTTATTAGTCAATAACTCATAGTTATTAGTCAATAAATCATAGACTAGAGTTAGCAGTCTTGGAGCAAATAGAGTTTTAAAGTTTTTTGAAAGCACAGAGCTTATCCGGTTCTGCAAGTCCTCCTTTGGTTTCATAAACTGCATGCAGCTAGCAAAGTCTGAAAAGATACCTAAAAGACATAGTAGATGAGAAAGGGAGGGAAGTGAGTACTCTGGGTAAAAGGGTAGAGAAGCAGCAGAGAAATTCTTATTAATTTGAAGGTTAGTCTGTTGCTCCTTGCATATTGTATAGCTTAATACTGAATTTAATGACAGGAGCACCTGGACATCAATGTACTTATCAGGAGTGGCTAACATTAATTTGGTTAGTTACTGAGCAACACCAGAGAGTATTAAATTCCTACCTACCAGCGGAACAATGAGTTTCTAAGAGTTAATTTAAGCTCTTCCTTGGAGTGGGGGAAGGAATTGAAAGAAATGCCCAAAACCTCACAAAGCATAGCACTTGGAAATCTTCAAGTGCATGCAAGATAGTAAGAGAAGGCTTTTGAAGGACAGCTCAACAGTGAGTGTGAATGAAGAACGGCTGAAATGGAGAAAAGGTGAAGCAGCTGCTCTCTTTTTTTTTTTTCCCAGTCAGTTTTGGGAGAAAGATGAGATTTAGCTTGCTGATGGATCATATTTCTTGGTGGCTGCTATACATTGACTGTTTCATTCCTTTTCTCCAGGATGTGAAAATAATAATTTGCCACTTCTGCGATAAAGAAGTGAGACAAGAACCAGTGACATAGAAGAGATGAAGATGTGTTAATTTTTGCTGATGATCAGGTATATGGTTGATGTTCTCTGGGGTGTCAATGTTGTCTTCTTGCAAGTTTGTTTGCTGCCGTTTGGATTTGTTTTCTCTCTTAATACCTTTCCCTTTCCTAGAACTCAAATGCTTATTTTGAAGGTAAGTGTTGCTTCCTTCTTGCCCAGGCTTCTGAAGCAAAGAGAGAAAAATATGAGGACTCAAGGCAGTGCTGTTTAGAAGTTTCAAAACTTAGTAAGTAGAGAGATTTACAGACTGCTCTGTGTCTTCCCCCTTCCTATTCTCAATCCTCTTTCACAGACAGCCTGTGATACTACTTTACATTCAGTCTTGGTTTTATTATGTATTGTTTTGAAGAAAGAAGATGAGGGTAGATGAAGATAAATAATTTAGGCAAAGGGATATTTGTAAGAATACTTTGTAACCTTTAGGAAATTTGTAAAGTTCTTTCTCATGATTCATGGTTTTTGGAGGGTATTAAGATTTTTTTTTTTTTTTGAGCGGGTGTTCCATGAAAGAATTTTAAACAGTCAGTCCAGATGACGAATTTTTAAATTATTATTAAAACCTACATTATGTAGATCCCACAGCTGTGGACAATAATCACCCTGGAATGCCACTGATTTCTGCATGTTACAGTGGGTTATAAATCGAATATGTACATCAGGATGAGGTGAAAATATTTTAGAAAGATGCTGTTTCTAGCACCTTTAATAACTTGGCAAAAATATCAAAGATAATGAAAAATAAAGTAAGTTGTGATTGAGTCAGGAATGTATTTCAAACAAAAGACTTTATATTTTGCTTCTTATTTCCTTCTCTGTCTTTTCTCTGGCTTTCCCCTATCTAGTTATCTGTCGGAGTGCTGTAAAATATATTAGCTCAGAACCATTCAATCAAAAGTGGTTTGATCAAACTAATTGTTATTTTAGCATAATTAGTATTCACTAAATAGAGCCATAAGTGAGGGATTAAGATAAAAATGCCTTGCATACTCTTGTGTCTATAGGAGATTGGTAATTTATGCCTCTTGAAATCATGTAGCTTTCTTCAAATTCGGAGTTACTGGGAAACATACAGTGCATTTTAATTCTGCTGGTACAAATTCACATACTCTAAAAGGTTTTATTTCTTTCTTTTTAATATACTTTTAATATTTCTTTTTATTTTGAAACATTTTGCTGGATTTATTCACTTGATTTGTTTTTTATCTAGATTTGAGGGGGGGCAGGGATAGAGTAGATAAAAAAGGGGGGGAGAGTTAATATATGTTAGAGAACTGTATTCTCTCTTTAATTATTTTTTCTAGAATATGTTTACTGATAGTTAACTAACCTTTAGGTAAGGCATGACTTTTAACTATTGTGAAAAGCCAGAACTATGTTATGAAAAATTCTAAGTCATTTTGTTTATACAATTAAACGAATCTTTCAGCAAATGTACTTCAGTTGTGAGTTCTGTGAGGAAAGACAAAAATAATCACTTCCTTGTGAAACTCTGTATTTCTTTCCAATAAAGTTGTGTGGTTTGAACCAAGCCCCACACAGCTGCTCACTCTCTCCCCCACCAGGAGGATAAGGGAGAGAATCTGAAGAGTAAAAGCTGGAAAACTTGTGGGTTGAGATAAAGACAGGGAAAATAATAGGGAAAGCAAAAGCCACACACAAAACCAAAGCAAAACAAGGAAATAATTCCCTGCTTCCAAAGGACAGGCAGGTGTTCAGCCACGTCCAGGAGAGCAGGGCCCCATCAGATGCAATGATTACCTGAGAAGACAAATGCCATCACCCCAAATGTTCTTCCTCTCCCCCTGCTTCCCCCCACTTTATATACTGAGCATGATGTCATATGGTCTGGAATACACCTTTGGTCACTTGGGGTCACCTGTCCTTGCTGTGGCTTCTCCCAACCTCCCCTGCACCCTCAACTTTCTCACCAGTGTGTCAGTGTGAGAAGCAGAAAAGGCCTTGGCTCTGGGTGAGCCCTGCTCAGCAACAACAAAACCATCTCTGTATTCTCAACCTTGTGTTCAGCACAGATCCAAAACAAAGCGTCACAGCAGCCACTGTGAAGGAAGTTAAATCCAACCCAGCCAAAACCAGCAGAGAAGTCCACACTGTCATTTGATTTGCTTGCACATTGTTTGGTTTTATGTAAATTGAGTGTATTTGCAGATCTGATCTGAAATATTTCATCATGCATGTTGCACTCATGCATAAGAATAACTTCTACATTAAATAAAACCTTGCAACAAAGGAACATTATGAAATATGTTCAAATTCATAAATAGCTGTTTGTTTTCTGAATAAATAAAATCATTTCTTTCTCTTGCTATCTTGCATCACTCCAGAAGCAACTTGTTACAATTCTGAGGATATGTTGTTTGTTTGGTTTTGTTTGGGCTGGTTTTTTTTTTACTTGTGTTTGTGTCCATCTGCCAGGCATTGCTATCTTATTCTGGCTAAATGTAAGCCTCCCATCCCTTTTTGAGAAGCAGAAGAACTTCTAGGTGGACTACACCACGCCTAAATAAAAAATATTTTTAAAAAAAGTATAAATAAACCAGAAAGAGCATCCCTTTCTTTCCCTACAAAGTCAATTGCTTAATCCTTTCCTCAGATTATACAAATTCATCAGTGCCCAGTGGGCCTGCCTGTCATTGCCCTGAACCTTACACCGTCACTTCTCTGGTACAAAATAAGTGAAAAGACATGTAAAATGCTATTTAAATCAGAATGGTCTTCTTTTACATCAGTTCTATAATGGCATAAAAGACTACATAAATTACAGCAGAAAGTGAGGTTTTTTTCATCATGACATTTGAAGCAAGGTAGACCCACAGTATAAATTCAGCAGTTCCTTTCCATTTTTGTTTGCTTGTAAAAAAAGGCTTGAGTTTTTCAGAAGAAACACTAATCTGAAGTGTTAGAACCTGCAAGGCTCTGTCTGAATCATGCTGACAGGTGAGAGTAAACAAGTATAAAAATGGAAAGTGTTTCTGTACAGACAGGGGAGGGAGTTTCTAGCTGAGTATGGAAGGTAGGAAGGTCCATGCTTGCTAACTGTTTCATCTGTGTTTGGGCTGAACCCGCTTTTAGCTGATGGTTTCAATTTATTATTTATATTTATGATTGGGCACTTTTCACATGGAAATCACTAGATGACCAAACTCTACAGTCTAAAGCTCTGGTGAACTAACTTGTCTAGAAAGGATTCTTTTAAAACAAAATTGCTTATCCTTTTGTCATTGCAACATAAAAAGAAAGTGCTTTAAATACTTCTAGTAGCAGAATTCTATAACTATTTTATATAAAACTAGCCCTTTCTCATTCATTTATGATTTTTTTTCCTATTAAATATCCTAGGAAAATCTCTCCCTGCAAGTAGAAGAAATCACAGAATCATTAGGGCTGGAAGGGACCTCTGGAGACAGGTGACACAGGAATGCCTCTGGGTGTGTTTGGAATGTCTCCAGAGAGGGACACTCCCTGGGCAGCTGTTTCACTGCTCTGCTACACTCAGCATAAAGAAGTTCTTCCTCACATTGAGAGGAAACTTCTTGTGTTTTAGTTTATGGCCATTGCTCCTCATCTTGTTGCTGGGCAACATTGAAAAGAGTTTGGCACCATCCCCTTGACACCTGACTTTGAGATATTTATGTGCATTAATGAGATCCCCTCCATCTCCTCTTCTCTATACTAAACAGGCTCAGCTCCAGCAGTTTCTTCTCATAAGAGAGATGCTCCAGACCCCTTTTGCAGCCTCTGCCAAACCCTTTCCAGTAGCTCCTTGTCTTTCTTGTACTGAAGAGCCCAGAACTGGACACGACACTCCAGGTGTGGCCTCCCTAAAGTCAGGTAGAGAGGGAGGATCGCCACTCTCGACCTGCTGGCTACACTCTTCTCAGTGCCCTCTAGAATACTAGTGGACCTGAGAGGAAATTCATAACTGTGGTCATCTTACCAAGTTTGCTTTTTTACTTTGTAGTGTCCAAATCATAAATCCATTCCACTTACTCTGTAATGTACCTTGTAATTCTGATACTCAGAGGAGGAAAAATGTACTTTGCAAATCCTCTGTCAGCCAAAGTGAAGTGGGAAGGCAGATCCCCAAATTGTGTTTAGATCCTTGGCTTTCTTTGATTGACACAAATACTCATGATTGATGCAGTGACAGGCTCAGCAAGCCATGAAGTAGTTTTATTTAACCAGGGAATTGTCCATGTTTGAGAGCATTACTTATATGGGGTGTGTCTATGAATAAATATTTTTGAAGTTTGTGCGTTAATGGTGACTTTACAGCAAAGCTGAATCTCTTGCCAAGACTGCAGTGCATGATGCATGTGAGCTGAACAACAAAATGTTGAAGAGGGTGTCTCCTGGGTGTGTGAAGAGCTGATGGAAATTCACTTGAATGCTTAACCTGACCAAACTCAGTGCTTGTAAAAATAAACAAAAAAAAACACCCTTGTTTCAAGGACAGTGTTGTGCTTGCATGGCTTATGTTTGCTAACAAATAAAGTAGCTCCTACTCTCTGTATTACAGTGTGGCTTTTTCAGATTTTTTTTTGGGGGGGAGGTTGGTTTTTTTAAGAGGTTTCATCATAGTCCACTTTTAGTCTATTAGGCTGTAGAAAATTACTGAAGTAGTAATTGGACACAGTTTGAGTACTGTGTTTGGGAAGAGTGGATTTCTCCCAGTAGTGGATCCCGTAGCATTATCCTGGCTAATCCCAAAAAAAGCCCTTTTCTCTTGTATATGCTGCAAGATGGCATTTCAGGCTTATCCTGTACCATTCAGGTGATTAGGATACCTGCTATTGAAAAGAGGTGTTCAGAGCCTGCGGTCACCCAAGAGGAAAGAGGCAGAAATACAGCAGTGAAACGGAGGCAAGGAAACAAAACCATTCATTGTCATAACATTTAAAATATAGAAGTTGAGTTCTTCAAATACTTAAGCATTTTTGATAGCTGCTGCACCTCAGCTACTAAATACTTTTCCTTTACTGAAACCTGATAACCATATGAGAACTGTTAAATTAACGTAGGGCTAGCAGGTTTTTTATGAGGGATTTTTACCCTTTATAAGATATGCTAGGAGTGCTCATTGTTGCTTATTATCTTCTGACTTCGGCAAAGTCTTTCAGACATGCACTTCTGACGTAGCTAAGGGGCTGTTTAACTGAAGTGCTATTTTATTTCAGCAAATTAATGCTTGCTCAGCTTAATCTTTTCTCTACTTCATTGTATGTGTGCAATATACTTAAGAGGTTAAAAGTTTAAGACATCATATTTTATGGATATTTTGATGATGTCTCTAATTATGACCATTTCAAATGCCTTGGTAACATTTATTGTTCATGATATTGGAATGCAAATATGCAGGTAAGTCCATGACAGAGCTGTCATTACAGATCTTTTCTGAATGTTTTGCCCTAGAATCTGGATAAATATCTTATTCTCCAAACATCACATAAATAAAACTTTTCTCAATGCTGGTTGTGATTAGTGGCCTCAGAGTAAGTAATTCCTTCAATGGTAGCTCCCAGTTCTGCACTCACCAACATCTGCAGTGTGTGGATGGGTTGTTGTGCTGGTGTTGGCTGTCATGTCTCTGTCTTTTGCACCTCTTGCAACACTCTCACCTTTTCTGATTATCGTCTTCTGTTTCCACAGCCTGTTTGGATTTTTCCTGGACTACCTTTTACCTTGCTGCTGCCTCACAGACCTGCCTGTGCCCTGCTCACAGATCACTTTATTATCTCAGTATTGAGTATCATTTGGAAAGCACAACGCTGCCTAAAGTTATAGTCTTCACTACCCAATCTATCAGGATAAGGGATAAAGATTGCTTGGCAAAAACTGTGACCTTTATAATGATAAATATGTTGTCCTATTCATCACAATAAATATAAAGCATAGTCCTGAGTCCCTGACAGGACAATGCACATTTTATGAAGAATACTGTTATTCCATGTGTGCCATTTCTTTGTATGCAGAACCTTTATTTAAGAATTAAGTATAAATAAACACAAGCGTGAAGATTGAATAAGACAGATTAATGTAATTTAAGAGATGTAATTAAAACACCATAGACAGGAAAATTATTAGTATTAAAATAATTTTAGAAAGCATTTTTCTATACTAAAGATATAATTTGTATTTTTATGGCTTGATTAATACACTGTAATGAAATTCTAAAGCTGCACAGCATTAATCGTCAGAGAAGTAAGACTAAAGCCTAATATTTTAATTTTAGTGGGTTCAGAGCAGTTAAATGCTGTTCAGTTCTTCATATTTCTGTGTGTTTTAAGCAGCTGAAAAATGCTTTGAAATTAGGGAAGACTAATTGTTTTAAATTTAAGCAGGCTCAGTGTATAGGGCACTGGACTGTGACTTAGAATATTCAGTCTCTAATTTTGGCATCTTTTCACTGCTCTCTAACATGATCTACACCAATTTCTAACCCTCATTTTAATTTTACTCTTTTCCATAGTTTCAGTGGACTCTACAGTTGTTGTACTTTCAACCTGTTTATAAGATTTCAACCACCTTGGGGTCCTGACCTTGGCACCTTTTGGAAATATGGGAGACAATAATAAACACCATGTATAAATGTAAAAAACTTTGTATGTAAATAGGATACCGACAACAACTCACTGTGTACTCATGATACCTCTCTTTTCCCGTAGCCCAAAATTTTCTGTCCTTAAAGTTTTCAGTCGTCAGTTTAAAGGTCTTACAGCCATCACAATTTTTAAAGAAAGAGGAAAATATCCTGCAGGTTTAATTTTCGCTTTGACAGTGCAGTGTAAACTTTTTCTAAGATTCATAAGCAAAAATAAGTCACGGAACAGTAAATTTTATAGTTACCGATAATAGAATGTCTACCACAATGTACTTCTGTGCATGACTAAAAATGGCAATTTTATGCAGTGGGAACGCAGTCACCCCCAACATTCCAGTTCTATTTTGTACTTTGAAAGAAATCCAGGGTTCAGATTTTAAATCCGCAATACATTTATATTTATGTGTGTCTTTTCTGGGATCTATACACTAAAGATAGATGTGCTTTATAGTAAAGAAAACAGAACTCATGTATATGATGGAGGAACTGTGGGCTGAAATGTGATCAGCAGTATAGTGGAGGTTAAATTAGGTTGGAATGTTTTTATATTCAGATTTTAAAGATTGAGTCACCAAGCTGATTAAATCTTCTTTTGTGCTCAAAGAAACATCACTTTGTGATCCCTTGTTTCTGAAATGAAGTATTAAAAGGTTTTTAGCACATTGAAAATATAGGAAACTTTAAAAACAGCTTTAAAAACTAGAATCTTTTGTTTGTTTGTTTATCTCCTACTGCACTTACTGTGCAAAGTAATCACCTTCCAGGTGGAAGAGCTGGAATTTATTCTCCTCTTATGCAGTTTCAACTCAACAAAATTTGTCTAGTATAATCTTTATGTTATTATGAAATAACGTAATGGTATTTTCTTTCTTACTTCTTAAGTTTTATCTTCCTGCCTCAACCATCTCACTTGCAAAGAAAAAAAGAAAAAAGTTATTTTCTCTTTTAATAGTAGTGGGATATATTAGGACTCAGGGGGTGGTTTGTGTGTTTATTTGTTTGGAAGGGGCAGATGTTGATTTTCTTTTTAATGAAAGGAAAATAACATTTTAAATAGGCTACATGTCCCTGAGATGCTTTTATTAGTAGTAGTTTATTCTAAATTTGTAAACGAGAGACTATAGCAACACCCATTTGTCTTTTCCTTTAAATAAATTAGGCTTTTCAAGCTTTGTTTTTACTGCTTAAAAGTGTGGAAGTATTTAATGTTCACTTAAAATTTCCTTCAGGCAGCTTCTGTGACTTTATCTGCTCATGTAAAGAACAACAGAGCATTTCAAACAAGCAGTGTTGTTGTAGTGTTTGATACAGAAATGTTTCAGCTATATGTGTCTATATATCTTCACTTTCCCCTGGAGCTTGCAACAGATAAATAATGTTTGGGATAAAGTTAAATGGAAGAATAATAAAAACTGAAAAAATAATGTTTACATTTTTTATCAAACCCAGTTGTATTTGATCCTTAAAGGTTTAATTAACACTGATTTTCTTTGAAATTAGGAACAAATTGTTCTGTGGTAGCATTCTCCCGACAGCTACTTGATGTCACAAGTCTGTTCTTTGGCATTATTAAGGAATATTTTGTAATTGAATAGTTCTGGAATGTTTTTTCCTTCTCTTACACCTCAAAGTTTTACCAGAAAAAGAGCATTCAAGTTTCTGAAAAATATTTCAATTGGCTACCAGTCTCTTCTTAGCACAAATGGGTTCAAATTATGAAAATGCTTTACTAAGAGGGTTTATCTGGATATACTATCAGTCTGATGAAGGCTGAACAGAATACAGCTGCAGGCAAAAACAGCCAATTACCTGAGCAGACTTTTTCCACCATTATTTTCAATTTGAGCTAGAAACCCCGTCCCTGATAACTCATAACCCATCACACTCAGAGTCTTCAGTCATACTGACCTGAGGGTAGAAATCAAATCTCTGCTGAAAAGGTAAAGAAAATACAAAAATATTCTTTCTGAGTTGTATGTAATCCAGGAAAAATTTCTCACTCTGCTGGGACTTCATTGCTATGAACCTTTTGACCAAATTTATCAGGGCGATGGAGATTTGGTAAAGCTTTAGAGAGTGCCATTAAAATATGTATCCATTGAAATTAAAATTACTTTCTCTTCTTGCACAGAAAACGAATGCAAAGTTGGTAATAAAAGGGCCTTCTATTAAAGAAGATTGCTTGTGTCAAAAATGTGCACTTTAATCTGACTGCCTTTGAGCTTATTAGGTTTTATCAAACTTGAATATATTGGAAGCTAGGGACAAAAAATGAATTTTAAAATGAAGTTTAACACTGAGATAGTTTGTAAAAAATGGTAGCCAAGATGAACCTGTACAAAAGTTGTGTGTTCCAGAACCAAATAAAAAATGGTTTAAAGTTAGAAAATTATTTGAAGGAGAATGATTAAATGTTAAAGATGGTAGGGCTTGAAATTAATTTAAGTGATTTCACATTATGAATATTTGCTACCTGTATTGTTCTTCTTCATAGGTGAAATAGAAGATCTTGAAAGCAAATGAAACCAGATATCCAATCAGGAATAACTTCTCAGTGTGGTTTGTTTCACTTGTTGTTTTGAATCATAACCTGTACTCAGTAGAGCAAAACACACAGTTGAATTCCAGGACACTGTAACAGATAAATGTAAGTATTTCAACAAGCACATGACTTATCAGTTCACCCTGGACTGTTAGTAAACAAATACCTCTCTTAAGTAGAATTTGGATGAACCAGAGGCTGTGTAGAAAGGATGATGGGATATGATGAGCGTTGTGGATAAAACGGGCTAGGAATTTCAAGGTACTAAATATCATAAGCAAAACAGCTGGGGTTTGGTCAGCCAGATTGAATGGAGGGGTGAATGGTACTACAGCAGATGTTCACCTAGGTGAAGTGTGTGAATGGGACTACAGCACAGAAATCTTCCCCACCCAACCCATGTTTTGTCTGGTGGGACAACACAGATTTCTGAAGTACCTTGGATTTTACCAGTGCTAAAGGAAGAATTTTGCAATGACTTTTTAAAGTAGTAGTTCAGATTTTTTTTCTTCTCTTACTTTTTCCTCTGTTTCACTTACTCCCTCTATGCTCTGCTTCTTGCTCAAGTAGAATATCAGTACCAGGACCACTGTCTCCAACCTATTCCAGGTGCAAGTGATCTGGTTTCCTGGCACTTTGCATATTACTGATGAAGGAACTTGAAATTACTTTTCTGCCCAACTAGTTTGAGGTTGTCATTTTCCTATTGCAAGTTCAGAAATGTCAATTATCAAAAGACATGATCAGTTAATTGTATGTCAATGTTTCTGAGAGGAAAAGTTTGCTGGGGCTCGGTGGAAGTTTCATTTAATTTTTTAGAAATGAGTGGATAGGAACAGCTGAACTCACTCTGGCTTTTTTCTTGGAAGGGAGAAAATGAAACAACGGCATCTTTTATGCCATTGACACAGGCAACTTAGGGCTGTCTGGAGATCTTGCTGAGAGGTAAGGGTTTTATCTTGGAATCATAGAATGGATTAGAAGAGACCTTAAAGGGGATCATTTTGTTCCAAACCCTCTGTTGTGGGCAGAGACACCTTCCAACAGAACAGGTTGCTCAGAGCCCCATCCAACCTGGCCTTAAACATTTTCAAGGATGGGGCATCCACGACTTCTCTAGGCAATCTGTTTCAATGTCATTCCTCCTTGTCTTATCACTACATGTCCTTGTAAATAGTCCTTTGTGGGAGATGAAAAAATTGAACTTCAACAATACCAAAGGTGGACCAAGGCATTAGCAGATGCTGTAGTGGAAAAGGAGGAAGATGAGATCTATGTGGAGATAGAACAAAGACATCAACCAGCATAGTTATGAACTTTATTATTGGGTGTTAAATATTGTGGTAATTATATGTATTTTCCCCATGTTCTGCACGCTAGTTTTTTTTANAGAGATCTATGTGGAGATAGAACAAAGACATCAACCAGCATAGTTATGAACTTTATTATTGGTGTTAAATATTGTGGTAATTATATGTATTTTCCCCATGTTCTGTACCCTAGTTTTTTTTACCCAATCCCTATTGGTCCCAGTTTGCTGCAGTGCAGCATCCCCTTATTAGGTTTTGCTCCTCCCCTCCTTTCCCTATATGGTTACAAGCTGTCCCATGTTCTCCAAGTTGGTACCAAACCCTTCCCATACTCTCCATATTTGTCAAATCCCACCTATCTTCCAGATCCTTTCCTGCCTCCCCCCTATATAAGGGAGGAGCCCTTATATGAGGGCTGGTCTGTTCTGGTGGCTCACCCTTGTGATAATCTTAGGTTTGTTTGTACAAAGATTCCCTTTTTAAAGGTGCATTTATTCCAACTCATCTGTGCTAGCCTGCAATCCTGCGCTGACCCCAACCCTTAAAGGTTGTATTACTACTTCATCTTTCTTGTGGACTCCCTTCAGGTACTGGAAGGCCACAATTAGGTTACCCTGAAGCCTTCTCTTTTGCAGGCTGAACAAATCTGATTTTCTCAGCCTTTCCTCACAGGAAAGGTGCTTCATCCCTCTGATCATCTTGGTGGCCTCCTCTGGACTCACTCCAACAGGTCCCTGTCCTTCCTGTGCTGGGACCCCAGGGCTGGATGCAGCACTGCAGGTGGGGTCTCACCAGAGGGGAGTAGAGGGGCAGAATCACCTCCCTTAACCTGCTGCCCATGTTGCTTTTGATGTAGCCCTGGACGCATTTGGTTTCTGGGCTGTGAGCTCACATTGCCCCTGATGTCCATGTCAAGGGAGTAGATTTAGAAAGTAAACAATGACTGAATCAGATATAAGCAACCAGAATGCTTTACCTGTTATGCTATGAAGAATATGAAGTTTCATCCACTAAAATATGACTGTTCTCTCCTTCTCTGTGAATAGAAGGTATTTATATCTGTGTATGTACACACAGTATACATTCCAAAACAAAACAAGCTTCTTGAATGCCAAAATCTTCTTAGAAAACTGAAACTAGAATTTATCCTCATTTATGAGTCAGATAACACTTTTGCATAGGTTGAGCAAATACAAACAAAATACGAAATAGATATTTTTGTGAATCTTTTGTTTCTTCAAGCAAATGTGAAAGGGATACTTAAGACCATATTTTATTTTCTGGTGGAACTCATTGGAGTTTTAAGATACTATGGCTTGTGTTGAAAATGAATGCTTTGCATCTTCTGTATTTTAGAAGGTGGGAAATTCATGCTAATTCTCATGCTGAATTTAGGTTTGTATTGGTTACCACTGTTTTTGAAAACTGTTTTTCATGTTGCAATCATATTCAGCTTATGAATAATTTGGTTTTTNTTTGGTTTCTGGGCTGTGAGCTCACATTGCAGCTGATGTCCATGTCAGGGGAGTAGATTTAGAAAGTAAACAATGACTGAATCAGATATAAGCAACCAGAATGCTTTACCTGTTATGCTATGAAGAATATGAAGTTTCATCCACTAAAATATGACTGTTCTCTCCTTCTCTGTGAATAGAAGGTATTTATATCTGTGTATGTACACACAGTATACATTCCAAAACAAAACAAGCTTCTTGAATGCCAAAATCTTCTTAGAAAACTGAAACATAAAAAACCCCAAAACAAAACCTCAGGAAAGATGTTAAAAAAAAAAGGATGAATTCAGAGTTATTTTAGAATTTATCCTCATTTATGAGTCAGATAACACTTTTGCATAGGTTGAGCAAATACAAACAAAATACGAAATAGATATTTTTGTGAATCTTTTGTTTCTTCGAGCAAATGTGAAAGGGATACTTAAGACCATATTTTATTTTCTGGTGGAACTCATTGGAGTTTTAAGATACTATGGCTTGTGTTGAAAATGAATGCTTTGCATTTTCTGTATTTTAGAAGGTGGGAAATTCATGCTAATTCTCATGCTGAATTTAGGTTTGTATTGGTTACCACTGTTTTTGAAAACTGTTTTTCATGTTGCAATCATATTCAGCTTATGAATAATTTGGTTTTTATCCCAGATGGTTTAGTAATATTTTTTTAAGTGTGCCATCAGCTAAATGTGTTTGAAGGGACTTTGTGAAGCAGATTTCTAGATTTCATTTTAAAAGTACCATAAGTCTGTGTTATAAGAGGTGTAAGTTTCCATAATTATGTCATTTAATCACAGTGGAATTTATATTAATTCACCTGTGGGAGGTGAAGTGTAGCCATATCATTCAGTGGAAAATGTCTACAGATTGGCAAAGTGGGAAGGAGGAGATCTGTGAGATAATGAGACCCTGCAAGTGGCTTTTGACACACATAGGTGTGTGATAACTAATAAGCATACAGTGCATATTCTAAAAAGGCTTGGAAATCATCTGTAATATGCTCTGAGAAACCACTTCATACTGTGTTTTGTTTATTTATGGTTATAATAATTAATATTTATCCATACCATGGCTAAAGCAAACAATCCTTTTTGACTCCTCTGGAATGGGATTGATTCCCCCTAAAATAGAATTGATTCAATATAGAGAAAATCTTATATTTCTGGCAGGGCTGCTAAATCCTTAGAATGCTATAGATGTTATGACCTGGATAAAAATAGTAAGTGTATATATAGTTTTTATCACTTAAGTCCTTTGAGCATCTCCCAGAGATAAAAAGCATTTGTCACATTTTTGAAGGGGTTTTCATTGACAAAGGCTTCAATCATGCAGAAAGCTGTTTTCAGATTTCCATAAAACAAAGCGGACACCATTTACATGATAAATTGCTCCTAGACAACAATCTTAGCTGACTACCCAAGTGCTACCCAGTGATTCTGTTATCACTGATTTGTCCTTCAGTTTTCAGCAGGATGAAAATGAAGGACTTGCAACTAATTGTGACAGCAAAACAGAGCTAATTTGTTCATACGGAAAAAAAAAATATTCCAAGCCATTGGGGTTGAAAGTAAATCATATAATATGCAATAACAAAGCATTATTAATGGCTGTGCTGTCCTACAAAGAGTCTGAGACTGATAATTTGTAGTAAAATTACTTCTTGAAAGGTCTAAAAATTTTAAAAGCATGAAGCCATGTATTTCTAAATGTTTCTGAAAATTATGTCTCCCAAGAAGAGATGAATCTGTACCATTTTTAATCAGTACTAATGGAGAGGAGGAAATAAAGTTTGTATATATAAATATATTCTGGACTCCTGTTATTGTCAAATTTCGTTCTGATAAACATATCTGGTTTTTGATCTATTTTTAATTCTAACCTATCAAAATGCAAAGCAAGAGGCTAATGGATACTTTAAGTAGTATCATGCTGAACTACTAGTCTGCTCTAAGTACTCTGTTTTATCTATTCTCAGCCAGACTGACAGTCCAGAATATAAAGTTTCTTACCAAAGGAGAAAACCTGACCTCAACAGAGAGTTCAAGCATTCTCCTCTTAAAGAGGTTTGGTTTTTTTTCCTGTAACTCTTTTGGAATAAGATTAAAGGAGCTCTGACACCGATGTAGACACTTTTAGCTATTTTGCTCACCATGAAATATTTTCCCTGTAAGCAAATATTATCTATAACGTTAGCTATGCCTTTTGTTCTATGATTATCTCCTCTTACACTTTCATCTTGCACCTTTTTATTGTTATGGGGAGCATTTGTTGTTGTGATTTTTATAAATAATAAAAAAAAGATGAAAGCTATTTCCTGCATTCTTAACTATCCTCTTTCTCTGCCTTTACAATTTCTGTTGGTATTGTAAGCATACTTTTGATTAAGAAATAGAGTTAGGACAATAGGTTTGAAGCAAATACTGCTTTTAACTTCGAGGTGATCAGTGTAATTTTGGTCTGTAGAGTCTTGGTTTTAAATTAGACTTTTGCTGACCAAAACAGAATGATGTTGTGGCCTTGTCCAGAACTAAAATAAACCAAAAAAACAACTAGGAAATAAATGGAATTGGAAGAAAGAACAAGAATAACAAAGTAAATACATAATTTCATTACTGTGTGTTCTAAGCAACTGGTTCTAAGTCACCTACTAATATTCTGATCTATCTTACTGTGCAGCTGGTCCAACTTAACTATCATGATGAAAATAGACCTTCAGAAGTGGTACTTACAAAAGTAGCAATATAAAGACATAATTGGTATTTTATTTTGTATTTTTTAATTTTGATGATTTTTTTTTCTTTCAGATTTATAAAACATAAGGAGATACTTTTTGAACTTTTAAATGAAACAAACACCAATCTGAAGAGAAATACAACAAGGTTTGTGTTTCAGGATTAGGTACTTATTTAGTGTCAGAAGTTCTAGAGAGATATGAATGTTGATCTTTCTTGAATTGAATTGAATCTAAAAGAAGCAAAACTACCTCCTTCATATGCTAAAATTATTCCATCCCTGTATCTCTAAATTATGGGATTCAGAAAGGTGTATTCCCAGACTGTGTGACTGTTTAATGTTTTCCGGGTTTGATTTTTTGGGGGTTGTTTGCGGGTTTTTTTCTGACAGGGAAGCCAGGATCCCACTTCATTCTGTCTTCCTATTACTATTATGAAAATTTCATAGGAGTGGAAACTTTTTAGAGGTTGGGAGAAAGCCTCACTACATGACAGATAGGACTGTAATTTGATTGTGTGTGCTTGACCGGAGCTGTGCGATGCATAATGAGGGGTCAGCATTCCAGAGTTCAGATTCTCTTAACTTTTTTTTTTTTATGGTAGAAGTTTGGGGACCTGAACAATTTCTGCACTGATGTTCCCAAATACATTGACGTGATTTTGATTAGGCTATTTAATGTAGTTTTCTTTCTCATTTCAGTTGGGTGTCATCATATTCCAAATGCTTTTTTATTATTATTATTATTTAAAAGGTTATGCTCTATTTTCCTTTGTCTGTTGTTCCTTAGCTGTTCTCCTAAGTACTGCTGTGCTGGTTGGGCTTTCATCAAACTTGCTCTATGTTAAAAAGCACAAGAATTTAGAAAACTGCAAGTTCTTGATTTTACTTCTGCAATATACAAAAAACTTTTTTATGTGTGTGAAAGTTTCTGGCATGTTTTTTACTTGGTATAGACTCTATTTGGGAATGAATCTCTAGAACCAAAAGTAAGAATACCCTGAACTATAGACGTAAAAAGAAGCAGTTTAGGGGTAAAAACACAAATTAAGAAAGATGAAGAGAAAACAGAAAGTTCTCTAAGGAAATAGAATTCTCAGATTGTATGGATTTGTCATTTGCCAGTAATCTGGCTTGGTCATTCTCAAACTGTCCTCTGTAGAGCACTTTTACGTAGTCTGAGGAGTTACTTTTCTCAAAATTGTGCAGCAGTGATGAAAAATTGAAATTACAAGGTGAACTCACTATCCAAGGAAATTTCACTTGAGTCATGGCTTCAAGGAGAATTGCCACTGTTCCCTTATATTTCACTGTTTTATGGTCTTCTCGGACATAAAATGAAGTTTGTTTCTTGTTCTTTAATATTTTTGTGCTGTAAGGACAGCTGAGTTTAGTATGCTGTTTGTAATAAAATTGGAGAGACAAAAGAAAGCAAGCTAAATAGCAGAATCATCTGGGATCATATAGTTTATAGGGCTAAATATGTACATCAAACAAACAGATTAATGTAAATATTAATAAATTAAAAAACCTGTTATTTTAGTGGGCATAGAAAAGAGAATAATCACATTATTTTAAATGTACCTTCCCCTCAGAACAATGAGCAAAACAGGTCCAGTCCTCATGTTTAAGTTATTCTCCTTTATATTGTGGTAACAGCATTTGCAACATAACTGCAGGATGTTGCCTTGCAAAGTATTTGCAACCAGGACATGCATATAAATTACTGGATAGCAGCTGCCATATAGGAAGGAGAGAGAGGAAGGCTCTTTGATGATAAAAAGATATTTTGCCTCTATGCAAATAAAACACCAGCTGAAATGCATCGTGGAAATCAAACAGGATTATGATCTTAGTGCAAAGACAGTTTTCCTTTCAGGTGAATTAAATCTGATGGTGAGGCATTCGATTATAGAAAAGAATGAATTGTGTTGCAGCCTAAGATATAAAGGATTCTGAAAGGGAAAAATATTATGACAATGGAAGGTGATAAGAAACCTCCTTAAAAGAAACTTGGAAAGTATTTATTTTACGGAAAAAAATTGTATGACTAGAGGGAAAATGATTAAATATTCACAGAATGAATGCAACAGACACAATTATCAAATATTTCAATCAACCATATTTTCAGGTGTGCTAAATTTCATTCTGCATGTTAGGCTAGAAAGTTTTCATAGTAAACTTTTTTGTGGTTTGGCTATTACATATTCTTTGAACTGTGTCATCTTAATTACACATTTCTCTGTCTTCTCTTTGTTTCTACATTATTTTTCCATATCAACAGTCATATTGGAAAAGAATGTTTAACTTTGTTATTTACTCTGGCTTTAGAGAAAATTTCCTGGCCTTTAATTTTCAGAATATGTGGGAAAATTGCATTGGTGCTGCAGGAATATAGTGAGACAACCCTTATTTCTGTTCTTTTTTGCAACAGAGTCAAGAGATAGGGCTGCTTAGATTGAAACAAGTGAAAAATCAAAACTCTAAACCTTGAAGGGCTGTTTATTTTAGTTACTGGAAATGTGGCCATTCAACCTCACTGCCAGTAGAGGTAGTTTCACTAATGAAAATAAGATTTGTTCTGTTTTCAAGCATTCCCCACTGCTGCATCTCAACTGCCTCTCAGTAATGTTTGTAGAAACAAATGCTGGAGTCTTCAGTGCAATAAAACCTTTTCTTAAGTCCATGCATGTTTCTCTCTTTGGAGCAGCAGTTTTTTCCTTCAGTCTCTCATTCATCATTACTTTCCCTTCATTAGCAGCTACTCATTTTGACATTTGAGCAGGCTGTCTTCTTCTGTACAGGCATCAGACACTTCTGTCCTTCCCTCCATTTTAAATTATTTAATAGAGAAATTGTTGTAGCTGCTTTTCACCGGTATCACGATTTAACCCCAGTTGGCAACTAAACCTCACACCACCGCTTGCTCACTCTCCCCTTGTGGGATGAAGGAGAAAATTGGAAGGGTAAAATTAAGAAAACTTGTGGGTTGAGATAAGAACAGTTTCATAATTGTAATGAAAATGCAAATAACAAAAAGAGAGACGAAACTGAAACAAGTGATGTAATGGCAATCACCACATCCCATGGGTAAACACAGGCAATTTCCAAGCAAAAGTTAAAAACTGTCCTAATTACTCCTATTTCCCCTTTTATTGTAGAGCATAACTTCATATGGGATTTTTTTGGTAGGGATTTTTGCAGGTGTCTTTGGGTTTTATTCAGGCTATTAGAATAACTTTGGTAGCTACACGTACCCATAGGTACACATATATGTATGTATCTCTTTTATAAGCAGTGATGTAAGATAGATACAGCTGGAGATGATAGATAAATGCTTGTAACATCCAAAATTCCTTTAAAATGGTCTGGTTTCTCTGCTCTTCTGTAGCAAAGCTCTAAGTGATTCTGTTTGTCTCCCTTGCAAGCAGCATAGAATAAT
This sequence comes from Pachyramphus minor, assembly GCA_013397135.1. Lineage (NCBI taxonomy): Eukaryota > Metazoa > Chordata > Aves > Passeriformes > Tyrannidae > Pachyramphus > Pachyramphus minor. The sequence continues at coordinate 99,925 of VYXB01007427.1, read as the reverse complement.
TGTCAGTTTTCTCTGGCACACAAGCAGAATGCACCAATCATTCAAGTACAATTTAAAAAAATAAAAACTTTATACCATCTCATTAATCTACTCTCTTAAACTTTTCCAGTGTTAGAAAAGTAGAAGCACAAAATAATTTAAAGCAAAGGAATCGCTATAAATAAGGAAAGGACAAAAGACATAAGGCCTTGTCTGAGTTAAATGATGAGTTTAAGCAATTGTCTGGAGGTGATTTTCTCCACTCATTACCATTCTAACCAGCTGCACAGCTGGCCTCTGAAATCTACATAAAGGCAAGAGTTTAAAGGTTAGGAAATAATGAAAAGATGATGCCTACAGTCTAGTAAAATGATAGCTTTTTCCTGTTGAGGGTAATGCATACAATCAGAAGTCCAGAAATTACAAAAAGATGTTTAAATAACAGTTTTAAGTAACACTAAAGGGGAGAAAATTAGAGAAGATCACATGAAGGTTATAGAAAATGATGCCTATTAGCATCACTTCTGGTTATAGCACTAAGCAAACTGCTCTTATTAACACTTTGTTCTAGCAGTCCTTCTTCTGTAAAATCTAAGGCAGAGTTTCCCTTCATCTCCTTCTTCCTTGCATCCCATCTCTCCACTGCAAATAGGGAATGCAGCTGGTCACACTCCCAATCTTCCTTCCTTTCCTCTACCTGGGTGATAACAGTAGCCCTCTGGGATTCTTTGAAATGAGGCTGGTGAGCAAGATATTTTGCTGTTTACAATGACTAGCAATGCTTGCAAGCACACAGAGAGCTTAATTAGTTTTTCTTTATCTCTGTTTCGGTGTGTCTCAAAGTCTCTCAGTGCTGAAATATATGCTCTCTCACACACACACCAAGGAGGAGAGAGAAGCACATTGTGAATGAGCTCATTTTGAGCATCACCTTATGGTTTCAGCAGCTCACTTGGCTCTCTGCTTGGAGCAGTGAGAAATGTTTGGCAGCTCAGTTGCACGATTTTCTATGCACTCATCAGTTTGATCCAAATGGGTGAACAGCTGGGATCTCACCATCTTGAAGACAATTGCTTACTGGAGTTCATTTCTCTGGCAAGACATTATGCTGTGATCTTGCTGAATGGTGCTTTGCTATTTTCCTTTCTTTCCCTTTTGCCTAATGAAAAGAATAGTGAAGTTCAACTAGAGGGTCTTTATTATCTCTGGTAATTAATTTTACAGTGAAAAGCATATTATTATATTTCCAAACTTTCAGAGAAGGCACAAGAAATAAAATTTTTGTGGACATAGTTTAATGTGGTTTGTTGTTTTCTTTTGGGTTTTTTTTCCCCTCACTGAAAATATAAATAAATGGGGTTTTTTACTTTAAAAAATATCCAAACTATATAAATAAAGTTCAGTATTTATAAGCAGTAGACCCACAAATGGTCCTATTGAAATAGTTCCTATTTGTCTGTAGAAAGGATGACAGAAATATTTATTCTTCAAAAGAGAAGACAGTTAAGGTAATTGGGCAAAGATACTCTGAAGTATTCCTGGCTGGTTGTTTTGTGTGTTTTTTGCTTGAATGGTTGATTTATTTTTTTTTTGTTTAGGCCATAAAATAATAGATGTAAGGGAGTTTTTTTCCCTCCAAAACACAAAGTGATAATGTGGTGTTGGTTGAAGGACATGCACCTCACTGCCACCAAGTAGCTCCAAAAATTTAAATGAAATTTCATATCTCAGGTTTTCTTACCACATGTTTGATTGCAGGCAGCAAATGATTTTATTTTTTTTCCCCCCCCTCAACATTTTTCACCAAGAAACTTATACTAATGTTTTTCTCTTCCGAAAAAGAACACTAAATATGCTAAAATCACTGATACTACTTACCAGTTAAGGGAGAAATATATTTGGGTATCCTGGTTTTTCCCAGGGGATATAAATTGTTGGAGAAAATTGAGGTAAAAACCAGTTAAAGTGGATCATCTGTCTTTACATAGTTAGAAAATACTAGATCCAATATTACTTTTGGAAGTAATAGGCAGATGTTAATTTTCTGGATGGCTGCTGGTTATTTGTACTCAGCTGATCTGATTACCTTAATATTACACATTATAACCTCTCTGTGTAGTCATCTCTAGAGGAAAAGGAATTGTTTATCTACACCTGATGACAAATTAGAACAAGAAGCACAATGACTTCTTGGCATAATTTACTTTGCTTAATTTAAGACTTTCTTCCTTGTGCAATGAAATATTATTGTTGCTATGTGCCTCTTTGGACAATAGTAGTATATTAAATGTGTGCTGAGTCTGTGACTTCAGTCTTTATTGTGTCCACCTGGGTAATACAGGTGAAGAACATGAAGACTTTCATGCCTCTTCAGCCTCTCCATTTCCTTTTGATGAAGTCCTGGTCACTGGTGATTTTCAAGACACAGCTGGTCTTGATTTAAGAGAATTTTGTGGCTAATTAGCTTGCAGTCAGCAGAGAAAGAATAGGTTAGAAAGCTGAGAACTTCCCTCTTCTCTTCCTCATAATTATTATTTTTAGTCTCTGACATTAAAATAGATCCAAAATCATTCCATCTGAATTGAGTGAATCTTCTAAAGTGCCTGATTCTAAAGAATCTTCTGAAGTCTCTTCTAAAAGAGAGAAACAGTGTGTTAAGAGTGATCAGGGATGACCAATAAACTAGTAGTGAAGGTCTGCCTGGACACCCTGAGTGTAAGGAGGAGAAATCAACATGGGAAAGAGATGTCCCTGGAAAAGTCATCACAAACTGCTGCTGAAGTAAGTTATATGCACACTGATGATTTTGTGATTCTTTTTGAGATTCATTTTCCTTTATTTTCAATCTAAGTTTGTTAGTTCTATGAGAAAAATTGTGCATTTTGGGGTATGTAAGAAACATTTAAGTCTTTTCTTTCCGCATAGAATTTGTTTGATCAGTTTTTAGGAGAAGACACTATATTGTTGAGCCTAGTCTTCCTTTGCTGCAGAGCAAAAAACTGGCACAGAGGTTGTGTATGTAATCTCACTCCAGCTAAGAATACCCTTTTCAATTAATAATTTTCTTCTCACAGCCTATTCTGTTAATCCAATCCGGAGTGCAATTCTCTGGAAATGTTAATTTTCCAACAGAGGCAAACAATAAATCTCTACAGTGCTGTTTGGGGCAAATACTTGTTCCTGTGCAGGAGAGATGATAAGTATAGAGAATTTCTACTTCCAGGTGCTTCTATCTCTTTTATCCTTCTGCTTGTTTTTGGTTGCTTTTTTGTGTGTGTATGTGTGTTTTTTGGTTTTTGTTTGTTTGTTTGTTTCATGTTGTTTGGTTTTTTATTATTATTATATTCAATGTCTTATTGTAAAATACAGCTACATTTTTGGTGGTGGGAAAATAAGCTTTTTTGGTGGTGTTGTATTTTTGGGGTTTTGTTTGTTTGGTTGGTTGGTTACTTTTTTTAAGAAAAGCTCTAAGTTAAAAGCCTTAAAATAATTAAGAGCTGATTAACTATATTTCATGTTGTTCTACATGTTACTCTGGCACAATTAGATACCTAGTGGAAGTATGTGAACCTTTATTTGTAAAGTCTAAATATCCCAGCAATCAGATGTTCAGTTTTGTGATTTTTTTTTCTTAGGCTTTGCCCAAAAGTCCTCTTTAGGTGCAGCTATTTTGGTAGGAAAGGTCACACCTTTCTGTCAATGGAGTGGATCATGTGTCAAATCAACCTTGCTAACTTCTCCTAAAGGAAATTAAAGAGTAATCTCCTAAGCTGATTTGTGACAACCCTGTATGTATTGGACTAAAAGTCCTAAATTTAAACAGCTTTAAATAAATTAAATACAAATATTACAAAAATTGACAAAATGAATGCTTATTCGATGAATGAAAATCTATTTTTGGCAAGGGAATGTGACAGTATTTTTAAAAAAGTTCAAAAGATACACTTAGAAAAGTTTCTACTTTTGAGAAAAAAGCCTGGAAGCTCAATCTTTGCTTAGACATATCACAGCTATCAAAGAAACACATGCTTAAGTTAATGTATCTATTAGAAATTATGGGAATTGTGCTGTAGATGTTCTACCTAATGGCCCAGACTGTGAAAAACTGAAATGGGATGGAAGAAGTTTGATCTCCCTTGTTTCGCAAGGAGACTTTCCTGTCCAGTGTATATGTCATGCATATATCAAATCTAACTCAGATCTTCTATAATTTGAAACAAATTCATCTAAATTAAACACCCAATATTGTTTGTCCCCCACGTGACTTATTATTTGTTGGTTTGGGGAAGAACAATAATTTCGCCTTGATTTAGGATTGCTTGGAATTACTCCTTTTTTTTATGTGCCCCTAATACGAAACAAAACAAAATCCTAAAAAATGCCAGGACCAGTTCTAAGAATCTAAGAAATGTTCTAGGAAATAACATAAGATGTATGAAAGTGAGAAAAACGACAAGCTTAAATCCTTTCCTAGGACAAGCCTGTGTTGAAATGCTATTAAAATAGAGGCAGCTCCTGTGTTACCAGGTGACAAGATGCCATCCATGATTGTGTAGAAACATCCAGAGCTGCTTCTGACTTCTACAGTTTGTCACATTTCTGGCAACCAGAATGTTCTGCTGTCAAGTATTTCTAGTTTTGTAACAGTTTTGATCTGTGAGTAGAAACGTATACATGTAACTTTCAATTCTCTAACTTAAATGAAGCATGAGAAGTAAAAGAAGGCTTACTTTACCAAATATATGATGAGCTTTTTATTCTACTTCATTTTATTTTAATGTTAAATGCTGGGAGGAAGAGGCCCTTTTCCAAAGCTTTGAAAATATGTTTGGTACTAGTAAATGTATTTTTAATGAAAACTAAAAATATTGTTTGAAGGTTATAGGTATGAAAAACAAAATTGGAATAGAAGATAAACTGACAGTGTCGTAATTTTTGAGTCTGTATCTGCATCTGAAATGTGATAAAAAGGTGTCCAGTCAAGAGAACTTGATGTTCTGTGGTTTGAATGAATAGTGTCTATAGAATGCTTATGCTGTTGTGTAATAAAATGCAAAATGTGGCTGCATTGCATTAAGTCAGAGAAATACTTATGTAACTACTGCCCTGAAAAAAACAGCCCAAAGTAGCTGGGCAAAGTGTTTGAGATGAGCCAGGACCTTGGAACAGACAGTATGGTATCTGCTCACTGGGCAGCAGCCTCAGGCACAGAGAAAAATTGCTCAGTCCAAACAGCTCAAACCAAAATCAGGATCAAAGTGGTTTATGAATTTATTAATGACTGGAAATCAACTGGCAATTGGTGAACTATAAACTCAGGATCAATAGAAGCAATAAGTAAGCTGAAATATTGGACACTTGCAAAATGTTAATAAAATCTAAAATTTCTAGCCGCTGATCTACAACTAAGTCCTAAGAAGTTTCTATTCTCTAAGCACAGTGGCATACATTCACTTTCCCCTCTCAGCCCCGGGATTACCAGCACCCACCCCTGTTCTTGGAGAAACCTTGGGAAAGAGGGATAAAGACCTCAGGAGAAGAGTGGACCAAACTCTTTCTTTTTATTAAATCTGGATTTAGAGTGAGATAAAAGATTTTTCTGTCCCTTCAGGACCAACACCTGGCTTGAAAATAAAAAAGGGAACACTCTAATATGGTGTATTTACAAGCATATTTCTGTTTTTTTGTTTGTTTTTTTTTTGTTTTTTTTTGTTAGGAAACACTGCAGCTCTAGAATGGACACTGCTCATTCTCCTGTGCTTGGGCACACAAAAAGATCACCTTTGTGGAAAGACATAGTTCACAAACTGGCCATTGCAATATTAAGTCAGCTTGCTACAAAACAGATTCACTTCAAGCTGCAGGGTGCTAATTCCTTGAAAACAATTTACAGTACATCAACAGACTGCATATGTGACATTTTTCAGAAATACAGGTGACAAGCAGAGACAGCTGATCTCCACATGACTATAAACTGTTCTCAAAGGTCTGAATGTTCAAGACTGTGCTTGCTATGCAAATGTCTCTGCGTGATTCACAGAATCGGGGTCTATTTCTAGCAAGGAAGTTGGGTTATATTTTTGCCTGAGGTTGATTTGCCCAACTCATTTGGAGTTGGGTCTTTTCCCCATTCAGGTGTATCAGGAAGGCAGTGGATAACACTTCCATAATAAGATTAAACACATGTTGAACAAATGTTTCTCCCAGGTCACATATGCACAGTTTTCCCTTAAATCTTTACAAGTAGCTTTTCTGTATTTTCATATGACTGACACTCCAGTTGTGGTTGTTATTGATGTAGTAGATTTGTATCTGTATTTGTGCATTTGTTTCCCTTACTGTGCTTGGGATATATCCACTAAACTAGCATTGTTACAGTTCATTAATGTGGTATTTACTGGTAACTTTCCATTGTCAGACTGGCTGCAATACAAGTCTCATTATTTCTAGCTGCTTTTTAGCCATTTGCTTTATTCTGTTTAAATTGGCTTAATTTAATCCCATAGTTCTCCCTCTAGCTCCCCTTGTTTCTCTCTCATTCAGTGCTTTCACCAGCATCTGTGACAGTTTTAGTAAACTTACTTTAGCTAGAACAGAATAACTTGGATTGTTCAGTCCCATGAGTTACTACTGGCTGCCTTTGGCTTTCCTCTTTTCTTTATTTCTAAGGTTTTATATATTCTAGATGATTTCTTAGAGATCTGGGGTTTTCCTTTGGCTTTGATATAAATTCTCTGACTTACTGACATCCAAACCTTATCATTCTGTTGCAGAACTGTAGCAGTGCTGGAGCAGAAAGCCCATGCTGGCTCTGGTTTCCTTGCTAGTCTCATTGAGAGAAGATGAATCCCATGAGTACCCATGATATGGGTATTGACCAACATTTTTGGGAATGAAGAGGTAGGTGTGCAGCTGAATCTGCCATAAGGAAGCAATGACAAACTAATGATAGAGAGAAAACATGTATAATTTTTAAGACATCTTGCATTAATTCTTCGTAGCCCTCAGAAGATTGAAAAAATTGTGTGGGCTCAGTGTAGAGCTGCTGCTGAACGCAGCCTCTCATTACTTCCATGGATGCTTTCTGTGGCACTTGAAGCTCATACAAAACCATTTATTTTCCTTATTTTCTATCAGTAACAATTCCATAACCACCTTTAAAGATAATTTCTCTTTTGACTTTTAATTGATCACTCCTTTTCAGGAAAGTGATAACTTTCAGTCAACCTCTGGGTGTCAAATCGTTCTCATTTCCCGTATTAAAGTATTTCTTCTCTTAAACCATTTTAATTAAATCACTTACAGAGAATCTTGGGACTTAATCCCTTCTTGAAGACTGTTCAGCTTTGCTTGTCCAGAGACAGTTGAAAAAAATTGTTGTCCAACAATATTAAAAGGATACTTATAAAATTCTGAATGATAATTAATCTCAGAAACAAAACTAAAATCCCTAACTTTAAATCATTCTCTCAACTGAGTTACTTGTTTGAAGTGTGTCAAATGACCTTACTGTAACTGTCCATAAAATATCTTTGTTTTTATAAAGTAGGATTATTGCACTCATCTCTGGTCAAAAGGCATTAGATCCTGCTAAAGCTTTGAAGGGAATAAATATTGATTGTTATATTGAAAAATTAATGTGAAGAACCAGTACTCTCCACAAACATATATATACATTTATGTATACATTTATGCATATGTGTTCATAAATATATAGATTACATTTGTGCTTGGAAACTTTAAGACTTGGAAGAACTGGTTTTTAACATTAACTAATCTTTTTCTACAGAAATGTGAGAGGCAGTCTGCTTGTATGACTTTGCAGTTCTGATAAGATCATAAGCACCACTGACTCTGAAACTGGGAAGATGGATTAAATTGGAACATAGATTAAATGGCTGACTGCAATTTTATTTCAAATGCATTTAAACCCTGCACTGGTCAAATAGGTCAAATAGAAGCTTGAATAAGCTTTTGCTGTGATCTGAGGAGTTTGGTGTCACACAACACATGCCTTGAAGCTTGGCAAATACCTTGCTTCATCTAGTCCAGGGAAACAATTTGGCATTCTGCTTCAGTTTCCTATCTGGAGAACATTTATTGTCTGTTATATGTTTGTTTGGGTTTTTTTTTCTATTTTTATATACTTTATTTCATTTTAGAGGCAGCTAAAGGCTTTCCAGTAGTGTAGGCAAAACTGAATTCTTGTCATTCCTAGTTTGTAGGGCTCAAACTTCTCTTGCACTCTTAGAAGAGTTGAGTAGAGGTTTTGATTCAGCCATTCTTGATGCTGTCATCTTGTTTCCTATCCATTCAGCAGCAGCAGCTGTTTCTGGAAGGAGTTTGCCCCTATTATTAATTTGGAACATGAAGGCATGTAAAATACACAGAATTATCCTGAAATGTGGTCTTGTTTTATGCACAATATGAAATCCATACTCAAAAGCATCACTCACTCTAACACAAAAGAATTTAACAGTCGGGGGGTAGAACAAATGTGCACCTTTTTTTCTTGTGAAGACTGTTCAGCTAATTCTGATTCAAATGTGTTAACTGTGGAAGAAAGAGGTAAATGGTTAATTGGAATCTGAAAGAAAGTGGAAAAAATATGCTGATGCTCCTTATACTACAACATTTAGAAAATATACAGATGTGTTGTCAGGCTTGAAACTGTACTGCAATTGTAGCTGTCATAGGGCCACTCAAATGAAACCTGTACAGGTCAATTCATTTAACATTTTTCTAGTATATGAGGAAAAACAGCACATCAATGCTTCCTGAAAATGAAGAATTTCAAGTGTAAGATTTGCATGACTAATCAAGGGTTTCTAGCTATGACACATAAGGCAGGGTAAATAAAACAAAACAAAATTGTAAATAAGACCTGTGAGGTTTCATACTGCTACAAATATGCACACCGTTATTATAAAAGACTGTATTTTAAGTGGGATTTAGTCTTATGTGCCACCATATTCATTCATTTGGAGCCATATCTTACTGTAATTAAGAAGGTAGAATCTATTCAGAAATTTATACTGATCAAAAAGGGTAAGGAATACCTGTCAACAGCTTCCAGCAATCACCCAGTTCATCCATCTGCCTCGGTACAGAATCAAGTGCAACTAATACCTGCTGGATGTAACTAAGCTGTTCATAACAGCTGCTGGTGAAGGAGTCTTCAACCACCTCCTAGATAACTTTTAGCACTTTGCATCCTTTTCTCCTCATGTTTCTATCTTCTATCCTCTTATTTAAACGCATGTTTTTGCCCGGCCATGGAGATCCATTTTTATACCTTACTTCCTAATCACTGTATAAAAAGAGAAGAAGAGGTTTAGGAGGAAAATGGAGAAATATATTGCTTTATCAAATAAATACAGGCAGCCAGGAATATTAATTAGATGTGTAAAATGTAAATATTATGAAACAGACAGCAAGCTTAAATAATTAAAACATTTATATTATTTAAAAGATTGCATGACTCTGTATGGGTCTATGCCAATATATTATATTGTCTTCTATTTTTCCTCTATTGTAATGCAGAGATTGCATGTAGTTATTACAGTTATGTGCTTAAATTATTATAGTTGAGGTTTTAAAAATATTGTAAAATTACCCTAAATATCTGTTTTGGTGTTTGGTTGGAGTTTATTTTGGAGTGTGTTTGGGATCCTTTTTGTGGATTGATTTTGTTGTTGTTTTATTTGTTTGCTTGGGGTGTTTTTTATTGTTTTGGGGGGGTTTGCTTGGTTTTGGTTTGGTTTTTTGGGGGGAAAGGTTGGGGTTTTTTTGCAATCATGTCTGCAATTATGTGTGATAGCATTAGTGTTGAGCTTTAGGATGCATAAAAACCTGTAGATTTTTAACATGTGATTGGTGAGTATCAAGGAAAGGTTTAAGTTTTTATCCAGAGCTGTGTCACACTGGAAGCAAATATCAGTCTATAGTTTCTATTTTATAATATGGGCAGTAGATAAAGCAGATATTTTATCTGTATGCAAATTACATTTGACTTTATGAACATAGTTCCTATTGTAGCATATTATTATATGCAGCAAGCAGCATTTTCCAACATCAATTTAAACAGAACTAAATGTGTCCTCTTGAACATAGTAATTGCATCCTAGCATCTTTTTTTTATTATTTAAAATAATTCATTTTACAGACAATAATATGGTTTATCCTCTCATATAAATTCCTTGGGGCACGGATAATGCATTATTCTCTATTTGGAAGACGGGCACATCATGGGAACTACCAAAATGAAGGATAATAATTATATTCCTTAAGGGGAGAGGAAGAAGCTTAGTTTAAATTTTAGGAGAGAGATAAATGAATACTCTGCACAGAATGAATTTAAAGAGACGAGCAAAACCTTTGTCTATACATTTTTAAAAAATCATATTGTGAATTAAAGTTTCCATCTGTTTTTTAAAAAGACCTGAAAATACGCTGAATGCTGGGTTTGAGTGTGTTTGCTATCAGATAAAATAAAATGAAGTGTTCTTACTCCAAACTATTATGGAATTGGAGGTAGCTGATCTTTTGTCTTAAAAGAAAAATTCGGTATTTCAAGAAAATTTTCTTCATTGATTGACAATAAAAAAAATCAGTCAAAGAAAAGAAAAAAAACAGAAGTCTTTGGGTTTCTGAATAAATTTTTATAGCCTTTTAGGGAAGCCTTTCTTATGAGGACAAACAATAATTAAGCGGGTCTGACTGTAAGTTGTATTGCAGTGTGATTGTCCTGTGCTAATGAAGTCCATCCTTGTTAATGGATGTATAATCATTGTGTCAAACTCTGAAAACCAAAAAATGTAGCACTTAAAAAAGAGAAATGAAAGGAAAAACTTATGTCTGTTTTGTTTTTAACTTCTGCATGCTATAGCTCAAAGCAAAGGGTGCTATTTTGAATGAATGAATGTTAAAATCAGAGATTATTGACCAAACTTCTCATGTTGCTTTACTAATTTTTTAATATAAAACCACAAATCACAGAATGGGCTTTTTACTTTTGCTGTCATTATTCTGGTGTCCTAGAAACTCTTCAGCAGTCTTACAGGAACAGTCAGTTGTTTTGTAAGAATCCCCATTCATGGCTTCCTTTTTCACCAGTAATTGAGTTGTATTCACGGGGATTGTTCCCAAAATTCGACAGAAGGTTTTTTGCTCAGATTCTTTTACTAGCAGTTTTGTGATGTATGATGTAAATAAACCTGGGAGGAAGGTTAATTGTGTAGTCCTAAAGTTGTTCCATTCTTAAATGACTGTTAGACATTTTGAGGTACATTATAATCATCATGCCCCCATTAGCCACTGTTGATAACAGCTCCACCTTCCATGGCCTTTTCCAGCCAGAGGGCACAATGTACTTCGTTAAAGTGCTTCTGTTCACAGAGGATGCATTACTGGGACCTCTAGGCAAATGGAAAACTTACAGATGATCTTGCCTTGGTTGTTTAAGGAAACACGATCATAAATACCTAAGGCATGGAAATTATTATTTGGTAGAGGCACACGGATGTGTCCAATTCCCTGGTAAGACAATGCTGGAGATACAGAGCTGACTAGGTCATGACAGAAAAGAAAAATATCAGATTTATTATTTGTCTGTATTGATAGATTAAAAGCATACACTTATGCTTGAAGTAAAGTAGAAGTCAATGTTTGTGGCCTAGATCAAAGATAGTAAGAATACCTCCTGGGGTCCAAACCGCGTGTGCTGCAGGGGATCATTTGTTTCATTCATATTGAATCTTTTTGTAGGAGTCAGGCTCCTATTAGTACAGACATTTGCAAGATCAAATTCACCTTTTTGTTTGTTTATGTGTTTTTAACCCTGCTATTTTGCAGTGTTACAAATAACACACAAGCCATGCATTTTCAATTGATTTTTTTTTTAACAGTCTGGTAATGTAAATGATAAATAAGCCTTCCTTTAAACAAAATAATTGTAACTTTTGATTTCAGTATAGGTATTCAGGTTTTGCTTTTCTATTTGTTTGGATAGAACAAATGTTATTAATGAATACCTATAATGGGGGCAAATATTATTTAACTAATACCTATAATGAGGGCAGAAAATTGTCAAATGGGAAAAGCTGAGTTTTAATTACTATTATCAAGCAATCCCAATGTAAGTGTTAGTTCTTGCACTTGAAGGGAAAGGAAATAGTTAATATAAAATATAAATGCTTGCTTTCAATGCAAGTATTTTAGAGACCCTTTTGAATTTTAATGGAAGAGCTATTTTCTAATTCATTTGAATGTAATCACTTTTCTTAAGGTTGCATTTTATGACAAGTTTGACAATCAGTCACTGCAAGGGAAAATTTTTCAAACCATAAGGCCTTGAATACATTAAAAAAACAAAGGTAGTTTTGTTATCAGAGAAACTGATAATGCTGAAAGCAAGCCAAGGCACGTATGGGGGGAAAAAAAAAGGAGAAAAAAAGTTCTTTCAAGGCTTCAACCTTTAGAGATCAGTTCATCTGAAAGGGTTCTGTCCTGGTTATGTTTTAAAGCATGCACACACGAGGATACATAGGCACACACACACACAAATTCAGTGGTGCCCTCAGGGTGCCTCCGTTTGTATTACAGGGCATCTCATTTGCAGTTCACCCGGGATAGAACTGCTCAGCTTCCCTTTGTGCTCTCAAAGCCACCTATAATAATACAAATAGAAGTACCCCCGGGGCACTGCATACAATGCATCCAGAAACGCCAGAGATCCTTTGGGGTATGAAGAAAACAAAATAAAATTTAAAAAAACAAAAACAAATGGGAAAGAATTTGTTTTCCTCCATGGTAAATAAACACCGACTATTTGGTGATTTATATTTCTGAAGTTGAGCTTGTCACTTTCTATAAAGTTGAAGCTTTGTAGTATCTTTTAATTTCAAGAGCCAAATGATTGGTCACATCCTGAGAGATGTAGGTTGTTCCCTGGGAGATTTGCCTATTCCTGTACTCAGAGAACACTTTCAGAGTAATTTACATTTTCTTTAATAAGAAACCAGAAGCTTCAAAATAAAAGGCTGAACAGAACCAACTAAGACACGTGGCTTAAATTCTGCATGACAGAGATTCCCTTTACAAAATAAGATTGAATTAATATTAATCTTCTTGGGTTTTTTTCACAAAAAATAGTGTACTTTTTTTTCTTCTTAAAAAAAAAAAGCTATTTCAAAGCTTTCCTGTTTTGGAGCTCCTCTTTATCTTGTCTCCCACATTAAAAAACAGAAACCACTGAAAAACCCCAGGAAGCTTTATCTAGTCACACTACCTCCTTTTAGCTTAGGATCAATTAACATTAATATCCTTGATATAATGTAATAAAGTTTTCATGATAATTAAACAGAATTGTATTGCAAACAGTTTTACCCTTTTATTTTCAGAAAATGTGTAGAAGAAAGTGCTTTCCTCATTTCAGGAACGCTGAGTATTTTCTTATGTTCCCTTCTAAAATGCAGGGGGCATATTTCATGCTTGTTAAGACTACAAGAGAGTTTCTATCACAATTTGAATAAAGTGTCCTTTTGTGGACACTTATCTCATGTTTTGGATTTTTACTGCAATTTTAGAAGCCTGACTATGAGCAAGGTTATCAATGAGCTTGAGCTCTATTTCCAGTGATTTGAATTAATTTAAGGTGTCCAGCAAATGTTACTAACTAGATTCCCCAGCTGCAGGGGAGGGTTTAATTTCCGCCAAAACCAAGGGTACCCTCAGGCTTGCTTGATAATGTGGTTCTACAATTTCACCCTTTAGTTCCTGAATATTTGATAAAGCTGTTTATCTTTCATGCTGTATTTTGCTTTGATGTTTCTACATTGCTACTTTAGCACTAGTACATTATCTATCTGACTTTTACCGCTTCCTTTATGCATACATTTTAATAAATCTATTTACAATGGATTTTTTTTCCATTTTACCTCTAGTACAGTTGTAATTCTGAAAAATGTCTTTCTAGTTACACTTTCCTAGCAGACCATGAAATCATAGATTCATTTAGGTTGCAAAGGGCCACTAAGATCACTGAGTCCAACCATTAAGCTAACACTGTCAAGTTCACTGCTAAACCATGTCCCTAATGACACACCTACAGGTCAGAGGCTTGTGTCCCTGAAGTCTGGCCCTTTTGAGTATACTGCTCTTTGGGTGGAGGCAAATACTTCCCGTTTCCTAAGCCTGTGGAGAGCACGGTGGGGACCTGGGAATTGATGAGCCCTTCTTTTCCGTTCTTTTACTGTAATGTGGAGCTGCCAGCCCTTGTGACCCAATGCCCAGCCCCACAGAACAGCAGGGCTGATGCTTGAGCCATGGAGGGCCCAAAAGATTGCTGGAAGTTGCAGTGACCATCAGAAGTGTCACTGCCACCTTCTCAGTTCCTCTCATGGGCTGAATAGTGGGGTCAGGTCAATGAAATGCCACATTCTGCTGGACTGTGGGATACTACAAATGTCGTGTCAGCTTTTCCTGTGGTAGTCATTAGGGTAGTTTACCATAGACAACACTATCTTGCAGCTAAGCACCAGCCTGAAGAAAACTGGAACTGTGAGGAAAGAAAACCAATTCAATCTAATTCTGGAGAAGATTGGAAAGCTGTCAGCAAGAGGAAAACAATTTGAAGAAAGACAAGTATTTGCTGTCAAGTGTTGTTATCCTCTAAGAGGGCTGCTCTCAAGTTCTTGCAGTTTCTTGACAACTCAATAAAATCAGAAAGCCAAAATACATTTTTGGCAATGCGGGGATGCTTTTTGTTGTTGTTGTTCAATAGCACCTCTAGACTCAAGAAGCAGCACAATGCATGTTTTCTTGGTTACAATCACTAACATGTCTGAAATTGAACACAAAAACCACAAGAAAATCCTTTTCCTCTAACTTAAGTATATACTTTTCAAAGTATAAAATTTCTGTCTGCTTTCAGTTTTGCTTCAGGCTGAGAATCAAAGGAAACAGTGTTGCTTCAAAATTTAAACTTGTTATGCAGAAGAGGTTTAGCACATCTTGATTAAATGCTACTAGAGTAATTAAGTTGTTATTATCCTGACAAAGTTGTGATTTCTCTTTCAAACATCAAAAAATTTCTTACCTATGAGCACAGAGTCAAACATATAGTTTTTGAATATCTGGGTGTTTCTCTATGATATCTGGAAAAAATAATAAAATATGTTTTTAAAACAGGTTACCAGTTGCCCTTTACCAAAATGAGTTGTCTTTCCTACTGTAACAGATTTTTTCTTTGCCATGAATTCAGATACATCAAGATGCAGGCATAGACTTTTTTTCCCCTTGTTTCCATTCTATTCATATTCTGTTGTCAGTTCTTTATTTTCATTTTTCATCCTGTATGTACCACCACATGTATCATTTGTTTTGATGACAGCAATGGACAACGAAGAGCAAACGTCTTGCTGACCTGGTGCGCATTTCATGTGTATGTGTGGTGATCACTGTTTTATAAATGAGCTTGAGGAGTAGTAGGGGATGGAGGAAAAACAAAGTTCACCTCCTATGCAATACACATTGGTACCCTCATAAGCCACACAATGTCTGAAGTAAATCAATCCATCATTGTGGGTCAAACAAATTTCCTGTGGCTGAAAGGGAAACAATTAATTGATGGTCTGAAGTTAAAAGCACTACAATCATTTAAAAAAATTAAATCCTACAAATGTTTCCTCCGTGTGTTGAGGCATCTTTAATAAGCAGGATTAACCTTTTTTGACACTCTTCGAGAGTTTTGAATTTGATGTAACCTGTGAAACTTTTTAACTGTTAAAGTGTGATCTGGACTTTGTTACTAATTGCAGAATTAAGGTTATATTAACTGGATCACAAAAAAAAAACACTTAACCTGTCTGTGTTTCCTACAAGTGTTTACAGGCAACTCAGTGTAGGTGCCACTATGTTGTCATCCAAACTATTCCCAGTTTGAGTTTTGATAGCTGGAGAAATGCTTCTATGCACAGAGGTCAAGTCAACAGCTTTATCATTTACTCCCTTTCATGGCAGTAAAACTTAAGTGAGTATTTACAAACTCCACAGTAAATCTGGATTCTAATTTATCATTCTGCAGGTACATAAACACAGTACTTTAACCCAGTAAAAATATTGTTTCGCCTCAAGGAAAAGTCCTGAACCCAGTCCCTGGAGAAATTCCTGTGCTACTGCCTCTGTGATTAAACAGTAAGTAGAGCTTTGGTTGCTTTTGAATTTCTCCTGTGTTTACTTTTCCAATCTCAGATTTTATCAGAAATAAGATGGTGGGACTGATTAAGTGGAGGGGAAGTTTCTGCATAAATGCTGATAGATTCTTCTATTGATACCAAAGAGATTTGAGATGCTTATACTTGGTAGGAGTCTCTGTAGAAAAAAAGCAGGAAGTACAGTCATAAAATATTTGATGTACAAAAAATTTTTATTTTAGGTCAAATTCTACTCCACATATGGAAAGGGAGAAATTAATATTCTTTTTAGTTGCTAAGTTGTTTTTTGGTTTTGTTTTTTTGGTTTTTTTTTTTTGGGGGGTGGGGGTTTTGACTCATATTCATTTTACATGCAATTCCTAGTTCAAAGAAACCAACATATAACTCACATTTCTGAAGGTGTTTCTTCTGTGGGAATAATCCACTATGAATCATTGCCTCAGACAGTCACTGCAAGTTCCCATCTTCTTGGATGTTCAACATTAATTTATTAATGCATGGTTGGGCTCGCTAATTAGGGTTTTTGTCTTCCACATTTTCCACAACACTCAGCTGTGGTCAGAATCAGTTGGCCTGTTTTGACTGGGGTGGGTTTTTTTATGTTTTTTTTGGGGTGGATTTGTTTTTTATTTGTTTGTTTGTTAATTTATTTTATATCCTTTTTCTTTTCTGTTCTAAATTTGAAGATATAGCTAGGTTGACTTTTTCTTAGGAATAGAAGATTGAACTATGTTAAGAGAAAGAGAGAAAGCTTACCATATGTCAGCCTTGATTTCATTGGAGAAAATATTGATGTGAATCCAGAATGTAAATATATTCTGTGGAAATCATGTTGTACATCATGACCATATAGTGACTTTTTTGTTTGTTTCTTCCTTCCCAATTCAAGACAAAGCTTCTGACAGAAAGCCAAGCCTCTTGCTCTGTGGCTTTAGATCATTTTAAGCTACCATCACTGATGAATTTGAAAAATGGTTACTAGCAATACTTCCAAAGTTATTACAAAGAAATGACCCAAGGTTTCTGAGACTTGGAATTTCATTTCCTGTCTCTGCATCCTACAGGAATTAAACTCCCTTTTTTCCCTGCTCATTTATCACCAGCTAAATCTGTTTTGCTTACAGTGCCTATAATTTAGTGACATAGGAGGGGTAGAGAAACAGAAATGGACCAAAAACCCAAGTGAAATATTTCTGGCTTAAAGATCTTGAAGCTCCCTTTTCCCTCTCTCCCTATTACTGCTTAGCCTAAGACATTTTGCAGGCTTTGTATTTTTGCTGGATTTCAGCAGCACAGAATATTTCTCCTGGAAAGCCCCTATTTTGTATACTTAGTCTCTTTTCTGAGGTTACAGGATACAACAATTTTCCATTTAAATCTCTGAAAGGAAAACCCACTATATGACTTAAAATTGGAGAACTATCTTCTACAGGAACCTAATGGAACACAATTCATTTTACTGCAAAGGCCAAGCCTTTATGCTAGGCTTGTGCCAGATTTTCAGATATTCTTTTCTATATGTTTGTTCATATTGTCCTTTCTAGGTCTTCAAGCAATTAGTTTTTATTTGCATGCATCATTTCACTTCTTTGCTCCCAGGATATAGTCCTTGCTTTCTGGCTGTCCTATGAATTTTTTTCCCCTCAACTTTCCATTTGGGCTTTTTACTCATTTTCTTCAGGCTTCTATTTGAATTCCATATCCTCAGGGCTTCTCTTTTTTTTTTTCTTTCCTTCCTTATTTTCTCACCCTCCCCCTACTTTCTAGATTTTTAGTTGCTGTCATGCTGTGCTGGTTATCTGAACAATGATACCTCTCTTATGTTGCTTTCCCTAAATCAACATGCCCTTTCTTTTATTGTTCTTTATTCATATGACTGCTTTGAGTTTGGTTCTTCATTTCCAAAAATGCTACATAGAGGAAGAAGCAGCAATTTTAGAAAGAAATGTCACAGTAAAGAGACTCTTTTGTTACATATACTGATTGATTTTTAATTTTATCAGGAATGGTCTTGGCATTTGTGTTATTAGAGATTGAGTTCTTCACATAGTAATATGACTGGGTAATCATGTTATATTCAGAGGCAAACATCAGAAAAGGAAAATTGGAAAAAAGCCCTAAGCCATGTTAAAGAACCTGTTTTTTTTAAATGAGTTGGTTCCTTCCTCTCTATTTTTAGTTAACATTTGAGTAGTCTTTCACATATATATATTTCATTTATTCAAAATATTTTCCAGCACAATAATCTAAATAAAATTATGATCTATGTATTAATTGTATAGTTTTAAATAATACTATTTTAATAAAAATGTTTTAAATAAAATACAATTTCTATTTTGTACTGTCTAAATTTGAATACATATTAAAAATGTAATAAAATATTATGTGTTGAAAAGAAACACTTTATAAATAATGTGGCCATTAACTGTGATTAAGTTATTTTTCCCCTAACTTGAAGTAGTTTTATATATGTGAGTAGTTATTCCCTTTAGATATTCATGCATATAAATAATTGCAATATAAAATGTTTGGCTTGCATTTTCCCACTTAGGAGATTTGGTATAAGAAATATTTGGCCTCAAGTGAGGAACTTTCTGGTGTCTCTGGGGTTACCCTGTCCTTAACACTGCACATGTTTGTTAATATTTGCAGAATTAGATGTTGGGTTTTTTTACTGAAAAACTTTTAAATTCAATCCTGTCTTACTTAAACTAAAATTTGAGAGGCTTGTGCTATAATAAGAAATGAAGGAAAAAAAGATGAGCAAGTATTTAAAAAAAAAACTAAAGGTGTTTAAAATTTTTCCCAGCAGAGAATAAATTTGCTGGTACTGTAGTCACAGTACTAGTCACAATTAGTAGTGAGATATGTATCGTTGGGGGAGTAGGGGAATACAGAAAATATAAAATGTAGAGAGTGAGGGGTTTTTTTCTTCTTCTCCATACTGTTTTCTTTAGGCATTCAGTTATTTAATTTCAAGGTTTTATTTAACTTCAAAAGGTTTGTGTCCTTTGACCTATATGGTCCTCTTAACACCAGCTGGAACTAAGAAAGGTTTTTGCAGGACAAATAGGCATGAAAAGAACAAAGAATTGGATGCAAGGTGAGAACAGGACATTTTGGTTCTATCCTTGGGCTATAGGATATCTTTTGAAAGTAAGAACCTGATGTTCAAATACCATGATATTTTCCAAGATGAAGTTTCCTGATATCTGAACTTTTTTGGGGAAAATTAACTCATGAGATTAAGTGTTTGAAGTGTTCATGGTTTGGGGAAGAATACCTTACATTAATTAGGATATACTTTTTCAATTATTTGTTCTGAGGATTTTTTAATGAGTATCTGGACATAGACTATTGATCTCACCTTTGTGCTGCACTTGATCCTATGTTCCCATCAATATTATGCATCTGTAATTCCATCCTTCCTGTTGAAGTTTCTCATGAGCTGTGGCAATGGGCAAGATAAAGGGATTGATGTCATTATAATTGAAAAGATACAGTAATTGTTATAAATTAAATGGTCATTACCTGGCACAACTACATTTGTGGCAAAATCTCTAATTTTCTCGTTTAAACTTGTACAAATACTGAGAATGGAATGTGTAGTCATGTACGTGTTAAAAGTGATATTGAAAAATCCAAACCCCTGGTAAATTAACATTAGAGGTGGTTCATGAAGGGGATGATACTTCCTTCAGTTGTGCTGATAACTACTGAATTGATACTCAATTTTGATTACTGGCAATAGTCTGTTTAAAAAAAATCCCCTTTGAAAATAAAAATTATTCTTTAATTTACATAACTTTCTAAGGCAGATTGTTAGCAAGACTTTTGGTAATCTCATTATTTTAATTTATTTTCAGTTGTGGATCTTGAGGCTCTTTAAACGTTTCATGTGACAAAAACATGGCCAGCTTCTGATTTTTGAGTTTTTGAAAGGGCCTGTGGTAGTGTTAGTCTTTGAACTACAATGTGTTTGTTGGAATTCTGTGCATATATATACTGCATTACATTGCATGTGCATCTGCTTGCTAAAATGGGCTTAAACTGGAATGCAGAGGCAGTGTCTACCCTGACAATAAAAACACTTTGGCTTCCCTTTACATATTCATTGGCTAATAAGTTAGTCTGTATACATTTTCAAGGAAGTTAGAAATCACCTCACTTTTTTCATAGTAAATTCACAAAAAGAACATAGCAGGCATATGATTGTCAATCTGACCACTACTTTTTTTTCTTACTGCTAAGGTCCTAGGTAAAACTAATAAAGTTACGCTTGAGTCACGGTGTGTGTGGTCACACACACAGCTTTAGAAAATTCATATTCATATGGATAAGAGGAGGTTACCTGTAACTTGAAAAATAAGAACAGTTACAGCTAAGTGCAGAAATGTTTAAATGAACTTACAGACCTGTTAAAATAACTGGACACAGTAGTATGAGTTCTAGATTTTCCAGGATAATTGATTCAGATCATCTTCTGCTGGTTGTATTCACAAGCAGAACTAAAAAGCCTAGCTTTGAGATTACATTAAATTGCTAAGTGGCCCCAGAAATGCTCCATGAGAAAACACTGCAGATTTGTCAGGACTGTGCATTTATCTCATTCCAGTTCACAATCCTTGTCCTTTTTCTTCTTTCTTACATTTTTCTTGGTCAAAAAATTCCTTGAATTTTGACAATTGAGAATATTAACATGTTAATGTAAATTACAGAAAGACCTTTTCAGTAATGTACTGATAACAGATGTGTTTTCAGAGAGTAGTCTGCTGACTTGAAGTGCAGCAGGAGCTTTTGTGTTTGGCAGCTTGGGAACCATAGGAATTACAAATGGTATGTAGGTGTTCATTTGTGTAACTTTAGTGCATCAGTTAAAACAGGGTCACTCTCTCTTTAAAGTGTGTTAAAATGCTACAGTGTTTAAAATTTCATGTTTTATTCTGGTATCTTCATTTTTTAATATTACGGACAGTGGAATAATTAATATATTAATAATAGTACATTAGTATATCTAGTATATTTAGGATTTTTCTGCAATTATTTCAAATATCTGTTGTGTTTGAAAAATATTTTTGTGTGGGAAACTTTAACACATGAATTAGAAAGGGTTTTAGGAGCTGTGCAAGATTAAACACCATAGATTCCTCTTTTCATCAAAGACTCCTACATAGTTTAACCTTTGTAGCCTAATCTCTACCCGTGCCTCGTATAGGAATCAAAAAATAAATGTTTCTTCAACAACTTCTTGACTTCTATTGCCATTATCTCTCTCTTTTTTTTTCTTTAATTTTTGATTTTTTTTTTTAAAACAGGAAAAAATGTTAGCATTAGATGCCACTTTCTTGTACTGATTTTTTACCAGCTACAAAAAGACAGAAGTATTAGGCAGGAAGGGGATGATTCCTTTGTGTATGTGCTGAGTTGCTGTTTGCTGAAACTTTATGGAACAAGGAAATAGAATTCAATATGAAATCACTTATTCAAAGGAATTATTTCAGACAACTTTTTGAAAAGGGAAAAAATACAAAGACTTAAAATTTACTACCTCCTCTGGGAATTTTATCTCAATCAGTTCTCTTTTGATTGACGTGTTTCTGCCTTTCTGACTTCAATTATATATACTCAAAGTATACAGGTACTTCTATAAATAAGAGTTTGTATGAAATGCATGTTCCCAGTTTGTTAATTAAACATAATAAGTATATGTTTATAGATGGGTGCATGACACGATAGCTCAGGAATTGCATATGTTGCCCAATTTACTTTGGAGAAATTGAAATGAACGTATACATAATGCTATTTAAAAAATACAGGTAGCTCTTATTCTGCAATTCCTTGAAGAAGAAAAATACGTTATAATTTCTAGTGTATTATGGTTTGTCATAAAGAGTTTCTTATTTGGAACAGCAGGTTATCAATTTAGAATATTAAATGCAATATCACATTGTTTTAATCTGGCGTTCCAAACATTTATAATCAGTGAAGCAGGAAAATAACATGTTTCTTAGTCAACATGTTTCAGCTTAGGTATTCATCAGCAGTAATTTGATGGGATAGATAATGAAAGACTGCTTCAGATTTACTGGTTCTGTGGGTAGGAGACAAATCACCTGATGGTCATTCCTGCAAATGTTTTGCTCCTTACTTAACCTGAATCCTTCCCTAGAGGTGTCTTCCATCTGCATTTTGAGAGTTGGTATTTTATTATCTTTTATCAGAAACTCAATCAACAAAGATTATGATACTGCTGGCTTGTCTTCTTTTCCTCTTTTCTTTCCACCTTTGGCTGGGGGAATTTCTTTGATGTTGCAGTAAAAACATCTATAAAGAACAATTTTCAGAAATATCTTTGAATCTATAACATTTTTTTAATCCACCAGAAAAAAAATTATATATATTTTTATAAATTCAAATTTTAGATCTCTGTGTTTTCTTAATCATTGAAAGTTCTCTGAATGGTATTGAGTAGGTTTGGGTTTGTTTGGGGTTATTTTGGGCTTTTGGTTGTTTTTCATTTGTTTTGTTTTTCAATAAATACACCACAAGTCAAACAACAAAATAACAACCAAAAAGAAAGCTTTTCCAGTGCTAAATTAAGCATCGGCACTAGAATTCGTAATTCTTCAAAATACAGGGGAAAAAAATAAATTATTTTTAATAGAAAAAATTAAAAGGAAGTGGTTGACTATTCTGATGTCCAGTCAGGTTTTCATGGCTATTATGCAGGTGTTTTTGCTACCCAGAAAAATGGAAATATTTGATACAGAATTTGTTGAGACAGTAAAATGGATAGCCTTAAAATATAGGTTGGCAATCTCTTTGGATTATTGTTCTGTAACAATAAAGAAGAAATAAACAGACATTCAGGAAAATAAATGTTTTTTAGAGTACTGATGTTAAGCCCATGTTGATCTCATCATTATAATTAACATAGTTTGACATAAAATAGAGAGACTGTGGAACTATCAAGGTGGAAAGTTCTCAGGCCAATGCAGATATTCTAGTATAGGCCAAAATTTTAAACTCCAAAAGACACACAGGGCACTTCGTACAGACCAATGAACACTTACTATTGTTGTTTGGCCATTAATTCATAATATGATTTATATAGACACATCAAACCTGCTCCTTAACTACTGCTCTTAGATAAAATTGTGATGGAAATAAATGATCCAAGTAAAATTAGTAGATTTGAGGACTGCTGGATCATACTGTACGATGGGTTTTACATAATTCAATCCTTAATGGGTATCCAATATGCTTAAATCATCTTTCTAATTTTCCTTTAAATAGTTTGCATCACTAATTTGCTTCTAAGAGATTTCTGCCAATCAAGTTAAACACTTTCTGCAAACTGCTTACGTTCCTGTCAGAGCATACTTGTTATGCTAAACACCCACATTCTGTTCCATTTTAGTTACTTTATTATTATTTTTTCTAATCTTTCCTCCCACAGAGTGTTAGCGACTTCTTATTGATGGGCGTCCAGGAAGCTGAAGGCAATATTTATTTTTAAAATATATTCATTGAATCAGTGCAGATCTAGACAGCACCTAAAAAGGCAAATTCCAGGTTTTGAGAGCTGTGTGTGGGCGTTCTCCCTCGCTTCCTTCCCAAGCTGCTGTTCTGCACCAGCAGTTCTGCCACTCCTGCAGCGAGGCACAGGGCACGCCAAAGCCAACAGCACTGCTTAGTTCCTCTTGAATTCCACTTAGCAAATATTCCCTTCCAGTGTTTTGCTTTCCAGGTATCAAAAAGTGTCAAGTAAACAGTAGAGTTTGAACAATTCATAAGCTCACAAGACAATAAATGCTTGCATTGGAAATGTAGTGTGAGGAATATTCTGATTTTCTTAGATAATACATTCTTATTAGTGTGTGTATTATGTTAGTGTATGGTAACTCACTATCCTGTGTAAACACTATACTGGGATAATAAGAACATTGTTAAGGCTTTAAAAATGCTTTCTACATCTCATTCAAGGAAACATTAAGAGATTTTAGCTTTAACAAGCAGCATTTTCCCCTTGGGAACACCAGTATCAAAAGAAAGACAGCTCAGCTAGTTTGTCCACTATGATAATTTAAGGCTAACGTTATACATTAATTCAAAATAGCAGCACTGAAGGAATTTTTAATTTTCAGGCAGGTTCTCATTCTGTTCAGAGTGCAGAATGTGTGTTCAGAATGCAGAATGTACAAACAAAGAAAGGCAGGAATATTTTTTGGCAGTGAAGTACCTAATAAGAAGTGAAGGTGTTGACCCACGATTCATTTCTTATTTAAATTCTCCTTAGCCAAGCAAAACTCCCTTTTGAAATTCATCACTTGACTTCCATTGAAGTTTCGATAAAAGAGCTTCTATGTTTGTTCATGATGGTGAATTCTTTCATTTTCTTTCCTCCCACTTTCTAGAAGGAGCTTTATGTGTATTGTCCCATGATATTACATATGGGGTCATGTTTACTGCAATTCTGCAACAGCAGCTTTCACCATGTAATTTCCCATTCATCCTTTCAGCTGGTGAAGAAGTTTTTAGGGTTTTTTTAATATGTGTATTTTGTGGTAATTTTAGAAAATGTCAGTTGCCAACTTGTGCTCCAAGACTCATCCTCAGTAANTTTTTTTTAATATGTGTATTTTGTGGTAATTTTAGAAAATGTCAGTTGCCAACTTGTGCTCCAAGACTCATCCTCAGTAACAGTTCGCCGATTCTGCATTTCTTAAAAGTCAATGGTAGAAATAGTCTGTGATGTCATTAGGGAGTTAGTTTGTCCTCTGTCTCTCAGATTTTGCTTCCAGTGACTCTCTTGAAGGAGAGTTGCATCTCAGTAAATGAGAACAGAATTGCACCACAGAGGCCCAAAGTTCTTTTCTGGATGTTTGGATCATGTATAGTCGTGAAGGTGTTGTACAGATAGAGCTGTTGGAATTATCTTCTCTTTAACTTTTGCCTTCTTAATTTAAAATGGATGTGATGTTCCTCATGTCCTGGTGAGCTTTTGCTGGGTTGTTTCATTTGGTTTACTTTAGATTGGTGTTTTTTCCTCACCCTAGCTCTTAGAGTCCTTGATTTTCATGGAGTTTTATTAGTTCAAACATACAAAAACCTCCATTTGTATTTTTGACATTATTCACTTTAAAATAAAACTCAAATACAGAATGTCAAAGTATTTCAGTTTCTTTTTCTGTTATCTTTATTGGGTAATTTGTCAAAGGTCTGCTTCATTCCTTGTTTGAGTTCTCATCCATTCAATTGCATCTCTATCTACAACTGTTTCCAACCAGCCCTTATGTGAGGATTTAAAGTGCAGATCTATATATCAAGTTAACAGCTTTATAGAAATTATATGAGCATGCACTAGTGTTAAATAACTTGTACTTGCTTTTCAGAATCCAGGAATTGTGATATTCTTTATTGCTGTGTATTCAGAAGGCTCATTTAGCTAGCTGGCCATGGAGGTGTATGCTTTAATGATAACCAATACAGAAAATAAATAAATAAGCAGAAGTCTGTCAGGATTATGACCTGTGCAATGTAAACCAGAAATTCAAGAGGTAGTGTAAAGGCTTCTGCTAAGTAGGTATTTGAAGGTCTAATGAAAAGTATGGAATCTTGGGGACAAAATGATTTGAGGACTATACATCAGCCTTTTAGATGTGTTTTGTTTTTTGGTTTGGGTGGTTTGGCAGCTGTTGTAGTTTGGTTGGGGTTTTTTTTGGGGGGTATGTAGCTATTTTGTTAGTTTGTTTGGTACTTGCACTGTGGTTTGATTTTGGGCTGTTTGTTTAGTTTTGTTCTTATTTTTAAGTTTGTATTAGACGGTCAGCACTTGAAGAGTTCTCATTCTGTAGGCCAACTACCAGTAGTAAAAACCTCCAGCCCATTATACTTGGCGCATAACAGAGAATTGCTTCAAGAAATCAATTAGCTGCAGCTGGTTTCTTCTCAATCAAGTCTCAGTTATAATTAAAATAAGCTAACTTTATATTTTAAGCTGTGGTTTGATCTCATATTTGCCTTCTACATTGCCTCCTGTCTTAACTGTTTGGGTAATACCAGCCCCTGGGACAAACAAATCAAACTCTTGATACTATATAAGGACATGTCACTAGATTTTCAAAAGTGATAATTGTTTTTATTCCATTTCCTTAGTTCACTCCTAAAGTCACTGTGTCTAATACTCTCAACATGAAACACAAGCCTTTACTGTTTAAGGTAGCAACACCTATGAGAAAGACTAGATTTATTCATTTGAGTTTTGTAGCCATGAAACATTTATGGCTTTGGAAGTTCTAGTAAGGACTTGATGCATTTGGTTGTCTGGGTATCAAGAATATGTTTGGAGCATTTACTGTGCTTTGTTTCCCTCAATGCAAAAAACCAAGGTCATCATTCTGATGTGGTTTAGCTTTTGAAGAATGTAATCACTGGTATGTGTGGCTTTGAATTGCAATACATGTAACTTAGGGTGCAATTTAAATCAGCTTCTGATACATCACACTAGTTATTTCCATTGCCTGCTGTCTTTCCCCTGCCAATCTTGCTGAGTAAGATGCTAGACAAAATTAAGTCTTGATCCCTAATATTGCTGTGGGAATTTTTAGTACACTACAGACAGTTGCAAAATGTCCTTTCAGTTGTCTATTTTTGTTTTTAAAGATGCTGAAGTTGAGATATTTTTGAATTAATCAACAATAACAACATTGTTAGAATGAATTTAAAATGTGTTGGGACATGTCTCTAATTTTCTGGTTTGGATTTGCATTGTTGTTCAGTTAAGTCTACTTTAGTCATTTGGAGTCCACAGTGTAATTCTCATGCCTTCTGTGATTCTGTTCATTATTTTGTATGGCTTCAGAGTGACAGATTTAAGTCTTTTTATAGTTATTGAAGTTGAAATTTATCCTGATTTTAGTCTCTTATGTTTTAGTGGATTCTGCAATAGAAATAAAATTTTGCACATAAGAGAACTCTCTGGTGACATTTTTTCTAGTATATCAAACATAGAGTTTGATGAACTTTTGTAATCATTTACTGCAGACAGATCTTATGAGAGACTTTGCCTTCCTATAGTTAAATCTCTTGTTAACACAGGCATTTGAATTGAAGTCATTTTAATTTCTGATGTGATTGTATCACTGGCTTGCAGGTATTGCATATGATCCTTGAATACTGTTGATTCTTAACTCTAGAGGTTTTGGTGTCCCCTTTTGGTGCTGGACAAGTTATTCAATGGAGATTTTTGAGGATTACATTGTGCATTTTGCTTAGCAAGTTATGGAAAAGACGAGTTCTTAATGGGGTTTTTTGGTGTTTCTTTTATCTTATATACATATAAATAGTAAGTTTTTTGTGTTGTCCTAAAGCAGGTCTTGTAAGTACTGTGGGGATTTAGCAGCTTTTGTAGTAATATTACAGGTTTTAGAACTTATAGGGAAACTTTAATTTGTTGAGTGATCTTCTGAGTAAAATTGGGCTTGTTTTCTTTTACATACCTCACCTGAGTGGATACACACTCCTTTTGAAAGTCACTAAAAGTGTAATGAATGATAGTTGTGAATAATAATAAAGCAAGGATGAAAGAAATTGGGTTTCTAAACATTTTCATGAAAATCTGAGAACTTTTTCTAAAGGTAACTGCATCTTTTTGGTTTTTCCTTTAAAATAACTAATTTCAAAGCAGATGAAAATAAAACCTGCAAAACTAAATGCTTGTCTGTAGCTTTGCATGTATTTAGGAAACTGTCGGTTTTCTCAAGAATAAATGTAACAAGAGGTTTACAAGGCCCAAGAAATCTTACGGAAGGAAATAATTTTCCTCTGTGAACACTAAAATCCCATGTATGCTACACTTTTAGTCTAACTGTTTATGAAAGGACATTGGTTTAGATCTTTGATTTGTGCCTATTAACTCCTGACATTTTCCATTTATTTATTCATTTATTCATTAATTCAGGTTTTGAAACTTGAAATGAATAGCTTCCATCAATTTCCTCATGTTATATTCTCAGATGAGGATATTGGTTCTTCCACAGAAGGAACATGACTCCTGATTATTTAATTTTAGAAACAGTCACAACTCTTTGACAAAACTTCTTACCATAACCATGAGTCATTTCTTGTATCTTTAGGTACAGGTGAATTATTATTCAGTTTGTTTAACCAGAATAAACTGGTAGTAACAATTCTACATGTATTACATGTTTTACTACAAAAATTGAAAGGTTTGAGGATATCTAAAGGTTTATTGTAAGACAAGTTTAGTAAAATGAGTCAAACATTTTTTAAATTATGTATTTTATAAAATAATCTGGCTTTTTCTAAAGTAACACACAGGCATACTCTTTTAAACAGCAATTAGTCATATTTTGCATCTAAAGACTTCAACCAGAAATGTTGTACACATATTTAATTCATAATAATAATAATTATTATTATTATTATTAAATCCTAAAACAAAAATAATTATAATTTAGCTTATTTGCTCAAGGGATGCATTTCTTTTTGAATAGGATAGAAGATATTAACAAGTTAATATCTTCACACTGTGGTGGAAAGCGAGTGAAAATTAATGAAGATAATAGGCTTTACTTAGATCATTTCATTATTGTCATAGCTTTACCTGCCCTGTTTTATGACTGCCTTATTGTCTGTAGTGGAATTATTATCTTAGCTCTGCCTGAATTATTTTATAAAACAGCTAAAAGGGATCAAATTACATAGATTAAGTATTTTTGCACCTGGTTGCTTTCATTAATCGCTTATGCTTGTTGCAGTTGATTTGGGTTTTTTTGTTGGTTTTTTTTTTTTCTTTTTTTAAATGTGGCTTACCTGATGTTTGTAGAAGTAGGGGCTGGCTATTTTTATTTTTTTAAGTACATGCTGGACATTCTGAAGGATGCCAAGATTCTCTTTCTTCACTAGGATGTGGGAATAAATATGATGACAAAGCCTCCCTAAACAAATAAGAATACTCAGGGACTCTACCAAAGATGCCACTAGGTGGTGACAAGTTCAAATTATGATCTTATGAGCATGCATAGTTCATAGTGTTACTTTTAAATACCTCAAATAATGCAGCTCTCATGAAATGTCAAGTTCAGACAAGAAGTTCAACCAAAAGGAGAAAAAAGCTTGAATTGGTCCAAGTGATTTATGAGTCACCAGATAATGGAGGCATTCAGAAAAAAAAAAAAATTTAAAAATTCCTGTGGGAAATGTTTTTTGCGGGAATTCTTTTTGAGGAATTGAAAAAGTTTTGGAAACATAACATTTTTTTTTAACTTTCTGAGGTAGGCTGTTAAACCTTTCTTATTGTTGTCATTGTATTAGTTAAAAAAAAAAATACAGTAATATCAACACATCTAGGACATTTTTCTGTGTGAGATAAAATCCTTCCTTAACACTCAAATCAAGTAGCATCACTACTTGCTGGTGTTGCCAGCAAGCACATGTTTTTGTATTTAGTTTGCTAGGCATATTTGCTTTTCCTTCAGCTCTTCTTCTCTGTATGGCATGCCAGCATTTCTTAGTTCCATCACATCCTTATGCTTGCTTTCAGTTTTCATTTTTTCCTGTGCCAAATTTTTGCCAAATGTTCTGTTCGTTCTATGGATGTGTCTGCAGCAGGCTCCCTCCGAGTGTCTGTGTTTCATATTTGAACAGCTCATCAGCAGGCATATCAATTCTCTTGCTGGGAATTTGTTTTCTTCCTCAAAGAGATCTTTGCAGCTTGATGTTGACAGCTTTTGTCTTCCCCTGAGGCAATTTTCTTTAGGGTCTCTGGGTAGTTTGTCATCTGCTTTTGTAGAAATAAAAAGGCAAACAACTATGCTAATTACTTCAAATATGGCCCTCATGTAAAAATTGCTACAAGTGGCGAAAGCATTGTTTTGACCTTTCTTTTCTGGACATAATCAGGCTGTGTATACATCTTTATGCCTTGGGAGTATCTATGTTTCTTTTTAAAAAAAAATATTAAAATTGTAATATGTACTGGGCTTTTGATTATTTTATAAAGCTCGCAGCATCCTTTGCTTTGAAATACTCCTTTAACCAGGCTGAAAATGGAAATGTTTCCACTCCTTTTGCTTTCTCTTCCTCTGCACCTCCTATCAGATAAGTGACAAACGCAGGCATGGGAGGGAGAAAGGATCCTTAGCACATTGACAGCCCCAGATCACCCTCTGTTCGCAGATCAACAGCAAAAGCTCGGTGACACAGCGCGGGCAGGACCGGGGGAAGCGCGAACAGAGTTTGACTTCCTCACGACATTGGAGGAGGTGTTATGTGGCAGGTGGCAATGTAGCAGTCTTGCAGAGACCAGTCAGGAGTAATGGGCTGGAAAATCCAAGGTCACCAGTGCAGTATCTTCCTGGTGCTTACTATTGGTGTTGCATAAAGTGGTGGCTCGGGTTATTTACAGCACAATTGGAAGCGGGGGAAGGAGAAGGTGGAGGGGAGGACAGGATGCAGCACAGTGGCTTTTGTGGTTTTTTTTTTGCAGAGACTCTGCTTTTTTAGGCAAGATTTATTTAGCTGTATAGGCAGAGGCTCATTTGATGTCTCATTTGACATCTGAGCACTCTCACACATGGCAATTGAAACCCTTTCCTGAAGTCACGCAGACTTTAGTGCTGGGCAATGTGGAATCCAGCCCAGCTCCCACTGAACTACTTAGAGCGGTATTTTATTTTTGCCCCAGGAGCTTAAATTCAGAAGGAAATGCCTTTTTTCAACTGAGATTAAAAAGGGTAACTAAGTTATAGGGGCAAAAAGTACCTCTCAGGGAAAGGTTGTTGACAACTAGCACTAGGTGTCCCTGCTTGGTCAGGGGATTTAGACCAGGTAACATCCAGACGTCCCATTAGACGTCTAGAATTCTGTGAAGTTCAAAATCCCAAAGGACCAAAGGTTTTTGGGTTTGGTTTTTGCTTTTTCTTTTGGTGACCAAATTTTTTTCTTCCATTTGAGCATGGTGAGCTGCTTACTCTTCACTTGCTCCCACACTCTTGTGTAGGCCCAAATGTCACTCTGTAGTGTGATGTGTTAGTGTGTTTCTGCGAACTGATGTAGAATGTCAGACTAAAAAGAGGAGAGTGATCTCTGCTGCAGAGCAGTGTTTTTGGTTTTTTTTTGATTTCAAGAGCTGTTACACAACATCTTCCAAATTTTACTGAACTGTAATGGCAGATATTTGCAAATTCGAGCAGATTATATAAACCATCCTATCTGTTCATAGCTCAGAATATGTTTTTGTTTGGGTGGGGTTTTTTTGGTTTTTCTTTTTTTTTACAGCTTCATCAGTTTTATGTTCTCATAGAAAGACACAGAAAGGAAAACAAGGATCAATTTTGCAGTGGAGCTGTCAAAATAGTAGTTTCTGGTTTGCACATCTGTGGATTTTGAGGGCCAAGGAGTGCTGGTTTCAGATGAAATCTGAGAAATCACACATCTCAATTCTCTGACAAATAAGAACTTTCTGTCTCTTTAGATTTTTAGTTGAAACTGATGTTCCTGTCAGCATCCCAGATGATACCAGTAATGAAACTGCCAACACTGTCAACTCCATTGGGCTAGCTGCCCGTTTCCCTCAAGGACTCAAGATTCAGGACAGCCCTGCTGGCAGACTCCCTGGGGCTATTGCCCTGCAGCTTCAGGAGTCCCTGGTTCTGATGCAGACTAATAAATTAGGTCTGACTTCAGCCAAAAGGTGCAGTTTTCTCTGGCCCTTGGGCAGATACATCAGGAATCCAGGTAAAAGGTTAAGCAAAACTGATGATACACAGTATATTTAAAACCTGATGATTATGGATCAGCTTTTCTTTGAATAAACTTGGCTTCATATAAATGTCTCTGACTAGTTCTACCTTTCAAACCAGGTCAGACATGTCTGCTATGGTCTGTGTAGCACAAGATGTGTAGTAGCTGTGTGTAGGTAAAGAGGAGATAAGATGCTCCAGTCTATCAAACAGATATATTTTTACCATTCAAATCAGATAATGCAGCATGGTAGATATTTGAAGCACAGAGGCCCTGTCTACCTTTTGAAGCTTATGCAATTGAAACATATTTTTTCCTATATTTGAGGGATCTTTTTGTCTTGTCTCGACTTTTTATCATCTTCTACTATAACTCAGAGAGGGCAACATGAGCTCATTACATCATTCTGTCTTTTACCTCTGCCTCTGTGGTTTTCCTTATTCTCACCTGAATCTATGCACTCAGAAGTTGAGACAAAGTTGTCCCACAAACCATTTGTCTGGATCAAAGGACTCAATTCTTTTTTAAGCTTCATCCTCCTCCTGTATTATACAGCCTACCAGCCTCGCCAGTTCCTCTTTTTGACTGTCGTCCATTCATGTCTTTTACCCCCACATTCATCCTGTCACCTTCATCATCTCTGTTATCCCACCTTTTCAGAATTCACTTGCTTATAACCTGTAAGTTTCCAGAAACAAACTCCTACCAGCTACGTTTTCCTGTTCTTCCCTCTCCAGTACCTGAAAGCAGATTATTTTAAAAGTCATTCTTTAAAGAAATTGAGAATAATAACTCCTCTGGAACTTAGCACAGTTTTCTTGAGGAGAATCAAAGTACTTCTGCTATTGAATTCTGAGATACTGCGTGCAGTTCGCCTGTGCTATCTGTGTGCTGTATTGGCTGAATGTGCCATTCAGCTTAATCATGTATATTTAAAATTAAAAATTAAGAGTTTTATTTCTTCAGCAGAAAATTAGAGGAGCTGAGACAGTTCATTTGGCATGGCAGCATTTCATTGAGCCAAAAGGTAATTTTCAGAGACTGCATCTTTGGTAAGTGTTCCTGCAGCAGTGGGGTAGTGATTTTAATGTGCAGTGCTGCATTTTAATAGCCAATTGAGATGGCTATTAAGATATAGCATTGTACATTAACATCACTGCTGCACAGGCAGCTCCTGAGATGACAGCTCTCCCTGCATTCTGCTTCATAGCAGTGGTTTTCTTAGTACCTCCTCTGATCTACGGCAAGGGAAATAAAAATCATTAGCTAGTTAATATTTCACACTGTCTTGGGCATCCAGATCCTAGAGAGAGAGAGCAGGAGAGTGGAGATGTGATGCTGGGAGCAGGGGCCTGTGAGGCAGAGGAGGAAGGAATGTGAGATTGAAAATCCCCCTGTGAAAGGATCATGGTTTTCATCTAGGAGAATCACTTTGGGTCAGGGAAAATGTGGTTTCTGAGACTGGGGATACAGTGCTTAGGGGAGGGCTGTGTAGCAGAAGCAGCTGTATGTAACTAAGGAGGTAGTAAGATACTGAAAATTTATGAGACCCTGAGAAACAGCCAGGGAAAATGTACAGCTGAAAAACCATATATAGTTGAAAATTTATCAGAAGTATTTAAGAAAATCATTCACATTTTACCCTCTGCACTTAGAAGAAACCAGTGGAAAGTAAGGGCCTAATCAGTTACCTACCATTTGATGAGGCATTTCCTTTGCTATAGTCTTCTGTTCTGGTGTGAAAAAGTTTAGCTTGCTGTCAGGCTAAGCAGTTCACAGGCATCTCACAACATTTACATTGCTGAGATTTCAAAACTCTGTGAAAAGAACCCTGATTGCACCTGAACAACTTCCCTTGCAAAAATGCAGAAATTACAGGAAAAGTGTCTGTGGCATTATAGGCTTCCATCTCTCTGACAATAGTTGTGAAATTACTTTCAGAATTAGGAAAAAAATTTATCATTGTGACAACCTTCTCTGCCTTAACTTTCTGTCCACAATATGTATGTACTAAATCTGCAGATAGCCTAGGACACAGAAGAATGCAGTTGCAAAATGTTGTTACAACAGAGGGAAAGATGTATTCAGAAGCTCCCTTGAATGGTCTTACTATATCCTTTGATCTCTGCATTTTCCTTAGGAATGAGCTACAGCAATTATCTATGTTAGGACTTAGTTTCTGAAAATTTGCTTGAAGCAGAGCTGTGGAGGCCACTGACTGAGATCAGTAGCACTGCCTTTCAAATTCTGTTAAATATAAATGTTTACGAGTGTATTTCTGGTTAGCAAACTTTTTAAAACAAGATATAGAAACTTCCCAGGTAATTGTGACTTGCTGTTTAGAAAGAAATTAGTATCTATGAATGCTCATAACTGTGATTCTAAAAATAAATGAAACTTCAAGATGGAACTACAGCCTAAAACTTCAAACTCTAAGTGTTGATATTTTACTAAGCATTTGGGAAGACAAAATCAAGAAGCCACGCAGAAATAAAAATATCAAAGTAAAAAGATTGAATAGAACATGCACAGAGAGGCAGCTGTTTAATATTTAGCCTGCTAAAGAATATTCATGTCTGTACTTTGTAGTATGATAGTAAATCTCATCACCCGTGTGTGAGCCTTCTTACAAGGTGTCATTTGTTAGAATAAGATCAAATTAGTATGGTAAAATTTTATTTTGGTATTTTCTAGTCTGGAATTGACCTATCAAGTACTGTCTTTTTAAAGATATTTCAGAAATACAATGATGAAAGTATTTTTAACATGAGGGACTAATTCAGGTTTAAGAATATTTCCTCTATAAACACAACACTTTATCTATGGAATATCAGATGCATTCTCTCATTGAGGAACCACAGTATTCCCAATGAATTAGGGAGTGACAGTATCAGCAGGCCAAAGCTTAACTATGTAGAGTGATCAAACGCCTGGGAGAGAGAAAAAAATGTTAAATAATAAGGATTTGAAATATTTTTTAAATTATTCTAATGTAATCATGTTGGCTTCAGGAATTTTTTCCTTCTTAGTAAGCAAAAAGTAATGAAACATTCACATTCTTTGGTGTGTGCTGTATTCTGCTGTTCCTCTAACTCGTAAGATCCAATTTGAATGTATGTTTGTTTTTCTTCCATGCTGTCTTCAAAACTCTGAGGAAATGGAGCAGCAGTTCATCATTTTCATGCTGCTATGCACCACTAGAGGCCATCATACACCTCCTTAAATATTAGATAGTTATGCAAATTATTCTAGAGATGATGTGAATAACTGATGAATATAAAAGTCTATATAGAAGGGCATGGAGAAACTTCTTATTTGAGAGAAGGCTTTATCATAACTGATTAATGTGCACATCATGTCTTTTAAGGCTAGTTTTAATTGATTCAGAGCACCCATGTCCCCTTGCACATTCCTACATAGCCTTTGAATAGATAATCCAGTGTATGTAGTAAGTGAACTCTGGAGATGGTAACTTTTCTTTGCAGTCTGCAGATGATCTACATCATTAGATACAGTCAAGCTTAGAATAAAAAATGGGACTCTCTTAGATTGATTTTTGTTATGTTTATAACAAAATAAGTTATATTTTCCACCTTGATCTTCCCAGCTGGAAATGGGGTATCATTCTTGATCCCCCACATTTTACTTATTGGGATTCATTAATGAGTTAAAGTCACTAGTTTAAGTAACCAACTGATATATCAAATAGACTTTATGTTACACAGTGATACTCCTTAGAATTGTGGAAACAAACCACTATCTTTATAGATGAGGAATTACAGGTGGCATGATTTTACCTGGAAAGAAAAAAAATTATCATTGATTTTATGCGATCAGGAGATGCTACCAAAAATAGTAACAGAAAAGGATGGTAAATAGATTTTACTTTCCTTTTGAAGACTTGCTGTATAGTGCTTTTCTTTTTGCAATAGATTATTAATATGTGAAAGCTTTGCATGTGTGTTTGTGAAGTAAATAATTAGAGTAGAAGTATTGAGTTATCTGAACCAGCTTGGTATGCAATATTTTCTCATCAAAAAGTTGAGAGAGAAGATCAAGATAAATAACAAATGTCAAGTACTACCTCCAAACTACTTGTCTGATAATACAAGATAATTGCAGATTACTATCTGCATGCTCTACAGTGTATTCAAGTATTTTTAAAACAAGAAAAAGATATAATATGCAGACAAAAAATAGATTAAAAAATGAGTAAAACAAAAGTGATTTAATAAGTGCATTTTTTACAATAGTCCATGCTGGTTTTTTGGTTGCTTTTTGGTGTCACTTTTTTTTTTCTTTTTTTCTTTTTTGGTGGCAGAGAGGGGAGAGGCATTTATTTCATAGCTCTTAGTGGTATTATGAAAATGACTTTGTGCTTCAAAATTATAATGGAGGACTGCTCCAAATCATAAAAATTCCTGAGGTTATCAGCAAAAAGAAGTCATGTACAAGAAAGCACTATGGAATTTTTTTTTTCTGATAGATTTTGGAAAAAATACACAAATTTTACAAAGCTCAGGATCATTAATCTTCTGATAAAAAACCCCAAAATTTAATATTCTATTAATCAGATGAAAGAAAAATGAATAAGAGACTAACACAACAGCACAACTCAGTATCCAGTAGCCTCTCAACTGATGAATACCACTGAATGTTATTCATTTAATAAACTCACCACATGTAATATCACTTCAAAGGGACAGGAATAATCTCTCATATTTGGTATAATAAGCAAGGTCATTTCAGAAACATATTTTTCCTCAAAGGAAATAAAACTGTATGCAACTTACTCTTTACCATATTATTTTTCAAACATGTAAGGTATTCGTAACAGGTTTCCCAAACTGATATTAGCAAACTGATGCACCATATACTGTTTGGCTTCTGTTTTAGATCTTTACTATGAAAACATGAGGATTTTCTGCCCATGGTTTGGAGTCCAGATCAGCAGGATAGCTGAGAAGGCAAGTCTGTAAACAAGGTCCACTTTCTGTCCTGGGAACAAGCAACACCATACAGAACAGTAGGTGGCTTTTAAAGAAATCTACTTGATTGAGTCTTGAATAATTTATACTTCTGTATTACCTGCTTTTCACCTCTTCAATGCATCCTCGATTACCCAGAATGAGTGGAAAAGAAAGTGCATTGTGGACATCTGACTTGGTCATACTGTAGATGTTCTAATGCTATGCCTCCTTTCAGGGCTCATCATCTTGTCCAAAATGGTGCATTTCTGGTCTGTAGGGGTTCTGCACACAAACTGGCACATCAGTGTTTCTTTCCACTGTGTCAATTTATCAGTTTAATGTTTGTTAACTCCAAAAGGACAGAACCATGCTTCACTGTACAGTGTAGACATGTGATTTTGAGCGTGTTGCTCTCCATCTTTGTGACTCGATTTCCCACCTGGGAGATGGTGATAACAATGCTAATGTGTCTCATTATTGTCTTGCCTATTTAAACTGTAAGCTCTTCAGGGCAAGGACTGTCTCATACCATATGTCTTCACAGAGACTGGCAGAATGAGTCACTGATTGCATTTGGGGTCTCCTGGTGCCACAATAATTAAAAGAGAGACAATAATATTAAAAAGGAAGAAAGGGGAGAAGGTAGTTCTGGTATCAAGAGGCTTTCAGATTTCCTGGTAGCAACCCAAAAGCAAGAGAACAGTTTATTTCCAAGGAGAATCCTTGCTTTTTTCAACTTTCTCAACTCCAAATGTCATATTGGTTTTCAGAGATGTACAGTAGGGAAGCTCTGCAAGCAAGGTAATCTAGAAGATAATGGAGATCCTAAGTGGAAGAGAAGGATTAGTAGTTTGAGTTATTGCAAGTGTGCAAGTTGGAGAACAGACCAATTTTTTAATAGAAGTGCA
This sequence comes from Pachyramphus minor, assembly GCA_013397135.1. Lineage (NCBI taxonomy): Eukaryota > Metazoa > Chordata > Aves > Passeriformes > Tyrannidae > Pachyramphus > Pachyramphus minor. Next base: position 62,086 of record VYXB01007427.1, on the reverse strand, counting down.
CCTAGAAAATGAGAGCGTTGCCTCCTTCCTCATTAGAGGATAAACAGATGTTTCTGAGGGTGGATGAGGTGTTTGTACTCATGAGTAGGGAAAGGCAAGCTGAACTGAGAGAGGTGAAGGCTGATTCACATTCTGCTGAAGTACATCAGTTGCTGACAGAGGTGTATGCTGTTCCAGTTAATGGGAAGAAGCCTTTCACCAGTCATCTTATGCAGTAGGGTAAGAAAACTAATGAAAGTGGTTACTAGAGATGACTGCTGAAATACAGCCATATATGCTATAGGAAAGCTCCTCCTTTAGGATTTCTAAACCCACATTTTATTTGAAAATTTTTGTAAGATTTGTGTCCTGTACCTATTTTGCATATCAGCTGAGAACTGCTCTTCAGAACTAGTTTTCCTTCCATTCAGTACTGAATCAAATACATCTAAATCCTAGTTTATCTTTGTCTTTTTTGAAGTCTTCAGATTACCTCAGTAAAGCCAATTTTATCACTGGTAGATGTTTTTATAGATGATAGGAATGTTTCCCATGGATGCTGTTCAGTGGGCGGCAAACTGGGATTTGCTCTAAAGGCTTTTATGAGTTTCTGTCTGCATCCCAAGTTTGAACTCTGGCACAGAAAGAGAGCAAAATTACATAGTTAGTACTTAACTAGTCCATTCTGTTCATATTTTAAGCTCCTATGTAATACCCAGATGTTCCAACAATGCCCCCAAGGTGTCTGCAGAAAGTATTGACTGTGGTTCTAAAGATATTCAGTGCTGAAATGACACTGATTACAAGAGCCAAAGTCTCATATCATTATGTCCCTTTTATTACTCATAAAAATCCACATACTTATGTCAGAGTTTTGAGAAGCTTCCAGTCTGACATATAAAACAGGCTGTTTGTTGTGCATTTACTTTCTCCAAAATGGGGTTATGGGGTTAGTAGAGTAATGAATAAATTCTCATTTGTTCCACTGCAATAGTTCAAACCCAATTTACACAGAATTGAAAAGCTCTGAAGTTTACTTTCTGATACGATGCAGGCCTCAAGATCAGGACAGGAAGACCTCCTGAAAAAGTAAGATACCTTATGCATCTGAGACGGAAATAGGAGGACCCTGGGAAAGAGCAGGCTTGCCTGAAAGAAAACTTATCCAAATATCTTTGTTTTTATTTCCCTTCTTTGTCTATTGAGCCTTATAATTAGAAGGCAATGTTCTTCTCTGTCTGCAAGTATTTAAATGATATTGTTATTCTTCGCTTAAAGTCAGATCAAGATATTCAAGAATAGTGTACTTATCTTTTCACTGGCTGAGAACTTTGATTACAGGCCATTAAAAATATTCAGAGCAAGGTTAAATTACTGAAGGTACCTTTTCTTTTTCCCTGACTTAGATAAAAAATTATTGTTTATATAGAAACAATACTAAAGAAATTATATATAAAAGACAGAGCTCTAGAACTAACTCTGTTCCCTACTGGAGATGAGATTTCTTAAAACAGTAAAGATAGGTAATGGTTTCAGCCCTTGCTTCCCACTCTCAGTAGTACTTCTGCATCCTGCAACCCTTTGCAGCATAACCTTTCAGCTTTGAGGAGGTGGTATGTAGCTGGTTTCACACCCCTCTTTGTTCAGAATTTATCTTCTGTCTGGAAACTCTGCTTGTAGCTGGCTGCAGCAATGTCTCCATGATTTATGCTAACTTGTTTAACAAAGAGCTCCATGCCTTTGGGAACGTATAAGATTTTGTAATTGTCTCTATCACACAATTTAGGGGTTTTTTTAGAAGGCCAGTCTTGCACTGATAAGACTCAAGTCATAGGGTTGCAAATCATAAGCAAGTCTGTTTTTTCCAAAGCTTTTATTATGGTTGTTTGATACCTAATGAAGAAACAAAATATCTCTTTCTCCATATTATTTCTAAATGAGAACAATTTCTATTCATTAACCATTCTGTGCCAAACAAAGTATTTTATGAATAGTAGTAGAAGCTCACCTCAAATTTTCCATTTCCATCTATCATTTCCTCCTTTTTTAGAGAAAGAAATTTTCTTCTTGGGGAAAATACCTATTTGCTGACAGATATAGCTGAAAAATAAAAGGAAAGCATATGTTGAGTGGGAAGGAGATAGATACAGTATCCATGAGCTGTGCCTTTTTTTGTCCCCACGTTCACAAAAAGGATGACAAGTCTTTGCAAGTGGAGTGGATGTAGGCTGGGAAACAAATCTTTAGTCATGCATGTTCTTTATCTATAGGTTTTGCTTTGCATATCTCATCACTATTATTTGAGAACCTTATTGATACTTAATAATATTTAAATTTTTATACATGACTTTAAAAGGAGAATTTTTTATGGCAAGTTATACGTGACTATAAATGAAGGGTACACAGATTTAGTAAAGTACAATAATAGTACCCCTGGCTCCACCAGCCATGACTAAGATCTTACTCTGGATTTCACTGTTGTCAAAGGGCAATAACTGGTTTAGATTTGGTTGGTTAACCTGCAGCTGCAGCAAGAAATGTGAGTTATTTGCCAACTCTCTAGTTTTTTTCCTGTGATTTATTTGCTTCTCTAAACCATTATAGCTTGTTAATTTTCAAGATAGGTTTCAAATAAAAAATGTGGTCCAAATTATTCACAAGATCTAAACACATCTTTAAGTTAATATTTTACTTTTATGGAAATTTCTATTGATTTCAATAGAACTACTTATTATGCCCAAAGGTGAGTATTTTCTGTGTCAGGGTCTTGTATCACATAATTCTTAGGAAAAGGACCACATTTATTCAGTTCTCTCTAGTTAATAAGGCTTAGGTAAAATTTATCTGTGACGTTTAGATTAGAAGGCAGATTCAAATTTCCACACCATTTGGAATTCAGTATTTTTGTTGGAGATCATCCGTGATATAAATTTCAGTATTTAGAAAGCATCTATTTTCATGCCTATCTATTTATCTTAAAAGATCCTCTTTTTAACCCATAAAAGCTTAATGCCATAATTACTTTTAATGTCTTGGCCAAATGTGAATTAACAAAACCCATTGGAAAATGTGCTTATCTGCATCCTGAGTTGTAGGGTGACCTCGCATTGTGAATTACAAATCACCTCATTATATTCAAGTCCTACACAGATATTACCACTGGGTAAGGTATTATAGATCTCCTACAATAACAATAATTAATAATAATTAATAAAGAAGATGGACTGAGTAGCTTGGTATGTAGCCAAGGCACTTCTGTTGGATTAACAGTTATTTTTTCCATTTTTATAATAATATGTCTACTGTGCTTAATTGCTGTATTATATTTTACCACATGTTAACAGGTAGATAGACTTTGAAAGCATATGCAACTCATGTAAAAAAAGTTCCAGCTAAATCCACAGAATGAAAAAGTAGGGCTTGAAGGCCATAGGAAAGCTTCAGCTTCTGGCCTTCTTTACTCCATTTGTTCACATTTCTTTCTCTAATAAACCCTTGATTATCCTAATAGGCTTTCTCTGATTGGACTGGGAAGACGGGATATCAGCCTGCATGGGTGAAGATCAAGAATTTTTGAAACTAATTTTTTTGAAACACAGTCCTAGATTCTGTTCTGCTCCTATTCAAGCATCTAGTCCAAAGCAGTGTTAGATTTTTATCTAAAAGCACTGTATTTTATCCAATTGTATGGATTTTTATCCAAAGCACTATTAGATTTTTAGAACCACTTTTGGGAATCGATATGCTCAGAGTCACATTAAATACTTGACATTCTGATGCCCTGTTCAGACTGGACCTGGAGCACAGTGCATTTGTCTTGTCCTCCTAGCCTGTATGAGCTTTCTTCTCTTCAAAACTCACGTTTAGCAGACAGCCAGAGGGAGATCTGGGAATTCTCCTTACTTTGAGACTGAAACTCACTCATGATGCAGGCAGGATAAATGCCTACGACTGGGTGTTCATATTCTTTCAGTTGTATGCAGCCACTAATGACCTTCAGGGAAAACAACTGTTTCTTCAGTGTGTTACAGCAAGCAGCCAAATGACACACTAATTAATTTAAAAAAGAATCACAGGGAAGAGCAGTGACTGTTAGGGTAGGGAATTGCACTAAGCAATGTTAACATTAGCATGTTTTACTATGAAAATTACCAAAGCAATTTACCCAGAAACTGTAGCCATTATCAGAATTCTTAGCACTCAGATTTCTCATTCTCTTTTGTAAGCATTAATCACATTTTATTTTTAACTAGAAACCTCAAAGCAGTATTAAATTAAGTGAAACTTTAGTAATGAAATTGCATACAGTATTATTCAGGAGTTATGCAGAGAAGCTTTAATATACTCCATTAGGCAGAGAAAAATGTTGAAAGGATATGGTTAATGTTCATCTGCAGTCAGTTTCTCTCTTTATTACAAGAATTCTGCTATACACTTCAATGGGAGGAAAACCAGCCTCTGCTGCAGTGGTGTAATAGTGTGGGTTAGTCTCCTGAATCACTAGAAAAGCGTTATAGAATAAAGTCAAACTGAAGGATGGTGCCTGATATCACATAGGAAAAAAAGATTTTTATTAAAAAGGGCAGCTGGATGATTGTAGGGGCTGAACTGGGGCTGGAATTTGCATGCTGGGTCCCAGCAGGGGTGGCACGAGCAGAGCAGATGGGAATGCACCTGTGGGGCTGGGCACTCAAAATCTTGTGTCAGCTCTGCCAGCCCCAACCAGGGTGACTCCAGGGCACTGCTCCAACTATCACACGAAAATAAGGGAAGTGAGGAAGCTGGGTTTAGCCTCTATTCTCAAACATTCTGCACAGGGTTGTATGGAAAGGGAAACAGGAGGAAATGGATAAAAATGAAACAAACAGAGAATGAGTTTTCTTGCTTTTCTTAGACTTAATTAAAGCCAGGGGCTTGGTAAAGTCCTGAAGTTGCTGGAAGCACGGAAATCAACGGAGAAAGCTAGCAGCTCCAAGGAGCACTAAGCCTGGGGAAAAACTGTAGGCTCTGCTGAAATATGTTATGACATATCTACCACACATTTAGCAGCAGGCAAAGTACGAGCTCCTCTTTAGTAATCAGCTTTGTGGACTTAGTCACACCCTCCATCTGCTGCCTTATAAGAGTTTTGGCAACAATGTAATGGCTAGATTTTCAAGATTTTTGTCCTTAAATAAGGGTTGGGGAGGAATGACTATTTTTCCACAGAACCAAAGTTTCCTATTGCTCTAACATTCACATTGAGTACACTGATACCTCCAGCCTGAAGAGAACATCATCTCTAGGGCCTATATTTACCTAACTTGTTTGTTTATGTGTTTCTTGCTCATTGCTGGATCTCTCATAGAGAAACAGAAAGGGTACAGAAAGAAACCACAAGGAAACACCACACGTGGGCCAAGCCCTTCCAATAGGGCAGCCCTGGAAGTGTACCTTTTTGGGGCTGAGACAGTGATAGAGCTGCTCTTCAAGCTGAATAAAAATAAAAAAAAGTCCTCTGACTTCTCATGGCAAGGCAGAGATAAGACAGAACAAAGATCAGTTTTAAAGAGGATGAAAAGAAAGGAATTAGCAAGATTTTGTAATGTTAGATTTTGGAAGCGAAGGAAAGTTCTCAACTGCTACTGTGTGGTCATCTAGGGAAGAAGTTAGCAGTGTTTAGAGAAGACTGGAAGAAGTGGAGAACATGGTTCCTAGAATTACTGTTGCACAGCAAGATGTGTGTGTCTTTATGGGAGACAGATGAGACTTTCTTACTGAGTTGTTACTGTCAGAATTCCTTGCTGTCCATCTTTCTAATAGCAGTAGAGTTCAGCCAACACCAGTAAACTGCAGAAGTTAATGGGGAAAACGTAGTCTAAGCAAGTAGTCTGAGCAAGGATGACTTAAAGCTGTACTGGCAAGACAGTGAAACTTTAGAAAAACTGAGTGTATGTGCAAAATTTGAATTCTGCAAATTTAAAAAATTTCATGAAAGACATTTAGAAAATATGTGGGTTTCACTCTTTCCCTACCTCAAAAAAACCCTTAAAAATAGTATTTTATAATGCACTTCTCTTCCCATTACACATGTCAATAAAACTGATGTTCTCGTGTTCAGAATGGCACAACTCCAATAATTTTCTTTTCCTGTTACATTTCAGCTGCTGAGTTTCCCTCTTTTCACTCTGTCTGCTACTAAGGATAAAAAATGGCATGTTCAGTGAAAACTAAAGAATTAACAAAAACAAAACTCCTCAGAGGTAGAATTTACAACTCACCTTGAAATGAACAGGAAAATCTGAGTTTCCCGATAACATATGAGTGTGTTTTCTTCCAAATTAATTGAAATCAGTGTGAAGGAAAAGCAGCTCACTTGGAACAAGTAGGCAACAGAGCTTCATTTTCATATAAAATATTGCTACTGTCAATGGCCCAAGCAGTGATCAAGACAGGATGTTGAAACTGGGAAGAAGACCAAAAAGGACTAGTAACGCTTTTTATGTGGGAAATGAGATAAATGGGTGATGGAAAGTAGACTATAACACAATGATACAAGGGCAAAAAAAATTACTGATGCTCCTGTTAAATAAATAGGTAATGTCACTGTGCTAGTTACAGTGCTATATTTTATATTGTTATTAGACTTACTAATAACTCCCTGCAACATATCTCACTAAGTTCTGTCTTTAAATGGTACCTTAGGCAGCATGTGTATAAATTCTGTACCCCATGAGAACCATTTCTTTTATTAAGTTAAAATGAAACATCATATTCTTGTAGCAAAAACAGGGGTTGAGTTAGAGCAGTTCTTTTTGTTCAAATGAGAGAAATTGCTTAAATAACACCCTTGAACTATTGGACTGCAAAGGTTTACTTTGAAGCTATACAGTGGAAGAAAAAAACGCCATCTCTCTCACTATCTCTAAAGTTTTAAATACTTATTTTCACATACAGAGACTTTGAGATTCCTTGTTGGCATCAGGACAGTAACCTTGTCATATTTCAAATATGCAATTTATAGAGAAGCTCTTTTTTCAAATGGTTTATGGCTGTGACTTTCCAGATACAGCTGTGATTTAACACATCAGCTGTTACACAGATGTCTCATGAAAGGTAAGTGCCATTGGTAGGGTTGAAGGTTAAATGTCTTTGAAGTCCAAAGAAAAAGCAGTAATAGTGGTCAAATAATACATGCCTTGTGAGAGCTCATTCTTTTTTCTACATATCTTGATAAAAAGTTAGACTACTATACAAGTAGTGCTGCAAAATGAAAGTGTCAAAAATCATCTTGCAAAAAGTTCTACATTTTCATTCTGGAGTCTTCACATAGACTGCATCATTCCTCAATATGTCATTAACAGATAAGATTGTTGACCCCTTTATCTGTTCCCAGTGTTTTTTAGAAATACCTATTTCTTTGTTTCAAGAATACAATTAAATTGCCTAATGTAAACTGAGTTGTTTAGCGTATATTCTACGGGAGATAGGAGGAGTCTATTAAAGGAAATCAACCTTTTCAGTTGAATAATCCTGGACAGAAGTATTTGGCCTGGAATTTTAACTAGAAGTATTTTTAGCACTGGTGGAAATTCAATTCCCAGGATAAAATCATTAACCTACTAATTTTGGTGAAATCATTGTCCTTATAGAAAGAACTTTTCACTGCAAATGAGATTGTTTCAACTGAGTAGGAATTTTTACTTTGGCTTTATTTGGTGGGCTGTGTTTTATTCCTCCTGAAAGTTGATGCTAAAAAGCATTTTTTTCTTTTGCCAAGTTGTAAAATATGAGGGCAGATAGGCATCTGGTAAAGCTGTCAGTGCTCCAGAGAATTCTTTGGAGCTGTAACGGTGTCTGGGTTTGTCACATTGCTTCTTTCCACTGGTAGTTAGGGGTTTTCTGTAACGATCAATTAGTGTGCAGGCAATATGTGTGATTTGGCATGTGCCCGACATGAAATTGTGCCTGAGCTTTCCTGCAGATTGCCCTAGAGTTGGCTTCTGAACTCTGAAGCCGATTTTTTTTGGCAGTCAGAATTGTAGGTTTCTGATATTACAAATAAATTTAAAGTTCTAAACACCGACACTGCTTTGTTTTATTTTGTTTTATTTTTTGAGGGGGAAGCAATAAACATCAAAAACAAATATGGCACAACCGACCATTTTTTAAACAGTGGGTTTAAAGACTGAGTCCTTTCAATTGTCCATCTGGAAAACATTGATCTGCATCACTGAGGATACAATTTTTCTATCAACAGGCTCAATTTTCTATATGATCAAACAAAAAAGGCAGTTAAAGTGCTTTTCAATAAGATGAAATTCTTAAACACCTAATAAAATGAGAGGAGAAATTCCTCCAGCCACATCTGTAAAGGACAGAAGCATGTTCACACAGGTACAGATGAAGGTTAAGGATGCAGACTATCTATGTGGGTCACCTCTAGGGCATTTAGTGATTTTTAATAACATCAGTTTAATTACAAGTCCAAATTTCTCTACTAGAATTTACAGTAGGACTCAGTACTACTGGAATGAATTTCTTACTGTTATTTTTGTTTTACTCATATTCTTCTTTGATTCTGTTGTGTTTTGTTGTTTGTTTGTTTGTTTGTTTTTCAAGAGCAAATTTGATATTTTTACTTTTGATGGTTTTTAACATTAATAAACTGAACTATACAAAAAGACCATAAAGCTTTTAAAACCATACCTCAATTTTGGTGCCTGGTATTTTTATTTGTCTTTTTAAATTTGGTTGGGTTTTTTTTTGTTCTCCATATGCTCAAAAATCTCTACATGAATGTAGTCAGAGCAGTCATTTTAACTACCATTTGCTGAAGAGGGAAAAGCTGTACAGCTGCAGAACTTTGTAAGATTTCTTTGAGTATCTTTCACAGTCACAGCAGGATAAGTTTGTCCCCTCTATGGATTTTCCATCAGCAAACTCTCACCCACAAATAGATGCTGCTCTGGCATGGGAGGACTGAGAGCCCAGTTGCCATCTGCTCTCTTGCTGTCCAAGCAGCTCCAGCTCTGGTGCCTCTTTCATCAGAAGTCTGTGCAGGCTTAAACAGAAAACATCCAGAAGCTGTGTTCTTTGTCCAGAAGGTCTCTCACTATTTCTTATCCCCCTGGAGAAGATGCTGAACCACTCTTTTGTATCAAAGGAGGAAAAAGTCTGGGCAGAGTTTGTGACACACTGTGGAACAGCGGGATATAATGCATGTTGGAAAGATGAAGATTTAGGGAAAATATTAAGACCTTTCTTTGAGCTTCCACAGACAACCAAGTGCAATACTTGCTCACCACACTGGTTGTAGAAATATGTTAAAAAACATAAGAGTTGAAGAGAACAGTGAGGTTACCTCCAGTACCAGAATCCTTAAGTGAAGACATGAACCTCCACAGCAGAAACCAATAGCTGGTGTGTGGTTGTGTAGACATGACTCCTCATGGAAGTAATGAAGTGAAAAGGAGTGTGAGTTGCTCAACAGGAGACTGGGCTCAGTTAAGGCAACGAGGAAGTTTGAGACTAAAGAATGGGAAAAAAAGCATCTTCAATTATTTGATGCATTATTTCATGTATTTGATGTGAAGTTTTAGCTTTTTGCCTTTTTTTTTTT
>VYXB01007427.1:0-52482 GCA_013397135.1 Pachyramphus minor | reverse complement strand
TTTTTTTTTTTTTTTTTAATCATGGGAAGTTAACTGTGTGATCCTTTGTAATTATACCAAGATGCAATACTTTGGCTTTTTCTCTTCATCTGTAGCATGCTATTAGAAAAACAACAGAACCAAAACCAACAGCCTTGCATCACCATTGGCTCTGCTATACATATGTGGTATATGTACAAACAAATACCCCAAGGAAACAATCCTCAAAATAATGTATTGTCAAGCTAGTGCCCAGAAAACTATTAAATCAATCTTAAAGTGAAGTTAGCTAAGAAACATCCTAAATGACTTCCATATTTAAAAACAGAACAGCACAATACTTAGCTGTTACAAGTACTACATTTGTTTTTAGGTACACAGGAATTTTGACAGGATCCACTAAAGGCATGAAGATATAAATGGTTTTGCAAGCAGGTTTAGAAAAATGCAAATACTGAAAGTGGAAATGTTCTGTCAGAATGAAAAAAAAAGCAAAATAGATAAGCCAAGAAAATATTCTATTCCTTTAACTTGTGAAAACAATCTAAATTCTTGTTAATCAGTTCCTATTTGCCTCACAAACATACATTAATATTTCTAGAGGAGGTTTTGGTCCTTAGTTTACAATAACAAGTACTTTATGTCACTGACAGCCGTCAGAGACTAATTAGTTATGTTTTTCTGCCGTTGTGATGTTCATTTCAGATGCAACCTGTCTGGATTTTGAGGCCTTCCTTGCTCTACTTTGTTATGATTAATATGTAGCATAGAAATAATTCCAGGGTACTATCTATCCAAATACAGTAATGCACACTTTAATACCAAATCTGTGAAGAAACACTTGTAAAAATATTAGAAGACATGAGCAAGGGTATAAGGAGAGAAAATATTTGGAAATAAATTGGAATTCAGTGTGATTATGTGGGGAAAATCTCTGACCAAATGCAGTAGTTGGAGAGCCAATTTTCTGAATGGTGGAGAGAAACAACTCTACATTTTATGTAGCTGTAGGGTCGATGTAGAGTACATTCAAATATTCATTTTATTTATCCACAGTTCCATGTCCCTGCTGGCTTTCTCAAAGCAACTGAAGAGTCTGAGAATTGGCATTAAAGTATGTTTTAACTTTAGGAAGTACCAGATCTAGACTGAAGAGAACTTTTGTCTAATGATGGATACTTCACCCTCTGATTACCTCACAGCATTGCCATTTCCTTTTAAGCTCTGACAGGCTTGTGACCAGTAGCTCAAACTGGTTCCTCACTCTTGCTTCTGGGGGAGGGGAGGAGAAAAAGAGAAAAAAACTTAAAAAAACAATCCTACAGGTTTATTTTATGTCACTGTGACACCACTAGATGGTGAAACAGCTTCAAGTGATATGGTTAGATCTGAAAGGTGTCCAAACCAGAAGACCAAGTTCTAACTCAGATTTTATAAAAGACTGACTTAGAAATAAGCCCTTTCCTTAAAACTGAATGCCTCAGCTGTAGCCATATACCTTCCAAACTGGGATAGCACCTGTGAGGTCATTAGTGATTTAACCCCACCATCTTCCCAGACTTCAACAAATCCATCAGAAAAAAAAAAAAAAAAGGCTCTTTTAATCTTGGTTTTTTTCCCCCCAATTCAAACCTAGTGAAGAGCAACATAGGATAGTTGGCTCTACAGCATATTTTCTCCTTAGGAATGCAGACATCAGAAAAGGGCTTTAGGACTATGGAATCCAGTCTCTTCTTGTGACAGGCATCCACGTCACAAAATACTTCTCATAACCTATTTCTAATCCATCTTAAAAGTACACGGAGGATATGTAATTTTTACCATATGAATGACAGCACTGAATCCTACACCTCCCAGAGAGCATAGAACTCCCTCCAATTAAGATTTCTATTGCAGGACCTCTGTGTTTCATGGTCACCAGCCGTGGAACACGTCACCTCCTCACTATTTTTTCAGATTATTTATGCCACACGTACCTGGATTTGGGCATTTATTTTTCCTTCCAGCTCTTAGGCTATTTAAGTTGTAGAGATGAACAGCACTGAATATCTCTGAGGACTAATAGTTTAGGCCCTGACTCAGTAAACTATGTAACATATTAACTCTAAACTTTGTTTAAGGTGCTTCAGAACTTGTTAGAACACCACATGCGGGGGTTTTCAAACAAGGACAGTATATTTAAGATCGTTTTGAGAGTAATTTGAAGAATATATGTGTGAGACCTACTTGGCTCTCAGAAGATTACAGTGAAACATTTAAAGGTTAAACTGTGTGTTAATCACACTTTTTTTTTTTTTAACCCAGTTCAAATGCATTTAGAAATGTCTCAATTTGTCTACCGTGACATGAAAACAAAATGTCAACTTGTGTCTCCAGTGTAGGTCGGTGAAATCTTCTATTTTTGGTTTTTATCCCATAACAACGGTTCTTTTTTTTCTGATAAGTACCTGGAGCATTCTACTCTTTATTTTTGTTTCATGAAGCTACATTTATTATACACAATAATGGCCGAAATGGGCACCCCGGTCTAGTGGAAGGTGGTTCTGTCCATGGCAAGGGTGTTGGAACTAGATGACCTTTAAGGTCACTTCCAACCCAAACCATTCTGTGATTCAGTAAAATTTTTTAGGTCTGGGAATTCTTTAAGAAACCCCTCCTAAACTACAACAACAACAGTAAAAAAGGAAAAGTATATGATGAATCTCTGAGAAAAATTGAAGTCAAAAAAATCTGATAGTTCTTGAGGAAAATACAATACTTCATACATTAATACTTTAATATTTGTAGGTCCAGGCCAGAGAAAATAAAGCAGAAAGCACATCAATTGTTCTGTTGATTAAACCCCATCAAACCAGCAGATGCCTTCCCAAAGTTAAAATTCAGGTTCTTATTTATGTGCTCTCAAGTTTACAGGTGCTTGACTGAATAGAGGGTGTTTATCTGGACCTATAAGTTTAAAATGGAAAAGATTGAGGACCTTGGACAGATGATGAAAAGCTTCAGTTGAAATCTGTGTGAAAATTAGTATTTTCTTTTTTTTTTTTTTTTTCCCCTCTTTTAAATCTTGTTCAATCTACTGGAAAAAAATATTGAGACATTTATAAATCCTGTTTTTCCATTTTTCGTAATGTAAGAATTGAAAATATCATAAGGATTACTGAGGCAGTGCCCAGATGATATTTTATTTTCTAAGTGGATAAAGCACTAAGAGCTTTGTTTCTTCATTTTCTTGTATGTCACACAAAAATTAATCATATTTTTACAAGACTGTTCGTATTTTCTTTTGCTTAAATGTCCGAAATTTGAATGTGGACTCAGATACAGAGTAGCAGTATTCCAAAATTAACATGAAAGGAAAGTGATAGTTAATTATCTGCTCAGTTTCCAAAAGCTTGCAAGAAATAGTTTTTCTCTTTAGGATATCATAGTTTTAGAAAGCAGGAAGAAGCTGGAAAACAGCCATACACATGACATAATTCCCTCAAAGACTGGAGGGTGTCCAGATAGGAACATCAAGAGGCTTTTAGTGCTGTTAAATTAGAATCAATCTCCCTTCTGGGAGGGGGCTAATTTGCAGACAGAAAAGAAAAACAAGCTGCAGTAGAGATTATACCTCTTAGGTATAGCATAGTTGGTTACTGAATTTCTCCCTTTCCAACACTTCTCTAGATATCACTGCTGTTAAATAAAGATAAACATATCTTTACTTAAACACGTCCACTGCAATGAATATCTTTGGGTTTTTTTTGTTTATTTTTCCCCAATAGCTAAATTAGATAATATAATAAAAATAGTTAACTAAATTAATAAAATCATTTAAATTATTTCATTATTTCATTATTAATTAAATTGAGGATGAGGGTTTATATACTGACTATGTTTTATACAGCTTTGCAATGTTTCATCCTGTCACCTTAATTCCTTGATATAATTCATTTAAGGTGCAAAGCCAGACGTTGCTCTCTCCACGGGACCATATATTGCCCCAAAATGCACTAACCATGGTGCCTAATGTCTCTTTCTTCAACATTACTATAAACAACTATAAACACTACACTCACTCAGACCTGTAGGATAGTTGCATAGTTGTGAAATATGACAGCACTGTGTTTTAAAGGAAGGGGGAGATGAATAAGAATTAAAAAAACAAATTTTTTTTCCAATATGAAAAAGAAATTAATATCCTTGCTCTCATCAGCTACTAATAAAGAATTAAATTTTACTTTCTTGTTTTACAGTCAGAATGCCAGACATGTAAAGAAAAAGCCAAACACCCCCTTCCCCACTCTCTAAATAAAATTACTCTGTGTTGAGATAAAAGAAGAGTTTTGTTTTAAAATCAAAAAGCCATCACACGTCATCCCTGATGGGTTACAAAACCAAATTCCCTAATTATAAAGCAGAAACTTACTTTCAAAGATTCTTTTTTTTTTTTCTTTCAGTCAAAACTGGAGGGATGAGAAATGAGATGACCCTGGCAGCCTTCAAACACGGCTTTTAAGTAGAATAAGGCTTGCGTTTGTGTAAATAGGATCTGTCCTTCAAAATTCACTTCTCAAATGCAGGTAAATATTGAGATGAGCAGGTTGACAATATGCAGTCTATAGAGTAGTTTCTAATATTTTTCTCTAGAGGTAATTGCTGGGAAATATGTCTCCATTACAGAACCCATCCTCAGGAAAGCCAAAATTATCTGAGACAGGATGCATAATGTTTAATGTTAGAGATGAACTCCATTCAGTTGGAAAATACCTATCAGCACTATATTTTGTTGCATACTGTAATTACAAAGTTAATTTTGCAAATCTCATAAGCTGAGTACTTTGAAGATTCATTTGAATTCTTTAAATGTTGGGCCTAATAACATTGCAGGTATTTTGAACAACTTTATTAAACTGAAGAAAATTATTCCCAAGACCTAAAGATGGAAAAAATCCCACATCCAGAAACTATTTCTACTTTTCTGCCATTAAAGAGAATAGATCTAGGGATAAAAATAATAAAGTTTTGAAGGAAACCAATTCTACCTGAAATTGACAGTACATTAATGGATTTTATAATTCCTTTTATCTACTTCCTGTTTTATACAATAGAAAATATTCTAGAAATCTATGTTTTTTTCATTCTTAACCCTCAACAGAACTGAGAAATGTTGCTGAAATGTCTTGGAAGCAAGAAAGACAGTTTATCTTCAATTCTTGGAAAGGAAAGGATTCAGAAAGCTAAGTCATGAAGCCAGAGGAGATTAGGATTTCAGGTTTAGCATTGACCATCTGGGTTCTGATGCGAAAGCTACTGAAAGGAATGCAATAATTGAAAATGAGTGACAAGATCTCAGACAAAACTTGCATCTATGCACAGAAAGATGAAAGGTTGTTTCCTTTAGCTGCTCTTCAGAAAGTCTTTGAGATTTAGGTGACATATATGAGGGCAGAAAGGTGACCAGGTTAAGAAATAAATAAGCCTGAACATAATCTTTAAGTCTATGCTAAAAATATCTTTTTATTGACAGAGACTGTCAAGTGCTGATTGAGAAATCAATATTTCCGTTGTTAACATCTCTAATATTAGTATATGAGCAGAATTAAAAATGAACTTTTAAAAACCATATTCTAAATTACATGAAATTATTTTTTGAATTGAAATAACTACTTGAATCTTGTAGGTCTGCATGAATTTTCACTGGAATTCCACAGTTAACAGCTTTAACATTTTCTGATGATTATATCTTGCCTTGTAGTATATAAGATGGAATTTTAGCTCTGTGGAGTAGCTTAGTATCTCAAGTATATTAATATCAGAAACAGAATTTATTAGGATACTTGAAATGCCATATAAAGGATGTTACAGAGGAACTTTGAAGGTTTTCTACAGCCTTTCCTGATGCAAGAGTGGCCCAGAAAACTGGCTATTAAAGCACTGTGAAGTTGAGGATTTCATCTTCAGATGCATCTGATCAGAGATATTCCATGAACATATATTTGAGAAAACTTTGATTTCTTCTATGCTGGTTTTCACTAACCATCAGGAGACTTGACAAAGGAGAATATAAGTAAGAAGGGGGAGCTGTTGAAATAGTCACTTGTAAAGAAATCAGGTTCCAAACTCGAGAGGAAGAGCCCACTTTCAGAGCAGGTCACTGGGTTTTGCATTCATCATATACATCAGCAAGACCAAGGCTACAGGTTCACTTTTCTTCTGTTTCAGTGGCTGCTTCTTTCTGCCATCAGATCCCATAAGAAGCATAAGAGCCACACAGTGGCTGTGGAGTTGGCAGGATCTGTACAGGCTGGGGGAAAAATACCTGAATTAAATAAAAAAAAAATCTTTTCTTGGCCTAATGTTATGAACTCTGGGCAACTAAGAATCTTTTCCACAGAGAGTTTTAGGGGGATTTTTACAGGGTTTTTCTCTCTAATGAACTGTGACCCCAAATGACACAAATTACAAATTTGCTGTTGCCTTTTGAGAAGCATGACTTTTCAGGTTCTTTTAAATGCATTTAAAACAGGTCCCAACCTTTCAGCACATGGAACCACTAGGACAGTCCAGCCTACACCATGGGGTATGTTTTACATTCTAATTTCTCTGTTTGTTCCCTTCCTGCATTGTGGAGGGTTCACAACTTCTGGGATTTATATGCAATGCAGGAATTAAGAAGGTAAGGAGGACAAAGATTTTGAGATTGTGTGATGGTACCAGTATTCATGGGGTTATAAATCAAGGAGCTCTAGCCATCCTTGAAAGATGATTTCTGAAGTGGTAATCTCTTCTGTAAATTATTATATATAAAATATATATATAACTATATATGTATGCATACGTACACACACATATATATGCATACATTCACACATACATATATATATATATATATATATATATAGTACATAAAATTTCATGTTCTTGATGAGGGGCCCTGGTTTGTCCAGACCTTCTCAGAGCCAAGACAGCAGGCAGAGGTTGTCTTATTCTGTCTGTGATCATGCAGGGAAACCTTGTGTGATATGAGCAAAACAGCACAGCCACTTGCAACTAAGCTCAAGAGAGCCTCCAAACCTCCCATTCTGCACAATTACAGCAGTAGAACTAAAGAAAACAAAACCATTTGGAAATTCTTTTAGGCACTGAAAAGTTGGGGTTTCTGTCATGATGCTGGGGAAAGGCCACTGCTAAATTTTTCCCCTAGGAGTACATATGATACACAGCTATGGAACTGTGTGCCAAAGGTATAGGGTTTTACTAAACAGGTATTTAAACAAACACTGCAAACTCTTACTTATGTATGCTTATAGAGCAGCTTTTTACCACTTCCTCTCAATTTTTTCTTTTTCCTTTTTTTTTTCTTCTCCAAATCATTATTTCCTTTTTCTCCCTCAAGAACAGTGCTACTATTTTGCATGAATTTTGAAGTATGTCTTTTTTTTGAATTTTAAATTTGTTGACAAAGGGATAAAAATCTCCCTAAAAAGAAAAGGAAAAAAAAATCTGCTAGTTTGCTTTACTAGATCAATTTTAATTTAAAGATACCAAAAGTTGTTACACTGTGAACTTCAAGGGAAGTTAATTTTTAAATACGTTCAGCTCAGCATTCCTCTTTCTCTAAGAACTCAATTACAGATATTGTCAGGCCAAAACATTCTTTCCTGACAAAATCTCACTTCAGTGTAAACCTAATTTTCATTCCCGTACTGAAGGGAGACAGCATTTTGTGTTGTCCCAAATGGAGATGAACATGTGACAAGCTGGGAAATAAGTGGAAATAAAATCAATTTTTCCCTATTAGTGTCAAATTAAAAGCAAAGTAAGCTGTAGAAGTTGCAATAGTAAAAGTGACAATTGAAACCACTGTTCTGAACAAATAAACAAGACCAATAGAGAATAAATTTTAATTTTGTTAGGTAAGGGGACCTTTGTTGGTGGTGATCTTAAAATGCAAAGAAGTGTCTGTTCAAATTCCAAAGCAGCAGCCAAAGACTGCAACAAAAGTCAGGAAATTAAAAATATAAAAATGGTAAAAATTAATGGAAAATTACTTTTACAGAGTTTGAATTGTTAATACAGCCCAATAGAAATGTCACTTGATGGTATCAGTAAAAAATATTGCTGTCTTTTTCACCTTGATTTGAACTCTCTTAACTTTTCACAAATTCAGAGAAATATTTACATGGAAAAGAAATAACATAGAAATCTGGTTTCTTTCTTAATTTATTTTCATTTTCTTCCTCCTTTAAATTTCCCCAGCTTGTTTCCCCTACTTGCAATTCTTTTAATTCCCTTCTTGTGCCTTAAGGATATTAATTTTTTTTTTTTATCCTCCTCCTTCCCCTTTTCTTTGCGCCTTCCCCTACCAGTCGTGCCTGATGCTCTCTCCCTACATTAATTTCTCCTACCTGACTGATTTCCTTGCTGACTGTGGCTCATGGTTCTCACTGATGCCTCCAATCTTTTACATCAGTGCTGGTTTTATCCCTTTCTTCAAGTCCTCAGTGGCAATACCTCCTCTTCCTATCTTCCATCAATGTATTCCAGCCTAAAAAGCCTGATGCCTCACAGGGCAGGAACCAGAAACACAACAGAATAAATGGCCCTATAGGATCCATAAGTAATCTGAGAGATGCTTAGCTGGGAACTCGGGAAAGGGGCTGGTTAGGAGCTCCCTCACTGCGCTGATCTGAAAGATGTGATGTAAATTTGGGTCATATCCCATTCTCTGAATGCTCTGAGAGATTCTTGTTTTCAAGCAAGAACAAGAGTAGAATATTATATTTTCTTTCTGGCTGGGCCAAGATTCATGCTGGTCACTGTCCTCTTCCAGGCAGGGATGGGTAAATGTCCAAGCTCTTCTGGTTAAAAAAAATCTAAAAATCCTTAAGCTGGTTCCCATGACTAAACACCAGCTTTACGAAGTAATGTTCATCATCCCCTTTTTTGCCTTGATTGTCCAGCATAAGCAGTTTTCCAACTTTGGGCATAAGGAAATACTCATGATCTGTGTAGTCCAGGCATGGCTGTATGATTAGTGTCCAGAATCACTGGTCCACAAAAGAAATCAGAGGCACACAAACAATACTGAGTACTTACCTGATTTATTTTAGAATATGTTCATAACTCTATTCTTAAAAAAAACTATGGAAAAATATTTTAAAATTTTGTTTAGAGATTTCAATAGGTGGTCATCATCAAAACTATCCTAGAAGGAATCTTCTTGATTTTTTTTCAAAATCATACAATTGGGCCAATGATTCTATACTTTCAATGAATTTCCCCCCCTTTATTACACCCAGAACAGGAAACAAATTACAATACATTAAATGCAAAATGTTAAAAATCAGGGAAATTTTTTAAATGCTTTTGAGGACTCAAGAAACTTTTCCACTATAAATTTAGTTGTTGCATAATTAACATAAACTGACATAACCAACATTTTGTAATTAGATTCTTTATTAATAAATTCTAATTGTAAAAACACATGGATTTAATTGACATTTAACATGTTAGCTATTGCAAGCTTGATATCAATTAACACACTTATCAAATGTCAATTACCAGTTTTTCAGTTTTAATTGCTGTGAAATTGACTTGCCATGGGCTACCTTTTTAAATGTTAATGTATTAACAGTGTTCACAGATTTGATGTAATAAATACATCTAATGTGCACTTATTTCTTAGGCAATTTGACTACATTATATGAAAAGTTAAGTGTATTTTCTTCATACTTATTAAACAACAGTAAGAAGCCTTTTAGTCATTAATTTACTATACGATTAAACTTGTGACACTTTGAAATAATTATCCTGCAGCCTTCAGAATAGTTAGTCAAATAGGCAGGTCACTGTTTTAAACCAGCATTAGCAGACATTATTAGAACTATTTCTGAACACTGTATTGTGCTGCCAACATGCTTTTTAACAGAGGATTCTCCATACACCTCTGTTTTCTTGTGTTACCTGTATAAATTAAGACTGAGTTCATTTGAAAAAAAAAAACCCACAACAAAACAGCCCTGGAAGTCCAGCTACTGATGATGATCCTGTCAAGTGAGCTGAATAAATGTGTCCCTTCCCTTACTTATGTCCCTGCTGATGGCGCTGGGCCATAGTGCTGATATAAGATTTTGGCTGCCAGGAGCAGTTTTGGCTTGACAGCTTTGTCATTGGCATCGTCTTAAAGGATGAAATTTCCATGGTGTATAGAATAATTGTAATAAGCGCCTCCATAGCATTTTATTTTAATCTGTAGAACTGACATGCTTTATGAAGCCAGGCACTATCCTCATTTTTATGAAGAGGAAAGTGAGATGCAGCAAGGTCAAGTGGCTTGCCTAAAGTCCTGAAACTTGGCAGTAGCAGAAGTAGGGAAAATAAGTTCTGGTTCAAGTTTCATTTTTGGAGTGGCAAGCGGATCAGGCTTTCCCAAAGGCAGGGTATAGTGGTAATGGATGAAAGGAGCATTAATCACAGGCCTCCTGGAAAGGAAGGCTGCTTATTTAGCAGAACAGAATGAATATTTAAAAAGACCTTTCAGAGTATTGTAGAATAAATGCATATATCTGTAAGTTATTATGGCTTAAGGGCTAGCTATTAAGCCAAAGGATCAATGCATCAAATAGTAAATGCAGAACTTTTAGGGCTAGAGCTACGTGAATCATGATCTCCCAGTCTGCTAACGAAACACAGAGAGTCAGGGATCAAACTTTGCATCAGACAAAGCTGGGGGATTGGAGATCTCTTTCTCCCTCCTTCCCCCAAATAAGAGAGATCTGCACTGCTGACAAAACTGTCTTTAATCCTTAATGGGAGCAAACCCTCATCCAGTCCCACCAGGAGCAGCTGGCCCTCACCACGCCCTGGTTGACAGGAACAAAATGAGATGCTTTTCAGGGATCAGGTAGAGCATTTAGATCAGCACTTGGCCAAAGGAGGTCACTTCAGAGCTGTTTTCTGTGTACAGGTTTGCTGGAGAGTTCTGTGTCCTTCATGGATTATAGCTCCATTTGGATCAAGTGAGATAAAATTTCCACTTTAAGCATCATATATGAGGTGTTGAACCCCAGCTGGGTCCAATAAAGATGCTGTCTCTGTAAGAGTCTGAAAGTAATCCCGTTCAAACATATTTTTCAATGACCAGAAACTAATAATATGCAAAAAGGCACCAATTTTAACCTCATTGCTTCCTCGTACAGGGATATTTTTCCTGCAGAACCAGTTTTTCCTCTTTCAGAGACTTGTTCCCATTCTTTTTGTGAAGATGGAGTCACTGGGGTGAGTCTGTAACAACTGATGATGCCTCTTTGTAGACTTCTAGGCTATTGCCCCTGCTGACAGGGGGATCCCACCACTTCATTTCACATTAGAAACCATTCTGGTCTGCTAAACTGCTGATAGATCATCTCTCTTGCAGTTCTTCCCTGTGAAAGCCAATCCCCACCCTCCCCCATAAAGAAAGCATCTGAGGGTTTATAAGGGAAGAAATCAGAGGGAGAAATCAGAAGTGACATTTATGATGCTCTCCTAAAGATCAACAGCTCCTCCTTCTACTGATTGAATAATATCCTGAATGATCCCCCTGTCGCTTTCACATGTGCTGCACCACGACTGCATGTGAGAAATATGAAAAGAGGAATGCAATGAATTACTGAAAGAATGATTTCTAAATTAATGTATTGTCTCCTTACACTGTCAGAGGTCTCTGGATGCTAATAGAGTTTCATTATATCTATTAGTTTACTATAGCAGTTTGATTGCTATTACTTTATTGAATATATTTCAGGGGAAAAAGTATTCCCCAACAGTGTCAAGTCAAAGAATAATATTAAACCATCAGCTCTACAATGCTCTTGTGTCTCCAAATATTAAGAATCATGTTTCATCTGAACTTTTTTAGTGGAGTTTTTGGAAGTGAAAATGTTGCATTGCCATCAACAATGACTACATTTAATTAGAATGTCTCTCTCCATTCCTTCGAAAAAATGTCTCAAAGACTAGTATCATTTAAGATTTTATTTAAAGATAATATAATAAAAAAGTGGAGGGTACTAAAGTAGGCTTATTGGATGGAAAAAGGATTGCATATCAGGCAAGAATTCACAGGGTGTAAAATGATATTTGGCACTTGGGTTGTTTATATGACAATTTTGTCGTATTAAATATTTTCATTAGAAAAGAGGAAAACAATACTGTAGTTACATGAAATATTCCATTGTGCTGAGTGTTCATACAGCATGTATGCCAGCAGTAAGAAAGGAAGTATGTCATATCTATTTATATCTGTAGATATAGATGTATGATGCAGAATTGTAAAAACAATTGCAACTAGCAAATGACAGACTGGGAAGCTTAGATAGATTCTCAGAGCTATAGGGTAAACCACTTATATTGAGAACTTTTGATTGACTCCCTGGCATTCTATCATCTAATCCATCTCTCCCGAGACTTAATTTCACGCTCCAAACACTGAACAGCTTCAGACAGCTGCCATTTAAAAATAAATGAACTTAAATAAACCATCAGTAACAAAGTCTTTTCCCTCTGCAGACCACCACACAGAGGCTCACCCTGTTGAAAAAAGGCTGCTTTTTTCCTTCATAGACAGAATTTTTCCCAACTGCAAGCAAAATCCAGGCATAATATCCCTTCTGCTCATCTCATGCCTGTGGCTCATCACTTAAAATGGTGCTTAAGATTGCCTGTTGCATACTGGAATTTTGTGGGGGCTGCAGACTGGCCAGACTCATATTCCTTGGAAAGGAAGGTACTGACAAAGGGAACACTAGTGATCTCTTGTCATCTTTCAGATTACTTACATCTTTAGAAGGTTGTAATTCACTGTGTAATCCAACAGTATTCCGATCTTCACCTGAAGCAGGGGAATCATTTAGCTTTTTTTACTCTCCCTCTTCTCATTTTTTCTTATCACACGTTAACATGTACAGGTTGTGAACCATAAAATGTTATGCTACCGAAGAGTCTCCAAGGTTTCTGGTAAAACAAACAGTACTTGTCCATGACGTTGTCTGAGGTGCCTTTCTGTAAGTATGACTCCCTTGTAAAGCTGATTTACATTCCATGGGGAGGGTCAGCTGAGTTTTATTATGGACACGGATAGATGCTGGGTCAGGATAGCCATGCAAATAACAGTTGCAGTGAACATTTTGGAATTTCAGGCAGAATAACTGACTTGAATGGAAAGAATATCATTGCCAGTTTAACTAAATTTTCTGTAAAAACTGAAATATGTGATGGTTAACAAAATTTTACTCTGACAGCATGTCTCCCAACAGGACTCTGCCAGGGGAGGTTTAGGTTGGATATTATGAAGAAATTTTCTACAGAGAGAGTAATCAGACATTGGAATTGGCTGCCCAGGGAGGTGGTGGATTCACTGTCCCTGAGGTTTTTAAATGAGACTGGATGTGGCACTTAGTGCCATGGTCTGATAACCATGGTGGTGTTGGATCAAGGGTTGGACTTGATGATCTCAGAGGTCTTTTCCAACACGGTTGATTCAATGATTCTATGACTGAGTACCTGCTGATTTCAGGAGGGAATTTTAGAGACGTGTTGTAATAGAAATGTTTCTTTCAGCACTAATTAAAGACAACAACTCTCTTTGATTTTTCTGCCTGACTAAAAATGATAAAAAGGGATAAATGTTATAAAACCTCATTGCCTCTCCTGAACCTGATTTACATATAAACATTAGACATGTAGACACCCAGAAATCTGTTGTCTGTACAGGCCTGGAGTGTCTCTTATCTTTGAAATTTCTGTGATCAAGTGAATATAGGAACAACACAGTTGAGTTTTTACTCAGACTGAAAAATCTGTTAAAGAAATGTATACATGTTTCATTACATGCTACATATATATTAAGGAAAAATCGACTTGTAATTCTGAGATGCTTCTATTCATCAGAAATTTCTTCTCTACCCTTTTTCCAATTACACAGAATGTTGTTTTCCTTTTTTCACGTATCTTACACAATTATAAACAGCCTAAAACAAACTGTCTATTTATGCTCATCGAAGAAACAGATTTTTCTTTCCCTTGTCTCAGTATATACAGTTAGGCTGAGCCACAATGGTAAGAGCTATGATCTTTAAATTCCTGACCTTAGCACTAAACCAGATGAAGTAATTTTATCCTTTCCTTCTATGCATCTTTATAGACCGAATAAAAAGTACATAAATTTTGTTTTACTGTAGATATAATCATAGCTATAAAAAATTTATCACTAGATTCAGTAACATAGTCCAAAGTGCTGGGACTAGAGAAAGCAATAATATACAACAAGCAGCCCTTCTTTACTTTTACTATTTATTAATGTCATTAAGTACTCATGGTAATTTTATTGGAAATAGAGCTTTAAGAATGGCATACAGGACAATAAAGTGAAAGAAAGCAGAATGCTTGCAAGTATAATCTTGAACATGTTGTGGCATCAAGTTATGGAAATAATAATAACCATACATCTCAGACATTTTTTAATTGAGAGCTTAACTTTACAACTAAGAATAAAATGTTTAGAAAATCTCGTGTTAGGTACAATGCTTTTCATCAGACTTGCTAAGAGATGTTTAACTACTCAAGTGCTGAGCAATAAATAAGATAATTAAAACTGAGCTACAAATGAAATATGTTTAAATGCTGAAAATGCAAATATTGTAGATAATACTGACTCCCAGTATTTTTTCAGGAATTTTTTGCTAATAGTTGTAAATATTTTTATAGGAGACTGACGTGTAATGCCACTAATGTATTATTGCTTCTGTTAATGATCAATTAAAGATAGTTTTTGTTTTATTTACCATTATTTGTATTAGTGCCAACACATGTGAGACAAACACCAGAAAATGAGGAATCCTTTGTTGTATGACCTGACTTATAGAAATATTAGAAAGGTATAAACATTTTATATATCTGTGTCTTTTCAACTAAAATAAGATGATTTAGGGGAGTTTCTAGAAAGAGTCATATATTATCATGAACACAGCTGTAGCTACAAAGTGTGTTAGAGCAACAAATTTCTCTGAAAATGGAAATAACAGAATGTTTTCATTTACCTCATGATAACAATGAAATAAGGGTGAGACATTATTCTGTTCTAGGTGCTGCACATATGCTAACTAAGCAGAGGTTTTGCTGCAGGTCTGGAAACATCCTATTTCAACACTAGAAAACTCTGTATGTGTATATATTTTGTAAACAATGCCAAAAATGCAGAGATATCAACATGTGCTATAATGTTTGAATGATAATAAAAAGGTGGGTTTAATGGTTTTTAAGTACTAAAAATGGCTTTAAAACTTTCAAATACATAAGTAAAAAAATAGATCCATTAGCCTTTTGCATCTAAACTGTAAATATTTGTTATTATTTTAGATTATTTAGTGTCTGTATTTAGATAATGGGGAGGGGGAGTGTTGTTCTTCAAGTTTTTATTTGTTCAAAGCACTTTTCCCCTCTCCTCCCCCCCTTCTTTTAGAACTACATACATAAAATGCACAAGATAAGGGAAGTAAAACATAACATAAGAAATATTTAGAGTAAAACTTCCCTATTCTAAAACATTCATGACAGAAATCCATGCTTTTTTTTTTTTTTTCTGAATGCGTGCCTTCATTTTCACGAGTCCTGGTTTATTCTCATCTAGTGAGTGGTCAAAAATGCATTATGATAGACAAGCAGAGCACACACAGTCCATTACCATGTCTCACTTGGAAGGTGTGTAATTATAGGGCAGCAGTTTCCAGCTGAAGGGCAGCTGCTTGAAGAGGAATAAAAGTGTGCTTCTGACCATGTTTATCAGGCAGGCTAATACCTGATGATATCTTACCTTTTCAATGTCTTACCTACCATTTCAAGTATCTTGATGGGAGAGCAGCAGAAAGTTTCTGATAAAATGAAACATCCTTTATGGGCATAATGGTGTAAATTACAACTGTTGAGCTTCATATGCCTGGTCATGATTTGTTCTTCTTTTAAAACATCTGCTCTGTAACTAACTGCATCATTTGAATAGTCACGTGTGGATTTAAGTATTTTCTCTGCCTGAAACAGAGATTCAGGGGGAAAAAGGTAGAAGGACACCCCTGTATGTGTTCATAACTGCATGTTCTAACTTGTTTAAGAGCATAATCAAGAGTCCTTGCAGTTACTAGTATGGCTGCTTGTTGTATGACAGTTTGACTGGATTATGGTGGTGGATGCTCCTCTCTGGATCTCAAAAATATTCCCATTAACATTTTCTTCAAATCAAGTCTGTATCATGGAACTTTCTAGTTTCAATGAAACTTTCAATTTTCAATAAACCCACCTCCTCCCCCTTGCCCCAAGAAATCCATCACGTGTCCCCACATTCTTAGAACAAAATCCACACTGATAATCAAATTTTAAAGCAAGGATGATGCCTTCAGAATTTTCAGGTTGAAATATCCTTCAGTTTGAAACAGAAGACATTTCACTTCAGAAGCAATTATTTTCCCTAAGAAAATCTGAAACTTTGAGATTTTAATTATAGAAGCTTTGTATATACACATAGACATATATGCATGTGTAGACAGAAAGGGAAGATACAAAATTATTAAGTAGTTTTTTATGTTTCATTTTATTATGAGAAAACAGTCTGGTAAGTTTTAATTTTCATTCCCAAAGAAATAGTTTTAATTTGTAGCAGTATTTTCTCCTCTTAACCACCATACTGGAAAACTGAACATATCCTTTTGAAAATGCCTTTTGGTTACTAGAATCAGGGTTAAGACTTTTCACCAACATTTGGCTATTTTCATCCTTGGAGTTGACTGAGGATTTCTTTATGCGCTTTGTGTAATCTATTTTTTACTTTTGTTTTCAATACTTCAGAGCCTCCAGAGTGGAGCAATGGCTACCCTGACAAGTGTGAATATACCCTCTGGTGTTGGGAAAGGAGAAAGGAAATGAAAGAGAGAGAGAAATAGGATAAGCGAGCAGATATAAATAAGACAAGGAAAACTTTTCCCTGGTGCCATTAACAGCTCTGTATTGCAGTATGAAAAGGATTGTTTCCCTGATCTATTAGGTTATAGTGTAGGGATATCTAAGAAATGGAAATACCAGGTCACTGGTGTGAGCTGGTATGAGTGGACCTTCTGTAATCTAATCTATAGAAGGTCCCCAGTGTTAACCCTCTGAATGAAAACAAGCTTTACCCTTGATGAAAATCTGAAGATTAGTTTTGGAAAAGTCAATCAGAGTTTTAATTCTGCTCTAAAGATCTAAAAATGATAGATATGGCTCTATAAAGTTGAAACTTGCATGACAACAGATTGACGGTCCTTAATGAATTATCAAATAGATCTGATAACTTAGGTATGTATTTTTGTTGTTTTTATACTGCTTAATTATTTTCAGTGCAATGAATTTACAACAATGCTTGTTAGTGTGTAAGGGAGAGAACCCTACAATAATGTCCCTATACAAAAGTGGGATATCTTAGTAAGAATCATTGTAGCATTCCACATTATGGAATGTGACCTTTCTTTAGTACATTAAAATTGCCATTGCAGTTGCCATCTTTGCTCAGAATCCAAGTGCTTTCTCCTCTTCTGTGAACAGGCAGGTTTGTGTTTAAATGAAGTATTAGAACTGTGTGATTCATATGAAGGAACAGTCTTAGAAACTTAATTTTTTCTCCCCTTTTTTTTTTTTTGTTTTGTTTTGCTTTGGTTGTTGGTTTTTTGTTTTTTGGGGTTTTTTTTCTGCTTTAAAGAGTACATTAGAAAAATTTCAGAATTAACATTGATCAATATAAAGGACAAGAGGAAACAGAAGAACAGTGCTCTAGAGGACACCTGTTCCTTTTACTACTGTCTGTTAGTACAACGTTCTATCAGAGCCACAGCTTGATGCAGGAAAAGAAGACACATGTAACAGCCTAAATGCTGCTGCTGTGTATTCTGGAGTCAGCCTCCCAGGCTACATTTGTGCTAACAAGTCCAGGATGCCCTCCCAGGTATTGAAGCTAATCTGGCATGGAGCTCCCAGGCTGCCAAACTCCAATGACTATGTGCAGACTGACAGTGGCTGTGCAGCCTGTATTATTCAGGCCCTGAAACAGGGCCAGGAGCTGTTTGGGAGAATTCTGGTTGGCAAGAGCCAATTCTGTGTTAGGAAGCATTCTCACAGGGTCAGTGTTACTTGTTTTCCAGTGCACAGCAATAGTCTTTGTCCTAGGTATGGCCATTGGCTAGTACAGACATAATCGTCAGTATCCATGACAGATCAGCTCAGGGTGGGATCCTGATACCTATTTCCTTATAAAATCCTATGATTGTTCCAGTTAAACTCCTGCATCACTCTTGTGTAAATCATTTGTTCCTTATTTAATAGTCTTTTAGCCAAATCAGATACAATGTGGCATCCACTTTCTTTCATGCTTGTTCTTATTACATTTATTCTTTTTTTCATCTCATTTTTAGGATGATGCCCCAAAATACATTATGGTACCAATAAATAAAGTCTAAAAGACCATGGATATAAGTGAAAAGGATTCCATTTGGAGTTAAATTTAGCAGACCATTGACTGGGCTGATTATTTTTTTTCATTTAAGTTCATTGTTCTATCATTCCATAAATATTCCATTTCCCTTTCCTGCTCTGTCCTCTCCTTTTCTCCCAAATATACTCTGATCATCACCCATTGCAAATTTGTCTTACAAATTTCTACTTTGGCTTCTAATCTTCTTCTATAGCCATAATGATTCCATTTCAGTTCCTGTTCTCTGTTCTCTTTTTTAATACTTCTTTTGACTTAATGCTCTTAATTAAGAGTTGAATTGTCCATTTCTTTCAGAAGAAAATGAATTATTTTCTTACAAAACTGACTGATGTCTTTTCTGAAGAGATTGCTTTTTGAGGTTGCATTTATTAATGTCATTAAACATAGTTTTTTGATTTAGGTAAGTACTTATTTAATTGCTATTTTCTTTATAGGGAAAGAGTTTGGGATTTTCATGCTATTTCTATATAAAGACCTGATCTGATACTACTGCATTATAGTAGTGTATTATTCTGACTTTTCTTTCTTTATTTTACTTACATTAATGTTTTAGGGTTTTTTACAATTAACAAATATACTAGGAAAAACTCCCAAAACAAAACACCTCTTGCTCAGCAACTGCTAAGCTTCTCTTATTGTTTAACAGTACTCAAGAAGCATCATGCTGACACCAGCATCATTCTTTGTTCTCCCTGTCAGTCTCAGGCTTAATTTTTTGACTGTTCTTCTGTCATTCTCAGAGCTGGAAGCCACACCACAGTGTTCTGACAACCCACTGCCTGGAAGCTGGGAGTTTAGGGGGGGCCTACCTTTGAATATCTTCACCTTTCATATTGTTACTTCAGGTTCTGCAGAGAATTTATTGATATAAGATCTTATAGCATAAGCTTGTCTCAACCCTTCAACAGCAAATCCTCTCTAGAAGTTGTCTTGAATGTGTAATGAACAATTAGGCTTATCTGCCTTTATTAGGCTGTTTTACCTCCTCCTGCTGTGATGAAAACAGGGAGAGATCTGCCGAATCAGTACTGTGTATATCCAAGGTAACTAAAACTTTGATTTTTGTAAATGATTCACAGTACTCAAAAAATAACACAGTGAAGTTTTCTTCACACAGTACTTTGCTTCAAATGCTCTTGCCCAGAAAATCTTGATAGACAAAATGCTCTTTAACATTTTCCAGCAACCTTTAGATGGCAATTTGAAGTGTAGCCATATTATCTGGCAGAAAAGGTTAGTACTTTGAATATGTATCAATTGTTGTTTTCTTCTGTTGTCAGAAATGTTTATTTTTAACTCTGAAGGATGCACAGATGCCTCAGTGATATCTGTGTAATATCTTAACATTCATCAAAAGCAGAAAGTTTCATTTAACTGGGGATGGGGGGCAGAAAACAAAATGAGAAAGCTGCAAATAAATGCAGGTTTTGATGGAGAAATAAAATGGGCACTGCAATAGCAGGGTCACTGTCTCTCCTGACATTTATATTAAATTACAGTGAAGTAAGGGACTATTATTGGAATCCAGCAAGTCCATAAAGCTTTATTTTGCTTTTGACTTCCATTTTCTAGAACAAATAAAAAGACATCTCTGCCACAAGAAACACCAAACTCCTACCATTGTTTACAACAAAGTGTCTACAAAATATTTAATGAGGTTATATAAAATTCCTATAAAGATACAGCTGTCCATGTTTCTGTTTTCTTCAATGTATTATGTTTATTTATATATTTGTTTTGTTTTCTTCCTTTTGTATTCATTGTCTTCCATTTTAGGCTTCATCCTAGTTCATCAATCCTAATAATACCAGATACTGTCCTACCTCCCTCAAATTAAACCATTTCCATTCAGGACTAGACTCTGCAAGTGAAGCCTTTCCTTCACACACTGCAGTTATGACCCTGGTTCACCTTCTACGTTCATGGGACAAAAGCAGATGTGTGGCCTTCTTTTCACTAGCTTTTTGAAAATTAGTTGGAGTTCTTTTTTGTTTGGTTTTTTGAGAGTTTGAACAATATTTATTGTCAATAACAACCTTTTTCTGTGACCAGAGAAAGTTCTTCCCAGTACACTTTTCTGCTATGTTTTTCAATAAATACTACATACTGTTTTGGGCAACAGAGAAAGCAAAGCAGTAAATAGCCAACATTTAGCAATCTGGTGCACTGTAAATTTCCTGCTTCCCTGTGGAAACAAATTTAGTCCCATACTCTTGGATACATATAAGTAGATGCTACTCAGACATATTTTGTCATTACTGCTGAAGGAACCAGTGATAAGTGAAACAACCTGTCCGTGCACATGTAAATATAGAGTATTGATTAAGTGTGGACCAGTAGTGTATTTCATCATGGGCATGTCTATTCTTCATATTTACAAAATAGTTTTCAAGGGTGATGGCAGGCCTCTGAGCTATCCAAATTTCTCCCTCTGACTTCTGCTTCTCACTCTTAACATTGAGTAAGATCCTTGATAATTGCTGAGTCCTCACCGTCCAGGAAGAGCCAAGGTGTAGACATGAGGCTTTGTCTCAAGAGCTATGAAGTGACTGAGCTGGATGGAAATGGAGAATAATTTGGCCTGTACCAGAATAAATCCCCTTCAGCAGGACTGGATCTATGCTGGTGGGGAGTCAAAGGACACAAACTATTGCAGAAGCCTCCTGTGTGAATGGATTTGCTTGGTAATGGTCCTTCTGGGAAGAAGAGTACTGGAGGAGGAAAAGCATTCTCCATGCCAACAGATAATCCAAAGACTGCTCTCTCAGGTAACCTTATAATATTTTTCCATATCACTGCTTCTGCTCAATTTTCTCACAAATGAGCCCAGGGGTGCATCAAATGAACAGACAAGTGCCTGTTCAGTGGCTGGTCTAACAAAAAGCGCGGTGGGAACTGAATCAGCAGAGAAGTGCATCTACTCTCTCACCTGAATAGCTGTTACTTATTTCCATGATAGCTGTGTTATCAATTTACATTGCAAATGTAACTTACTCTATGCAAAATGAATACTACTTATTAGTTCTAGGTGTAAACAGACTCATCACTTAAAAAACCAGGAGGTCACTCAGTGGGAAAGAGAAACAGAGGAGTTAGGGAGGTGTTCACATAAACATACAAGCACTGCTTTTACAAAGCATAAAGCTGTTTTTGTTAAACACTTTGGCAAATGCTCCTCTTCCGAAGTTTTAGAAATTAATATATAAATATAGGTATATATTCAAAAGAATACCAAGTAAGCCACAAAAAACCTGTTTCTATTCAAACATTTAGGAGTTTCGGTGTCATCCAGTTAAAAATGTCCATTTCTGAGCAGAAAACTAACTTCCTCTAACAATCCACTTCACAAACTGTTTGTTTTGATTGAGAAAGAACATTTTTCTTCAGGGGTCTTTGCAACATAGTGAAAGTTTATTAAGTATACGGTAGCAGTCTAACAAGAGAACAAGCTAATCAGTTAAGGTGAAACACACTAAAATAAAAATCTTCAGTGTTTTCTTCTCACAGAAATTCCTTCTTTTCCCTCCTGATTTCCTGATGGATTTTAGTCCCTTACCTAATGTTAATTTTAATCACATTTTCTTAGAGCACATAAAAAACCTCGTAGTTCATCAGCTTTACAGAGGGCATTGGGAATAGAAAATGTTTGGCGCTGTTTGAACACAAGAACACATAAAAAACCTTCCACTTAGAACTTTTGAAAGGTTTCACACCATTGTCCCAGTTAAATTTTACTCAGTTCAAATTCTTCTTTACTTTCTTTACAATTTCTTCTTTACTTCTCTTTCTGTTTGTAGAACTATTTACTATTTATAGAGATTCTTCTCCAGAACATTGTCGGTGTCAGGATTATGGCAATTTTATAACAGTTCTGTTTCTCATAAATGAGAGTTCTCCCTCTTTGGTGACCTGTAAGCACTATCTGAACTAGTCATCTGATGTTCAGCTTGGGCATTTGTACTTACCTGCTTTTCTGTGGTCATGAATATTTTACTGGAAAAAGTATTGGCATATTGTGGTCCCTTGTGAACATTTTGTTTGTTTCAACTCCAGTCTTCTGGAGTGGATGTGGTACATAAAAGTTGAAATATCTTTCTGAGTTGTGAATAAATATAGAAACGCTTGATTATGCTTTGGACATTTTCAGTTTTATTGGTAATAAACACAGTAAGTACTTGCACTTGTGTCAATGTGTGTAGGGGGTAACGCTGCAATGGAAAAGACAATATTTTTCTTTCATTAGTTTAGGGTTTGTGGCAAAAAGGAAGATATCAATAAAAATTATATATTTATAGTGATCATAAAATTTCTAAGGTGAAAGTTTTAGAAAGTTAGATCCACAGGTTTAAATACTGTCTGCTTTTATATTGCTTATGGCATCTGAAGAAACTATAATGGGAATTGTCATGACACCTTACTGTATCATTCCAAACAGCTTTTGACAGTCTTAATAGTTCTAATACAGCTTAGCAGGTTTTCTATTTTTAACAAAACATGCAACATGTTCTATTTTTTTGCTTTGTCTGATTCCCATTTATTAGGACAGTCCAACTCTTATTTAACACAAAAGTAATTTTCAGCCTGTGATTTTTTTTCATTTCCAGATATTCAAAAATATATTTCTTTTATGTTTTGCATATTTTGAGAAACTAAGTTTTCAATTTCAATTTCATTCATCCTTATAATGAGTAGGACTGTATAGAGATCCTTTCAATACAGAGAAACTAGAAGAGAGGACCAAAAGAATTTGTTCAAGCTGAAGAAAATCTGTAAGCACTGCAAGAAAGGTAATTGGAATACCAAGGGAAGGGCTTTAACTTTCCCAGTGAAATACCCACTATCTGCTCATCTTTGTGACAGAAGTAAATGTTCCAAGGAAGATGTGCTATGCATTTTCAGAGCTGAGGCTGCAAAGATTTCTTTAAATGTAACAGTTCCTTTCAAATGCTAATAAGTAAATTCTTTGGAGAGTCCACATTAAAGAACAGGATGATACATTTCGAACTCCTATTGAAAAGTTTAGTGCAAAATGCCAGCAATGATTTAGGCAGAGATTTCTGAAATCAGGGAGTTGTCTTTGACAACTGTTTTAGTAGGTGCATGCGTCTTAATTGAAATCAAATGCAAAGAATTTCAACGAGTTTTCTGTGTGTTACACCTTTTGTTTAGATGTGGGGGTTTTTCTATGTAAACTTGTAGTATAGGTTATTTCTCACTGTAGGACTCTGTGAAATGGGAGAATGATGCAGGTGGGAATTGAGACCATGGAAAAATAACATGCAAACAACATAATGGAGCATTCTTCATGCTTATAGGAGAAATCTAGCAGTTAATAAAGTTCAGGAAAAAAGTGATTTTCTTCTATGTGGTGTTTTCTCAATAGGAGAAAATAAGTCAGACAAATCCCAAGCTTTTTTTTTAATTTATTTTTTAGCAAAAAATAACATCTCACTTGGTTTTGTTGTTGTTGTTGTTTTTATTTGTTTGTTTGTTTTATCCAGTCAAGGTTGTTTTTTTTTTCTTTTTACAGATCCTACTCCAAGAAGGATCAGAAGATACTGATTATTACTTTTCAGTTCCATGCCTCATATTTGAGTTCTCGGGATGGAAAAAAAATACTCCTCTTATTCCTTTGTCTTTTAGGAGTGCCTGGTAAAGGACATCAATTTAATAATAACAAACATTTCATTTTAATTTTCAGTATACTTTCCAAAATGTTTTACAAGAGAAGGATACACAATGCTTCTTTATAAGGGAGGCATAACAAGGTTGCCATAATCACACAGGGTCAGTACCAAAGGCAGAGCTTCAATCCAGACTCTCATTAGGCTGTTTGGTGCTTTGCACATGAGCCCATATGATGGCAGGCTCAGTGCAAAAGGAATTTCACTGCCTCCTTCACTATTTTCAGCTGTGCCTTTTGTTCCCCAGAATTCCTACAGCAGATTTCTCGTGTCTTTACTAAGCTCCTTTGTTTAGTTGCTTGTTTGCTTTAATAGAGCTTCAATTTTCAAATGGCACTTCTTGTGCTTTTGCAGGTACCTCACCCAATCTTTCAATGTAATGCCATGGGAGTTTAAAAAAAACTAAAACAATTATTAAGAAGGCCTGAGAGTTTCCACCTTATCACAATAAAACATAATTTATCAAGAACTGAGAGAGATGTATAAAACCTTGTTTAGCACTATCAGTATAAACAGGACGTTCAAGGAAACAAGAATGTATTTACATGTTATATTCTAAGAGCAAAAAAGAAAATCTCCCCAAAGAACCTGGAGAACTTCAGCAAAACTTGTTGATAAGTATTTACACTAAATCTCCAAGGAATGAGCCTTAATCTTGGTACTCTGTGGGAAATAAACAAAAAAGTAGCCAGATTCTGTATCCTGACCTGGAAGAGCTCCAGATTTTGGAGTTTTGTTTGTGAGAAAGTTCCCCAAACAGCTGCTGCCATTTCATTTCTCACAGGTAATGACTCACCTGCTCACAGGCACCATTCCTCAGCCCTGAGGTTAAGGTCCCCCTCACAATCTGTATAATACTTTTAAAGAACTTATTAAAACCATTTTGCATAAATTCCTTCAAATTTTAAACATCTCTTCCTCAACGGAGGATGAAGGAAAAAGCGATATAGCAAGGTGATGAGATCCAAAGAAAATTCACTGCAGTTGATCCGAGCTTGAGTCTAGTTGCTTAAAAGCATCTCCATGTAGAAATGTCTGATATTCTATAAAATGTGTTTCAATCACTCTTTGCTCTCCATTTGGTGACAAACATCAATTTTGCCACAATTTTTTTCACCAGGTGTCTAACTGGGGCTGAAATATTGACCATTACTTTCCTAGCCCATCCAGGGGTTGGGGAGCAAAATATTGAAATTTTATTTTCATGGAATACAATTATTTCTGTGTGCCTGCATGTTATTTGCCTACACAAAAGTTTTTATTCCCAAAACTTATGATGTAAAGGTTAATTATTTTTCCTTTTTCCTTTTTTCTATTAATTCTATAAAGCAGGTGGTGCAGCTGTTTCAAAGAGTAAAAGCAGATCATAAGTTGGTTGTATATAGAAAGTTAAATTCCTGCATAGACAAATGTGTATCTGTAGACCAAATTTTGTTCAATATTCTTCTATTTTCTGTAATGTTTTCATACAGTAAGAAGTAGCTCTCCTCTCTGATTAAACCCTTGGCATCAAACAGATTTAAATATAGATTTTTTTCCCCCCTATCCTGTTTTAATGAACCATCTTTCCCAAAGGCTCTGCAAAATGCCTTATAACTAGTTTTGATTATCTGCTTATTAAAATGTATGTATATTTTTGAATAATATTTATAATTTTTTCTTTCATTTAAATATGATTTAGCACTATTTTTTGTCACCCACGTCACCAACCTAAAAGTAGAAAGTGCAACTGTCAAATAACACTCCAGCAAAAGGTTATTTTTCCCTAATGTCCAATCTGAAGTGTCTTACATGTGTAGTCTAAAAAAGTAAAAAAAAGATGTAAAATATAGGCATTTCTTCCAGACTGCTGTAATACAGCACTTGACTGTTTAGTATGCTATCTGTTCAGCTTGGGTGAAATTAAAAATTACTCCTATTATTTCTAGAGGGAAAGTCAAAAAGTCAAATTATTTTTTCAATGCTATTTTTTCTTTGCTGCATTTTTTATTCCTATTTTTGTGAGCTAAGTAGATTGACTCTATCAAACAATGCCTGTAAGTACTAAAACAGCAGACCACAAATTATTCTAAAATGGGTGATTTGGAGAGCAGCTCACTGTGCTGTGTTTGATGGGTATGTTACAGCTCCTGGCTGCAAGCAGGTGGTTTCAGCCAGCATTGATCCACAGGAAAAGTTGGAAATAACCCTTTATTTCTGTCTGAAATTGTTTGATATCAGAGGACAGCCCTAGATCCCTAATTTCTGTGTGGAATGCTGTGTGCTACTACCTGGGCACCTGGGAACCTCCAGCCCAAGGACTGATCCTCTGGCCCTGCCGGGGCACGTGTTGCCAGCATGAAATCTCACCACAGCAAGATGTCTTACAAAATCTGATTTGAATGAATTTTCAGTGAAACTTAAAGACCAGTTACAATTTTCTGATACAAATTCTGCTTTTGCTTTATGACTAACAAGGGAAAAAAAATTGGCCTTCCCAAGCCTTACCTTAAATAATACACACACATCTATATATATCTAAATATATATAGATATGAGAGAAAGATATGATTGGAATTATGTAAGTTATGGTTCTAATGGCTCCCTAAGGAATTTAATGGGTTTTTTCTGACATTAAACAAGAATTTTTAAGGATGACTTAAAATAAATCAGGCATGGCACATGTCTTAAAATATTGCTATGACAGTTAATATCCAGAATTCTTCCTATTATAACTCTCAGTGGGTCCTAGAGTTTTTGTTCGTAAGTATTAGTGGGAATGACATATAATATTATGGATATGCATTATAGAGTTTCTACATATTTTTAGAACTT
The DNA here is from genome assembly GCA_013397135.1 of Pachyramphus minor. Classification (NCBI taxonomy): domain Eukaryota; kingdom Metazoa; phylum Chordata; class Aves; order Passeriformes; family Tyrannidae; genus Pachyramphus; species Pachyramphus minor. The sequence goes on along the minus strand of VYXB01007427.1, from coordinate 25,467 downwards.
TTGAGATGGTTGGCACACTTTATCAGTAATGGGGGCATTTTCACTCATTTGATTTATGATGGGGTTTATATGGCTGCAGTTTGCAATTTGTGTAAAAGAAATGCAGGTTTTGATCTGTGTATTTCCTTGTACCCTGGGTGTGAACATTCCATTATGATTTCATTGCAAACCCCTTTTCACGATGCATTATCATACGTCGAAGCTAGAGACTCCTTATCAAGAATATCCTGTTATTCCTCTCTTTTAATGGATTTTTTTTATCCTATTCTTGGTAATCTAGCATGAAGAGAAAACAGATTTATCAGAGCAGCTCCTCTGCTAAATTAAGCTCCTGGACATTTAAAGCTTTGTGATCTGACATAATTTGACTTCTTGACAAACTTTTGTCCCCTTTAAGTCATATTTCACTTACAAAGTCTGATTCTGATGTAAAACTGCCTCTTGTGTCCTTCCCCAGTGTTGGAATATTTGCCTTGTTCCAGGTTACTAGCTTTCATCTAATGAGTCTGGGAAAAGCAACTGAAACCACCTCTGAATCCAAACTACTAATAATGCAACACAATTAAGCGTTTCACTAAATTTCAGTTGCAATTAATGATGGCACCACGTCTTCAGTGAGATCCACATGAGTAGGGCCTTTGAGCTACAAGAAACACCCATAAAATCAGCGGGGTTACGCACAGAGTTCTGCTTTGTGTATTGTGTTTTGCTATCAGCCTTACTTTTTCTCCTGCTACATGTAAAAATAGCCAGTATATTTCTAGGAAAATTAGGAACACAACAGTCTTTATAACCTGAAACACAGTATACCACACACCAATTCACAGCAAACTAATTGTTCAGAAACACAATTTTGAAAAACAGGATTAAATTTAAACATATCCCTCCTTGGCTATTAAGGCACAGGCAAGATGACAGCTAAAGGTTACTGATTTTCCCAAAAGGTGGTGGGGAGCAGACCTAAAAAGCTTCTCTAAATGTATTGTGTGGGAACTTGATTTTTGAAATAAGATTTATAGGAACTGTACAAGCTGTTTCTCCATTGGGAATCTGCAGAGCATTTCATTAGAAATGAAAGGTTATAGGCACGCCGGCACTCACACAATTGACCTTTTACTAGATGGCTTTCTAAAGCAGTGCTGAATGCCTCTAAAGGATGCAAATATATTTTCTTCAAAACACAGCAACTCTGAACCTTACATGAAAGCAGTCTAATTTAGAGAATTACAGGATTGTTGAGCTCAACCTACTGCATTGAAGAGCACTGTAAAAAGGAGTTTACCTTTTCCAATTCTGACATGGCTTTTTCATCCCTCGCTTTGCCCTTTACATCAATAGTGTTCCTCTTTCTTACTTTAACTTCTCAGTGTGGGTTAAGGGGACTGAAGCTGAGAAAGCAAGAGAAGATTTCATCAAAAATCTGCTTTTGGTATTGATTGCTGGTTTGTGTTATAGATGATGCTTTAGTGAGTGAAAGACTCCAGCTGGTTCCCTTATTCAGGGGGCAAAGAGAATGAAGAATAAAAGGTTTCTGTAAAGTTTCTATCTGTCCATATATTGGACTCCAGGATTTGTTAATGCTCTCAGAGAACACCACCTTGTGTTTTTTTTGTAAGTACTGAAAGTGTTTAATGAGCAACAGCATCATTAAACCCCCCTCTTCAGGGGCTGAGTGAAGTTGGAGAGGATTTTATGGTTTTATGTTTTTTATCATGGATATTAACATTTAAAGGTACTGGGAGGGAACAAGAGTAAAAGTTATAAAAGTTCTAATATTTCCTCTGTCACTTGACTGAAATTGTTCCATTTCAAGAAAATAGAGGTTAAATATCTATTGTTTGATAAAAAGAATAACTTTGTAGCTTTACAGCTCAGAGGAAACAGATCTCCAGCTAAATGTCTTCATTACTGAATGGATGGGCCTCCCATGAGAGCAGTTTCAACTTTATTCATAAAAGGCAGGAGATTCTGTATGAATTGAAGTGTCAACATGATGCTTACATCTTAACCAAGAATCTTAACCAAACACAAATGACCAATTAAAACATTTTTGTCCAGTAATCATAAATCCTAATTTGTTCATTCGGCTTTGTACTTGTAGAGAGTTTTTAGAAGAACTGATTATTTCAAAACCTCAGACTTACTCTATGTATAACCTCAGTTTTTCTCCAAAATGTATACAAATATATATTACACCTTGGCAACAGTGCCTACTTGGTTTTGCAGTCTGACACAACATTTGGAAACATAACTGTCTTCTCTATGAAGTAAACCACTAAAAAAATAGATCAACAAACAAATCAATATCTTTTTTTTATTTTATAATTGAAGAATATTGAATGTATCATAAAATGTCCACAATAATTTAGATTTTTCTTCCAAAATGCTTATTATAAAATGATATGCAGTATTAATTAAGAAAAAACACTATGAACTTACTGGACTAAACCTGTCAAATTGAACTCTTATCAAACTGAATGCAAGTATAATGTTTTACTACTTAGCCTTAGACAGATATTTTTTAAAAAACTGGTGCCTGGCCTTTGAAAAATTATTTAAAGAAAGAATTCAGGTCTCTGTCACATTAAACTTTCAATCTGGGTTTAAATATGTCAGCTATTTCCTTAAAATGTCTCTAAAATAAGATTTCTTTTTTTCCTCATCTCGAACTCATCTTGATGCTTTCCATTATGATTTTGTTATAAGAACTGGTGTAGGCAAAACCAGCCAAAATGTGATATTTTCTTTAGACTTTCTCAGGGAATACTTTTATTTTTAATTTATTGAATCTCTGATTTACTATTAGTTAAATAATTTTTGAAGGCATTGAATATCTAGAAATGATAGCAGTTCTTTTCCAAGTGTGATACCTAAATTGCCAGGCATTTATTCAAAGACTAAAAATTAATTTCCCAAGACTCTGGAAAAACTTTCTCCATCTAAAGATAACACAGAGACCTAACTGGGAATGCAGTTGCTAATTCTTTCAAAACAAAAAAGCTTTATGTTTGTTTATGATCTGATATGCTGGGTTCAGTGACTACTGTATTGGCCCAATTTATTTAATTTAGTAAGTTATGTCGCTGTTCAACATGATTTAGTTTAATATCGATATGTGCTTTGGATGGTACATTTCATTCAATCTGTGATGTATTTGGTGCAGGAGGTGCTGTGATTTTGATTCAATATATTAAGTGTCTGATTAGATAGGTTATGTATCTGATTTGGAATATGGCTGATTTAATAGACTGTGCTTTTTTTTCTGTGTATGCTGCAGTAAATTCTCAATTTATTTAATCCAGCGTGTGATATATTTGCAATATATGTAGTTGTAGTTAATGCGTTTATGGGAGTCTGTAATTCATCTGCAATATTTCTGAATTTTGAATAAATTGTATCTCATATATATCCTCAGAGTCTAGAAGGAGACTTTAAATCATAATGTGAAGAATACTGAGCAAGCTCATTTGTGGTGAATATTGCTGGATGCAATTGGGGTTTATAAATGTTGCTGCTTGTGAAGCATCTTGAATTCCAAATGGCCTTCACAGTGCCACAGAACTATACTTCAGACTGCATGTTTTAAAATTATTGGCTAGATAAAAATAATCTATTAGAGACACTTGACACCAATACTGTAACCTTCTTGGAAGGCATACTTGCAGCACTTCTTTTATAACCCTAAGAAAATATAGTAGAAACAATAAACACAATAAAACTTGGAAGAAACAGGTAAAGAAATAGCCATGCTCCTTGAATCCCTAAGCAGCATGGCTAGATCTTTAAAGACCTTTAAGGATAATTAAGGATCTGGAAATCCTTAATTCTGCTAACTGAATTCTGAAATTGTATGACATAAGTCAGTGTCTTCATATGGTTTATAAAGTGAGGCCTAAAATGAATGTTTGACCTCTTCATGGTCTGTAGGAAGTCAAATAAAAGACATTTCAGATCTCTCAGCTCTAATATCAACATCCATTTTGCAGAAGATAATTCAAAATGAAACAAAGAAAAAAGTAAAAACAAAGCAAATAATCCAAAACATTGTACCTGTAAAAGTGCTTGACTCTCAGGGCAGTTGATCTGTTAATGATTTACAATAGTCTGGATCAGATATTTAACAGAAGAGCCAACTAAAAAAAGCAAAGATGATTTCACTAAGAGTTCAACCCTTAAGTTACAGAATGAGGAAGGAAAAAAAGACTTCCTGAAACCTGAGGAGAGACTAAAAATGCTATATTTGGTGCTGAAATCCACTCATCTTGTGGATTGCACCCTATGTATTTGTCAGGGCAACATCTGGAATTCTTTTCTGAATTTCATGATTCTGTTTAAGCAGCCAAACAGATTGAGACAATTCTGTTCACTGTTGTAATAATATTCCATCATGTGTGAAGGTGGAAAATTACATAGATGGTTAAATTTTCAATTAGATTTTAAGAAATCCTAGACGGAATAGATAAAATCATTGCAGTGACTCGAAACTAGGATTCCATGTTTCCTTTTGCACTTGTCAAAAAATATTTTCTATTTTACTGTCTCTTACTCTATAGAAGGAAAAAAAAAAACCACCACTTTCAACCTTACAAGTTTTTTGTCTGTTGGGAGGAAATATCTAATCAGTTAAAGATTTGATCTGCTTTTTCCCCTGAAAAAAATCAGTTGTCTCTGTCACTTGATGTGCTTTGCACTCCATGTCTTCTTAAGGCAACTTATGCAACTAGGAAACATGATTCTCTTTTAAAACGTAAAATATTCCTACCTGTTCCTCAAGTCACAAGTTGATAGGATACTGAAGTGATTTCAGTGTGTTAAGTACATAAATTTATCTCCATCTACATTTCACACCAAGATAGAAAAACAGATAGCTAAAAAAAAAAAAACTCTACTTCACAGCTAACAGATGCATTCTAAACTGAACAGTGACAGATGAACACTAGCTTCTACTTTACTTTGTGGTTTTCCAATAGTGTAAAATGCTTAGATGTTTGCAATGACCAAAAAAATGTGTGAAATAGTTTAGATATTAGGTGGCTTTAAGGGAAGGGATCTAATACTAACTAGGGCTTCAAAAAAAGAAAGGAAAAAAAAAAGTAGGGGTAGAGGGAAACAGGAGTGAAAAAAGATCTCACTTCACTTCATCCAGACTAACTGGACTGCTAACAAGAAAATGTTTCATTGTACTTTTGTATTCAAAATTGATTGTATTTTGTATATTGCTAAAAATACAGTTTAAAAGAGTCTTGGCCCATATTTATGTGTATGTGCTCACCATCCCTCTGACTGTGGGACTATCAGATACAGATGTTGATGATTAAGTACCTGTGTCTGAATCTCACTATGCTGGCTCAAACATTTAAAGCTGTCCTAGTTCATGGTGCACTTTTCCCACATCTGCCTACAATAACTGAAAAGGGCTGCTGAGGATTCTCACTTATAATGTAAAGTTTAAATTATCCCCCTTCTCTTCCATATATTTCTATAGAGCAGAAGATGTACCTTTAGCCATGAGTGCTTTAGGTTATCCCAATTTTGTGAATCAGCCTCGAGGGAGCCATGACTGCTGATGCAATTTAACTCAGCGTTAAGACTAATTTAAAGACAGGTGTGCTGTAAAAACTTGCCACCATGGCTCTGTCTGTCAGAGATCTGATGAGTTACCTCTGGCCGATGTGGAGCTGCTGGCAGAAGTTAAATTCAGATGTAGTTAAGGGAGACAACTGAAAAACCCAGGCTGACTTTCTCTGGTAAGACTTTACAAGCCCCAGGAGAACTAGAATAACTATTTATAAAATAATAAGTCTGCTGATAGGTGTTAACTCCATAGGAAGGGTGGCAGTTCTCTCGTCTGGTGACTGACATCCAAGACTTGCTGTCAAATTCTAAGATACTTGCCCAAGATCCTCTTAGAGTCAAAAGGGAGAAATATGTACCATCGAGTAATAGTTCTAGATATTTGGGATGATTAACTAACTGTTAAACCTTTAGCCTTACATGAGAAGAAATTCTACTTGGTAACATTTTTCCAACAGTACATTTCAGAATTGAACTCTCGATAATTAGTTACAACTGTAGACAAGGCCTAATTTCAATTAGGCACAACGACTGACCTTTTTATTGTCACACATCATCCAAAACAACCCCAATCATCCTCAAATTTGTATTTTGAGCATCTTATTATGAAGATGAAACAGGTCTTATTACACATGTCTGTTGAATAACTTCTGTCATGGATACAGTGCTATAAATTCCTTCAGGTTCTAAGATTTTTGCAAACGCCTCATCAGCAAGTCTGTTTATTATAGTATGGATTTCCACCAGATTCTGGAAGACATTTTTTTTGTTTTGTTTTGTGTTTTTCCAAATAATTGATTTGTGTTTCATTTTTTTGTATTGCAAAAACACTCTGCCTCCACTGTCCATTCCTGGAGACTTGAGTAAGAAGAGGTCTTTTGGCTGGGCAGATTCTGTTGGGACTAAATGCAAAAATGATAATTGCTTGTTACTGTTCATATCACAATCAAGTACTGTTACATTATCTGGTTCAAAATTAATATAATGCAAAATTAATGTTAGAAATAAATAATATAAATCAGATTTCATATATTTATGTAAGCCTATCAAGCGCAATTTAGATTTTTTTTTTTACATATGCATGATTTTTCATGACAAAGAGAGAAGTCCAAGTTTTTGATAATTCCATTAACAGAAATATCTGAAAGTCATTTTAAGTGAATTTGCTGAAATAAAATGTACTTGAGGTTGTTTCTGCTCAATCTCTGAGCATCTAACATGAAGCCTATTTGAACTCTATTAAAAATGCTGGAAGCTGGTCTGTTAGTTCCCTCATATTTTTCAAGAGCTGCCCTGAAAGTTCACATAGAAACCTATATATTACAAGAAATCCAATACAACCTCTTGAAAACTTGGAAAAGTCTAATGTGGATTCTACACTCTATTAAAACAAATGGTAAATTAGTAACTTTCAAATTATTAGTAGAACATGCTTAAAATTATAATTAGCTTAATTCAGAAATCTTTCAGTTTTATTTTAAGACCCTCACAAATTAAGCAACCATATTTTGTTAGTATTTTTTCAAAGTTATGTGATGCTATATTTCAACAATGGTGTAGATACAGATTTTAGTTATTACCTGCCACCAGTAATGACAATGTTTAATATTTATCCTCTCCAGGCTGTGATCCCTTCTGACTTTGTAGAGCCCTGGGTATAATGTCATTGAAAATCCAAGTACTTACACAGATGACTGCAATTAATGTTAAAGGGAACTGGAGATTTATACGTGCCACTGCCATTATCACTAATGGAAATTTCACATGGAAATTGCCATGCATGGAAATAATACGCTTCTTAGAACACTTTATCTAAAAGTCATCTGTGTAAGCAGTCAATTTAAATCCTTAATTCAGTCCTCTTTCACCGTGGCGAATATTTCTTTTTTAAAAAATCCGGGTACTGATTTTAATGTTAAGAATTGTCTTTGTACTATTTAAATTATTGAAAATTAAAGGCTAGTGTGTGCCTGACTGTGACATCAGCTTTCACTGGTTTCCTGAAATCACAGTCAAATGCAGCCTTAAACACAACATTGAGAATTCAACTCTGCCACAGCTTCCTGGGTGTACCTGCTCAAAGCAAAGCGGTTTTGTGTATCTGGATGGGCATCAAGAATGGCTGAGCTTCAAAAGATAATTGCTAACCCATTGGCACCAAAGCAAGTCCTCTTGGTGGTATGTGTCTGGGGCATCACTGAAAGATGATGGGAAAAAGCCAACCCCATTGATTTGATGGTATGAGATAGTAAATTCTTACCTGAGTTGTTCTTTCCTCTGGAAGTAATGTAGGCAATAAAATGTTAAGAAAGCAGATTATAATGAGCAATGTTCTCTACTGTCTGGGAAAAATGCAAATGTCCCTGCAGCTGTGAAGAGTACACAATCCCATGACAACAGGGATAAAAGTTGGACTACCCAACTCTCAGCATGCAGAACTGTAGGTCACCTGATTTAGGCTACTGTTTGCTACAAATGCTTTGTCAAGATAGAAAAAAGGATGTTAGTGTCTGGGTGCAGTGCAAAAAGTCATGTGAGATACACATGATGTAGTTTGGCATGGCAAGGTAAAAAGAGAGTGAAACAGTTTGAGAGATCAAGTCCAAGTCTGCCAAATTGCAGTGCAGGGACAACTGAACTGATCAAAAAGCAAACAAGCTACTTGCATGGGTAAACTTAAGGTTGAACTTAAGATGGCCATCAAATATAGTATAGATAGACACAGTTATTCAGAAGAAAAAGCTGAGACAATGAACTTGGGAGCCAGATGTCTGAAAGGTCTTAAAAGCAAGGTTTCAGTATTAACAGAGAGGACTGTTTTGCAGTGCTTCCCCCAGAACCTTCTCAGTATTTTATGCAATGCTGGCAGTTAATCTGCTCCACATTTGTGCATTACTCATATAATTCTGTCATTTTCCCACTTCTCTTTCTTGCTTCTGATTCTCCTGCAAGAGATCCTCTTGATCTCCTCTTGCACTGTGGCACAGGTTTTAAAAGCAAGAATTAACTTCTTTCAAGTGTATTTAAACAGGCTTAGAATTCTGCACATGAAAACTGCACAACCATGTGTATTTACCTTAATAGTTTTCTTTTCCTTCATCTCTAAGTGCCGTAGATGAGCACTTTTAAATTTTTGCTCTGGCCAAGCTTCTTATGTGACATTTGACTGCTTTAGTGCCTCATTTCTCTTATGTTCTGGCAATGGTGAGGTCTGTCATTTGCACTTTTTGTAGTTGTTTTATTGGGATTTTCATAGACTGCAGTTTGCTTTGATTACATTATATAGTGACACATCACTTTACATTGTAAACTATTATGAGAGTCTAAACTAAATGTTCATTTAATTTCCAAGGCTAAAATGAAGCAATATTAGACTACTAAAAACAAAATATTAAATAACACATTTACAGTGTTTCAGTGTATAGTGTAAACAAAAACTGATGCATTTTCATATGCTGAAGTGCATAGGTAAAATGTAGCAGAGACAGTAGGTTGTACTTAATTCATTAAGCACATTTATGAAGATATTATATTTATCTACAATGGAAGTGTTACCTAATGAGCTCAAATCAGACCTCAGATTCTAATATTCTTGCTGTACCAGGATTAGGTGATATAGTTAATGGCTATCTACTTGTTCCAGGTCAACATGCTGAGAGCAGAAGTAAAGTAAAACATTCTGGTCAAATTATTCTGGTTTTTAATGATGTAAAAATCATGTTTGTTTGATTTATATAATACAAAATTGTCTGATTTAACTTTGTTTTCCTTAATTAAAAATTCTTTTGCCTTACTGCATTATATTTTACGTAAGTCTTATATTGGCATCAAATTTTTAAGGTATCTCACTCATAAAATAGATAACTCTTAGAACAGTTCCTTTAGAATGAAATATGCTATTTCTTTTGTCCTAATCAGTTTTTCTATCTTTCTCTTTAGCAAAACATCTGTAGAAATTTCAGCTTTGTATGCAGGTTTGTTTTAGCCTAGTGAGACGATTTAGTTAGGCAAACAGTACCTTCATATTGATATTTTCAACCTTTTAATTTATTCCAAGTGTTTCATGTTCATTCTTCCTGGATGTTTTATGATGAAGCTTTGTGATTTTTGGAGACTATTCTAAATTACTACTTAAGAGTTACGGAGATACACTGTTAGTTTATAAATCTAACCTTTGTTCTAGTCTCCTGTGCCAAAGGTGCAGTGAAAGAACATAAACCTCATATGAAGATGATGAAAGCAAGAAAGAAGGAACCGTAAAATGTCATGAATTGCATTCTTAAATCTCTCCTACTGTCAAAATACAAGAGATTAGCTAGAAAAATATCTTTATTTACTCAATTTCCTTCTCAGGATAAAGATATATATAATACGATTTGAGTTTGTTTTACACTCATGAATCCCTCTTCATGCCCATTGTATCAAAGGTTGTATTGAAAATGAAATAAGTTTTTGGGTTCTTTTCCTGGGACAGAAAAATATATTTTAGTGTGTCCTGTACATCTCCATAGCAACATGCAATTATTTTGACACTAAACCTTCTCTTTCAAGCATGGAAGGGAACAGATGACTGAACACAACAAAAATCTTTTGGTAAGGGAAGCCATTTGGAATTTTGAGGACCCAAAGTGTTTCTTGCCCAATGGACTTAGCGTTTATTGAGGACAGTCATAAATAACTTTAAAATATTCCAGTGTGATAGGATGGAGCTGCAGATTAGGTCATCGTGGAATTATAGTTCCCTTGCTTAATGATTTTATGAAATTGCCTGGCAATCCAACAAAGGCAAGGAGCACAACGTGGTGAATGCAGGCTAATTAAACCAATAATTGCTTCTTCTTGTGTTCCCAGATAATGTGCCCCTGATAATTTTAAATGAAGTTTTGAAGCTGACTTCTTGAATGAAATGCTGTGCTAGTTAAAGCTTCGCTAACCCTCTGTGTGTGGAGAAATGGCCTACTTCTCAAGGTCCCTTGCACAGTTCAGACACGCATTGCCACGGCACACGAAGAGTACAGGAATAGCTTCCCTGTATATCAGGTAATGGGGCCCCAAATATCTGTGTTTTCCCTCTTTGCAATATTGTGACTAGATCATATGATTTCCCTGAACAATTCTGAAATTAGAGGCTGCAAATTAAGTCTTCGATGTTCGAAGTTCTCCTTTTTTTTCTTTCTTTTTTTTTTAAGACTTAGGAAAAGATGCAAACTTCTATGTATCTCAGGAATGCTAGTGTAAATCTGGAGTAACTCCACTGAGATTTGTGAGGATTTTTTTAAGTTATATCTGTGTCACATGCAAGTATGTGACTGTTGACTGGTAGCTATGTTTAGAACTTGGGAAATATTTCACGAAGTCCCCAAGACTTTCAAGGTGATCTTCAAAGAGATATAAGGAAAAATTTGCAAAGTTTTAATGTTGAGTTTAGAGGCAGATTCTTTATCAGTTAATCAGGTAACAGGAGATGAATTGATAAGTATGAGATCTTCTACAATATATATGCTCATCATTCTATCTCACCTCTGCAAATCAATACATGTTGTTAATATGTATTTTTAGTCAATTGTAGTCTGAACAGAACATCTGTTTTAACATGAATTACAATTTTATGAAACCATAGAAGTGAAGTATCCACTTCTTTTTCTCAATACTATTTGATATTATATAATCTTGTGTAAATAGATTTCTTTTGTCCACTGGCACTTGACGATTTTTACTAAAATATTGGACTAACATGTTTCAAGTTCTTTTTTTGTTCTGCATTATTCTTTCATTATCTGAGTAAAATTAATAAAGAAAAAAAATAATTTTTCAAAATAGTTGCTGAACTATTATCATCTGGACCTTCAAAGTCAGACAAAGTATCTGTTACTGTGAACTGATTCTGTTCCAGAGTATGGTGTGATGTGTTAAACTAATCTGAGAAGTGCAATGCATCTTTTTGGTTGTATGACTGCATTCTAAACATTACCCACAAATATTTCTTTAAGGAACCAACAAAATAAAAACATATTAGTAATTATTTCCTAGTACTGACAAACTATTTAAAACCACAGCTTCTGAAATTATGAATAAAGAGGGAGTTGTCAGTCAATTCGGTCAGCTGGTCCCAACCATATCACAGAATGCACAGAGTCCTCTGCAGTCTGCTGTAATAGCCTAAAAAAAATAAATAAATCATGGGTTGTTAGATCTCATGAGCTAAAATTCCCATTGGTATTCACAAAATAGCAGAAGTCAAATCTGGCAGCAGATCTTGCCAACAGTCACTTTTCTATTAATTCTTACAGTATATGTTCATGACTGAAATCTCTAACTACACAGTTTGCAAACTCACTCCCAGAATTTGTAGTCTTGTAAATTGATAAATATACACTTAGGAATTGTGAAACTGCATCTTTTTGTTGGCTTTTTAATGAGAGATAGGTTCAATATATCTTAGTTGGCAGCAACTGGGCAATGAAAAGCAATATTGCTAGTGAGGGTTTTATTTCTGTTTGCTCTGTGTCTTGTTAAGCTTTACTGATATAAAACCATCTGTTTAAAAAGCTGTAAAAACCAGACTGCCAACACATAAAAGCTAAACACAACAAAATAGTCTTAATATCTACTGGTTGATAATTCAATGCAGTGTAAAAATGCCTGAAGGTAGAGGGATGGATGGAGAGGAAGACAATTATTTTTACGCAGTGATAAATCTTAGTTTCCAAGTAAAGGACTTCACTATGATTGATAGTAATCATTTCACTTTCTTCAGTGAATATTTCTTTGCACACTGATAATATATTCTTACATGAAATTGTCTTGAAATAGTTTAAATATTGCATACAAATATGGGGTTTATCTTTGTTTGACCATACAGAGCTGAAATATAACGCAGGCTACAAACAATTTAAACTGATAATACAAACATTTTAATGAGGTATATGTAAGAACAATAACATCAGTCCTACCAGGGCAATAAAAACCTCAGGGATATATAGGGTGAACCATCAATTAACTGACCATCACCATTATTTCAGAAAAAAGCTGAAAAAATTTTCTGTCAGCAATTTGTCAATGAAAAGATTTTCCAATGCCTTTATGCCCATTAAATTTTGAAGTAATATTGGCAAAATTAATGAGGTACATAGAAGTTATATGCATTAATTTGTGTGAATATTTAATATTGAGAAATTATTGGTAATGGTTATTAATTTTTTTCATAAAACCTAGCTGTGTTTCAAAAAATAAAAAAAGATAAATAGAGAAGGAAGTGTTGTATTACAACTGTAAGATCTTAGTGACAGATGCATTTTAATCATGCAACAATTATATAAAGCTAATATATAATTGTGCATTGTAGTTAACTTTTTCCTGTGCATGTATGGGATAAATATACTAAAGACATTATTTCCACATGAAAAGATGATTTATTAATCTACAGAATTGTTCATGGTGATCAATAAGTAATAAAATAATCTATAAGCAATAAAAATCCCAAAACTGAGAAAGTGCAATATAGTGTTAGCTCTTTCACAGTGAGCTCACCAACATGTAATATATAAATTTTTTGAGATTATGCCAAAATATGCATTCTGATTTTTCTAAATATCATTATGTCAAACAGCCCTTTGTCTGATCTCTCCAAACAGTTCTACTGCTGTTGGTTAAAAGAGCACAACATACCAATTAAAAGAGGAAACAAGAAAAGCAGTAAAATAAAAAAAAAAGAGAAATAATGGTACAGATTGTTGTCAGTAAAATGCAGAAAAATCATTGGCAAACTAGAGCTTATGAGTTAGGAAATTTTAATTTTGACTGACACTCATGGTTAAAAGTTTAAAATTAAGCAAAAATGTCCAAAAAGGAGGTATTTTCAATACAGGAAGAATATAATAGCAAAAATAATGCATAAATTGTGGCAGGAAATGAAAATATACCTGAGCACAGTTTTGAGATATAATTATTAAGAGTATTGTATCTAGTGGTGTCCATACATCATGAAGCAATGGAGATTTTCAGATGTAAAGCGCTACATGAATGATTCAGTCTGGGAAAAATGTTTTGTACAAAAAATATTGACCTATTTCTTTTTTTTTCTGAGAGAAAATGAAGTGACTTGACAGCCTATAACTACCTTTCACAGACTTCTGAGAGTAGCTTTCTTATCATTCAAAGAGAAAAGACAGAATGAGATCTGGAGTCAGACTAAAATATAGTGACACAAATTGAGGTAATTAAGCATTGAATATTTGGATGTTTATTTATAGGCACTGAGATTTAGAGATTTGTACGACTCTTTATGGATACAGACCTTAATCATGTGTTTAATTTTAACTTTGAAGGCTATACTGTTTAACAAGGGATTTAATACCATTAAAATAAGGTTTAGTGGTTTTTTTACTCATTCCACTTACATAGGATTTCTTTTTTTTTAAAAAATACACTTTTAAAGCCAGTGAACATACACACTTTCTTTTTAGCCAGGTTTTAATATTTATTTGTATTCATTTTTAATGGCTAAGTAGCAGATGGTTAGACGTAAAGCACCATTCCCCTGGGGATTTAAAATAGGCAAAGATATGAGAAGAGATCAAAAGGAAAAGAGCAAAACAGATGTTGGAAAGCTGCTGCTGATGGTGAGACATTGGAGGATAAGCAGATGTCTTCCAACTTCACCAATCAGTTCTGCAAAGGTGTTGACCACTTGTGAGAGATTAGATGATGGCATTTGTTTCTCTGAACATGGATGAAATATTTCTCTAGGCTTTGAATGTAAATTGAAAGGAAATAGGCTCACTGGCCCTTTTTTATTCCATCTTGAAGCTACATAAAAAAGACTCCCACCTGTATTACCAAATATTTTTTGTATGTATAAACAAACCTTCTTGCACAGTTCTTTGGAAACTGTTCCTTCTCAAAACTGCCAGCAATACTTTGGACTTTTAAGAGTATTTTTAACCAGGCCATGATTGATAACTAGCACATAATAACATAGGTTTTAGCATACTAGATGAGGATATTTGATAGACAGAGAGCACAACTCAATGTGTTGGCTTCTAGGAATTCATACATAGAATACAAATGTATGGTTAGGATTGGACAGTTATTTATTTATGCCAAATACAGAAGTTATTCAGAGAATTTAACATACTAAGTTATAACAAAACAGTTTCATGTTTTTGCAGCTTCAGGATGGCAACTGACCTCTTCTGCCAAAAGGGAAGGTGACATCGTGCCATCATATAAGAGAGCAGTCAATGTTCTGTATTTCAACTGATGAAAAACCGCCTATAGCTTAGGCTTTGCAGTACTCTGTTAAATTCCAGAAGTTCCTCCTGTGATTCCAGTACTGTGTCCCAAACTAATGCTCCATGTGTATATGTAGATAGTTGTCAGAAAGTTACAGATAGTTTTAGAAAGTCTTCCTTGAGAAATGTCATAATTGCAAGGTCAGTTTAGTTTGCAGTAGTCATCATAATTTCCATGAGAGTATTTTTCCTAGAGTGTTGAACTGTGTCTGTGTACCCCAAAGCATTTAATTTTCATCTTTTCATTGTTTGTAATGAAATAGACTTTCTCTGTGGTCTGTTGCAGTTTGTGTGATTTGAATGTATTTTAAAATTAAAAAACAAAACAAAAAAAACCAAACAAACAAACAAAAAAACCACAAAAAAACCAAAACCAAACAAACAAACAAAAAACACAAAACCAACAAAACAAAAAACCAAACAGAGTAAATATTTTTCAGGTAATTTGTTTGTACAGCTATTGGTAAAATTTAGAAAAATTAGCAGGCTAAGGTGAATGTATTCAGCATTGCTTAGAGCCTGGCATTTTTTTCTACATTATGCACTTTGAATATATTCTGATCAACCTACTCCTTTCTTGCAACATCCATTCATAAGTATTTTTCCAAAGTGCTAAAGAACTGCAATGTGTTCTGTGCAGCTCATTGATTAGTGAATAGTCAATCTCCTCAATAATATCTTTTTGCTAGGAAAGCTTTAGCTTGGAGCTGAACATCACCCATTCAGCTATATCCTTTTCTGACCCCCTAAATGTCAAATTTAAGACACATTCTAAAGTCATACACTGTGCATACAGAATGAAACTATAGTAAATTTTTTATAACTTCTCTGAACTGCCATTGAACATAAATTCTGGCTTGTGGCCATTCCTGCTCCATGTATCATCAGTTAAAGCAACTGCTGCAGTAGTATTTGCATTTTTCAAATCCATCAGCTCCAAGGGTCTAGTGTCATTCCTCTCTGTACCGAACAAAGAGATTTTAAAGCTAAACAACAGATGCATTTGAGGAGCATTATCACCCTGTTTTAACTAGTAATATATTACATGGTAAATTTCCAATTATGTCTACCAATGTTAGAAACCAAAAGGGACATCAAAAAACACTCCTAGGCACCTCCAGTTTTTAGGAGGAGGAAAAATAATCTTTGCAGTTTACTACTAGATGATTGTGCAGACTTCCTTTACCTTAAAAAAATTGTCTAAAAATGCCCTGTTGGTGGTTATCAAGTCAATAAAAAAGGCATAGATTCAACTTTTCTTTAAAGTTTTTGCACTTTGAGATACCAGCACAAAGGATTGTCCACTAAATTGTGTCTTAATAAAAACTCTACCAAAAAAATCCCAAACAACCCCCCCAAAAAAAACCCCAAAATAAACCTGACCCAACAATAACAAATGAACAAAAAAACCCAACAACAACAAAAAAAACCAAAACACAAAGACATACAAATATTCACAATATAATCTAGCAATAGGTTGCCGCAGGTTTATTGAACAGGGCCTAGATGATAATGTCTGCAATAGAGGTTCTTCCAAAATGAATGTGTTGGTAGATACATTATCATGGGAGTGGTGATAGCAAAAGACAAATACCCACCAAAGCACAGTAAATGGAAACAGTCAAAAAGGTTATTTTAAATACATATATATATATATATATATAATGTTTCTATGAAGATAAGTCATTGAATATTAACATAGATTTAGGAAAATCTACAATGAAATTTTAGTATTTGTCCTTTTATAGTGCATGAAAAATAAAAATAGAGTGGTTGCCATTGGTCTATCAATACATCTTCTACTTCATTTTTCTCTTATAATTTCATTTTTCATCTTCTAATTTGAGAATTTTATGTAGCAAGAGTTTGCTTAAGTCTGACATGCATTATCCTGGAAGTGTCCCTTTCATTTTATTGATGGTTGGATTCTTGCAGTAGTGAACAATCAGTTTTGAAATTTTCTTAAGCTCATGAAAAAGAACACAATTATTTTCTTTTCTGATGATTTCTGGGAAGCAGTTCTCAATTCTTATCCACTTGATTACAGTGTTAGTGAGCTCAGTAACTCTGTTTTTGACACAGGATTCTCTAAGTTGTCTGACATATATATTTTTTACCTCCACAGAAAGTTTCCAAAATCTCTCATGCCTCTTCATTCAATACTATTTGTCTTTTTATGTGTTTCTTCGTTGCTAACATCAACTTTTTACTTGCTAATGATGTAATGGTTGTAGTACAAGCACAGGAAGTTTACATCATGTTACAAGAATTCTTCTCTGTTCTGTAGACTTGGTGGATAGGGCAGCACAGGAGGGAATCACCCAGAGGAGCTGTGGTATCTCCACCCCTGAAGATTTTAATGACTTGGATGGTCCAAGCCAAGGCTGACCTGAGCTGCTGCTGATCAGACTGCAAGTTTTCATTTCCAACCCCCACTTCAGTATTCAACACATTATATATATCTAGTCATGTAGTTTCTGTCAGGCAGCTTAATAATTTTGTGTCTTTTAGGAAAAAAAAAGCAGTTGTTGATTTTTAGAATATGAAAGCTCTTTCATTTTTATATTCATGAGTCCAAAAATAAATACCATTTGCCTGTGAACTTTTACTACTGTAGAATGTAACGCTAAAAACAAATCCCAAACCAAAGCCTTTTATTCCTGAAAGAAACCACTCTTCTAAGATTCTGACAGCTAAATTTTTTTTCCACTTTTACAGAGTAAAATCTTGTGCCAAAAGCATTATGTTCTCTGGAGAAAGACAAGCATATACTTAGCTTTGTACTTATTATACAATTAAAAAAAGGTAAGTAGAAAATAGATCCAGGGTGGGGTTTTTTCATTATTTTAAGTTTTTACAACTTGTGTAACTGCTGCTTATGTAGACTATTGCTTTTTTTAAAACCTTGTGTGTCATGTTTAGGAAAAATACTTTTGAAAGTGATAAGATTTGACTACCTTTTCACTTACTCAATCCCTTCCAAGAAAAAACTTCTAAACATTTATGTTTTTCCCCTTATTTTTTTCTCCATGGTCTCAGTATCAAAATTAATGTTCCATCAATAGATTTTTTGGTGTGCAAAGTGCTTTGACTGTAGGGACGTGAAAAGGTGGATGACTCAACATCTAATACAGACACACCTTCATGCTCAGCCAAATTTTAAAAGTGTATTTTTTAAAAATTATTCAAACTATTTTCCACCTTTCTGATCCATTTTTCTCTCTGAAATGTCCAGTTGGTTAATATTATTATTGAGCAGTATATGCATCACCCAGAATTCATCTCTTTTTCTGGTTTGAAGGAGCTGAGAAGCCGTAAATCTATTTGCTCATAGTTGCTGTGTCAATTCTGTTACACTGATTTCATAAATAGATTTGATTAGCAAAATCTAAAGGTAGTGCAAAAAGGGAAAGCCCCCGTTGATTTATAGTGAGCAGGGAAAAAAGATAATCCACATAGAAAACAAGAAAAATAATCCAGATAAAAGAGGCCCCTGAAGGACAGCAATTTGGTGATGTCCTGTGCTGTAACTTTGTATATACAAAGCACAGAGAAAAGGTGAGAATTGTAGTTATTTTCCCTCATGCTGTTGTTGAAGACTTGAGCACTGTTTGGCTCAGGTTTTATTATGAGGCTAAATATTTATTTCTAATAAAAAAGGAAGGTGGAAAAAACCCATGTAAGATGAACCCTAGAGCAGAATCACTTGTCGTGCCTGCTTTTCTGTGCAGCCTTATGGCCAGTCAAGGGCAGTTATGGCCAGCCTTAAGGCAACCTGAATTTAGGTTCCTGGGAACGGAATTAGGAAGCAAAATTGAGGGTTTTATGTGGACTAAAATTAATGTTCATATTGCCTGAATAGGTTTTATTTGGACAGGATCATTCAATCCAGCAACATGTTTTTTTCCTGAGGGCTTTGGTCCTCAGCTGCAGCTGAGGAAAAGGACAGAAGAATACTTGGCTTCTGCCTCTTCTTAACTTCTCAGTTTAGATATGAACTTTTATTGACTTTAGTCTACTTTTCTCTCCTCTTATGGGAATAAATAGAGATGCTTTTCACTGTGAGGTCAAGAGCATATCTCTAGAGGCCCCCAATATCACACTATTTATTTCCTGTCTGATCCCTTTTCAGGGGAGGCTTCTCCCTCAAAAATAACTTTTTTCCTACAAATTACCCTTTTAAAGCTGCTCAGTTTTAGCAGAGTTACAATACTTTCATTTTCATGTTTTATAAGATGGTGAGTATTGACAATTTCTCATGAATCATGTGTAGAATTTCTTATTAAAAGGTTACTGCAGAAACTTCTCTACAATAGTCTTCATACCTTACACTGAGCTGTGTAACTATTTCTCATGTATAAAGCTGATACAGTTCTGCACATACCTGACATATAACTACATGAGTATTCTGTGGTGATTTTGTTCCCCATTTTACATTGATGCTCTGCTGCACTCAGCAACTCTTTTAGGCTTTATTTATATTTCAGCCAGTTTGAGTGTGACACTGGGGCATGATTTTGATGCAGTGTTCTGATCAAGACCTGTAGTAGCATGTGTGTGCATCTCTTCAGTTTCTGCTGTGTGCATTCAAGTCTACTATATCAAACTTTAGTGACCCATTGAGACCTCTGAAATTGCTAACATCTAATACTAGAGCAGAGAGAAACCTCTTGGCAGGAGGACATTTACATAACGCCCCAATGACAAAGGACAGACAGTGAAAGACTGCCCACACTTCAACTGGTTTAGTTCTGTCATTCCTTTTCTATTACATTCCACACAGCAACAAAAGTTGGAGTAGTTTCTGTAAGGTTTACTTCAGGGAATAAGTCCATAACTGTAAAGAAAATTCTTTGTTTGACACACTTTTACTCTTCAAAAGTTTTAATATTGTGGATTTTTTATTGCTCCTTGTACTCTGCAAAAGTACTAAACATTTATACCTTCTATTTTTATTCGGTATTCAATCCTAAATAGTTAAATCAGTAGTATTGTGTGAAGATAACACAGAGTTTTCACTCAATTTTTAAAACCTATTGACATCATAAAGATTTATTTTTAATCCCACCTAGTTAGGAAACACATATATGAATATAAACTGGATTTGTTGGCAAAGAGAATATTTTTGTATAAGGTGAAACACAGTCTGATATGGAAAATTAAATGGTATTTTTTGAAAGTTAAAGTCATAAAAATATTGAGGGAAATACCACCTCAGTTCCTATTTTTATTCCAATTCTGGAAAAAATATTTGAGTAAAATACAAGATAGTTCTGTCAGTACACAGGCAAGAATCTAAAGGATATCAGGTCCATCATCTTTTCAGACCTTTAAATGGATATACAATGTAGGTCAATTGGAGGAAGTCCAAAGGAGAACAAAAACCATCAGAACTCCAGATAACATGATCCACAGAAATTAATTAGTTAAGAATTATTTAGTATAAAGAAAACGGTGGAGAGAGTGGTGTAAGAGATGAGTAGGGAATACTATCAGAAATAAATCATAGCAGTTAGCAAAGACACTTTTTGAAAACAGCTCAGAGTAGAGGAATGGTACAATCTTGGTATCCACCATGAATCAGGGAAGTACTTTCAGTTGGAAGGTTAGGCATTTAAAAAAAAAAAAAAAAAAGAGAGAAAAATAAAAAAGAAGATAATTTAAAAAGGAAAACCAAAAACCCCTGATCTCTCAAAGGGCTTGGAGAGTTTAGGGATTTCTGTGGAGCCTCCACTTTTAGGCAGCTATTGTTATTAATGACACAGACATGGGTGATTCTCCCTTTGGAGAGAAGATACAAAGCATACTGGAATCCTTTGCAGTTCTGATGTAGGGAAACCACAGGAAAAAGCATGGGCCATTCACACTTACCAGGATAAGAGTTGTGTATTTATTAGGCTTTTCCAACCTAATTGGTTCTATGTGTTTCTTTGTGAAAATAAACACTAGACTATTCCAATGTAATAATATTGTATTTATGGAATAACATTAAAAAAAATAATGATTTTCTGGAAATCCTTGGTTTTGTCTGACATTTCTAGTCAGAGCCTCATAATGCCACTAACACCCATTCCTTCCAAAGAGAAAATGGCTGAGAAGATAAAAGGTGAAGCTGTGGTTTTAAGAGAAAATCATTCAGCTAGTTATCTTTTTTCATTAAGTTTCTTTCTTTCTTCATCCTTTACAAGACAATAAAACATTTTTTTTATTCAGTTATACCGAATTTTATAAGTTTGATGATCCTATTAACTCTCAGATGAAATCCACAATTTATTCCTCACTATTAGTTTGCCAAAGTAAATGGAGATAGTACTTTAAAATTTAATGCAAGCTAGGTTTAATGGTCTACACAATTCTTATTACTGGTTAATCCTCAGGTAGACATATATAACATATAAAATATTCACAAGATAAGCCACACCACTAACAATAAAACCAAAAAATCAATAAATCAGAATCCTTGATTTGATAACTAGCAGCTTAGTTTAATTACAGTTGGGTTGGGTTCACTGGGCTGAGAATGCAGTTTTTTGCCTTGGTGGAGCATTAGCAGGTCAGAATAAAAGGCCTCTTCTTTTTGTAACATTTTATTAAATAATAAATATTCTTAATTTCTTAAACCATGATAAAATATTTGGCCACTGTCTGAAGTAGTTGGTCTGTCCTGGAAAGTTGTGTTTGGAGGAATAGGAAAAAGGCCATGGACACATATTTTCTTCACAAAGATTGCTGAACATGGTCTGGATTTTTTGATGGATTAAGTAATTTTTGTCATCTTTTATATAAAACAGAGTATTTTTATCAGTTGTTCTTTATATAGTATTGCCACTGAATCATAGAAGTGCCTAACACATATAAAAAATAATTGTTCCTTTACACATTTAGCAGGTTAACCTCTAGGTAGAATCCAAGATTCACATGTTTAGGGCTTGAAGTAGTTACCCAGATCAGGCTTTGCTACAAAACGAGTACGTCAATAACGAGCACAGACAGACCTCAGATGTTTTAGATAGGAAAATATATCATCCACATGAGCGTAAGTCATGTAATCTCATGACTGGGCAGTGAGAAGAAATTCATGTTTCTGTGCCCCAAATAAGTTGTACAGAAATGAGACTGGATACCACAGTGAGGAAACCTTTTTTAGTTATGGTTTGAAGGCTTCATGTAATCTTCCTTTTAAGAGGGGAAAAAAAGCAACTCACATGAATGACATGAATTATTGATTACTTACTGAGTTAAGAAGTCTCAAAATGCAGCTTTAAAGGTTATTAAGATATCACAAAATTTATGTGATACATGTGGAGATTTGCTTATGACTTGGTATAGCCAAGGATTACAAAAGTTTATTATTGGTGACATTCACATGCAAATGTTTTTATGGACTGTCAATACAAGGTGATGTGTGCATACTTGAAATATATGTGAATTAAGCTTACTTTAATAAAAGTTTATATACTTTAAATAAAATCAGATTAAGTAACTATGAAAGCAGGAACTTCATATTTCTTAGCTCTACTTGAAACATTTACAAGTACAGTTGCATTAAAACAGTTATGTGTTCTTTGCTAGGGAGAAAGGATTGTATTTAATGCAGAATATTTTAATGAAACCTAGTAAACTAGAAAGGGATGGCTAAAGAAGGGAAAAGATAAATTACCTTCTTTCAGTTTGCATGTTAAAAGCCAATTTGAAGGAAGTGTCAAGAAATTGATGTATTGTCTTCTGTGCTGAAAATTTTGCAATCATTTAAGTCAAAGCAAATGTTTTTGGTGCCTTTGCTTTGGGTAGGGGGTAGCTATTTTGATTTCCAGCCAAATGTATTGAATTATAATTAAGTTCTGTCTTGGCAAAGAGAGACTGCTTCAAATATCATGGATTTACTGTGACATCTGTGTAAGAAAAGAAACTGTGTTGCATTTCTCTTTGAGGAAACTTCATGGCAAATATGATGGCTCTCCTACAAATGAAAAGTGGGTATAGTAAATTTATGTAACACTGAATTATATATATATATTGCATATATATATATGTATATTACATATGTATATATGCATATAAATTTATATTTTCACATACAACCTTCTTTTCTATGTCATGGCAATGTGACCTAAAATATTGTAAAGTATTTTGGCTGTTTTCTGGATGTCAGCAATATCTAGGGCCTATATGTCTGTAAACGAGCAGTGTTAAAATTATGAGTGGATAGTGTAAAGGAGGGGAAACAAGTGAGACAGAACCACATGAAACTGAAGAATTGGCTGGATTATCTAAGTATTTATTTTCTGGTGATATGAGAGATTTATAAGTGTTTAGAATTTTTAAGTCTAGAAATTTAATAATTTGCTTTATTACCTTTAAAATTACCTTCAACATTCAGATACATGTCTTCATAACTTTAATATAGCTCGAGATAGGCTTAATTTAAAAAAAAAAAACAACAAACAAACAAAAAAACAAACACTAAGAACTTATAGTTCTCTCCTCTAAAAATTCAAATCAAACTGAAAGAAAAAAACCACATATTGTGTTTTCTTATTGATTTTTCATTAAGTGCTTCGCTAGGATCTCCAGTTCTTTGCAATGTGCTCTAGGATGATGCTTGAGGCAGGGAGGTTGGGTCAGATCACCCATTGTGACTCATTCAACAGAATGAGTTACCTATTCTAAGATTCATCCATTTTGATTCTATATGTCAGTATAATTAGTATCTGCTTTCTAGATGTCTCTGAAATACCTTTCAGACTGTCAGCATCTTTCCTATTTATTTCCTATTTAAATTTGCATTTGTGGTTTTAAGGTTTTTTTTTAGTTTGAATAACTGAAACTCTGATCAAAACAACTGAAGTTCTTTCAGCATTCTACACCTTTCAAATTTCTTTTTCATTAGTATTAAGTAAGATTATATATTACTATAGTAGGCAATGGGAGGTCAAGGACATGTGTATGACATGTGATGTGCTTTTTCACAGAAATAACTTGTTATAAACTGTAATTTCCAATTGTGGATATCTACAAAATAAGCAAATAACTGTTTTGACAGTCCTTGCTTCATATTAAAATGTTATGATGTCCCATCCAGCATTAACATCAGTGCTTCTTTACAGTATTATCTTCCTTAAGAACTTATTACACTTTCATTTGGGGAAAAATACGGTCATTGGACTGGCTAAGTGTTTCAACCCAAAAACATTTCTGGTTTTAAGTCTGATCTTCTCATAAAGTAAATTTGAGTTTATTAACCATAGAAAAAAAAGTCTCCAGCATTCCAATGCAAGTAGCCATTTTGCTTTTCCAAACTATTTTCGTTTTGCACACATTCCACACTAACAAAATCACTGCATCTTGGCAGAAAGCTCCCGTCTATCAGTATGCAGCAGGACAGAAAGATGAATGTAGCTCAGAAATATTTGATTAAATTATCTTCAGTAGAAAACTTGATAAGTTCCCACAGGAAATTTTTTTTTTTCAATTAGTTTTGATTAAAATCTGTGAAGAGAGTTTTCAAATTAGGATGGAAATTTTTGTTGAAACCAAAAAAAGACATTTAATTCATAAGAAATCAAAGCCTTGTGGTTAAATACCTGTCTAAGCCTTCAGAAATCCAATTTTTTTTATCTGAATTAAACTGGCAAAAAAAGAATCTAACAGGCTGAAGAGGTGCATTAGTATCAGAGCTGTTGTTTATTGCGGTGTCTCAAGGCTTTAGGACAGAAAAGAAATGTAGTCAACATTTTTGCACCTATGAAGAGGCAAAATGCAAAATATAATATTGTTTTAAAAAAGATTTAGAAATATGGTTTCTGTGAGAAATTGTAGCTTTTATCACAAACACTTGTTCACCACCAAAGGTTTTGTTTGCTTCTGGTAAATTGTATTTTAGAAATGTCATAGAAAGAAAATCCATTTGCATATTAAAGAGAACACAGAATCACTGTTTTCTTATATTATTTCAGAATTATAATTTATAGTATTTTGTATCCATATTATTTTAAGATGCATTTTCCATAAATATAATTAAGATGATGATGATGATAATAAAATTATACAGTGACCTAGTTGTGCTGAACCTATTACAGCCAATCTAATAAACACATTTTAAAAACAATGTTATGCATATTTTGCATATTTATGCATAATTTGTCATCAGAGTCTTATCAGACATAAAGATACATGGTACTGCATGAAAAACAAAAATACTCAAAAAGTAAATTGATTACTTTGGCACAAGGTTATTTTTTAGGAGGTCAATTATAACAATTCAGTTTAGGTCTTGTATTTTGGAGGACACTTTATTTTAGGCAGTTTGTGTCTGCAAAACAACTGAGGTTCTTAAATTCAGGGATGGAAGATTTTCTTCATTCCTTTTGTTTAATTTAAACAATAGATTTTATCTGTGATATCTTTGAAATGAAGGTATTCCATTTATTTTTCAAAAAGTAAAAAAAAAATAAATTCCTAAGCTAGGACTTTCTATACTAAATGTTAGTGAAGGGCATGTTATTTATATTCCAGCAGTGCATGTATTACTTCAGGCACTGGCCATAATGTCCAGGATGGGGATGGGGATGATGATAGGGATGGGGATGAGGGGGAGCAA